>OZ001259.1:4158965-4734629 GCA_963924015.1 Macrophya annulata | reverse complement strand
GTATATAGGTACCCACATCGAGCGGTTTCTGGTTATGATAATCGCGGTTTCGACGAGCACTCTCTCTCTTTCTTTCTCTGTCTCTGTCTCTCTTAGCTTAAACGTATAAGTTTGTAACTTTACTAACGATTATTTGTTGAAACAACGTCACATTTATAACCGCCATACATAAAAACCAAACCAAGAAAAAAAAAAACAAAAAAAAAAAAAATCAACAGTTTTTTTTAATAAGCTAAAGAATATTCAAATTTCATCAATTCATAATAAATAATCGAAGAATTTATCATCTAGTCTTCTGATCCTGAGATTTCATACATTTGTTTATAATTACAGTTCACTGGACCTCTAAATAAAAATTTCCGTGTTCGTATAATATTCGAATAACGTATATCCATCGAAAATTTACGTAGTGGTTAACCGGTCAATGAATTACCCACTGACCAACTCCTGACCATTACGCATTTTATTCAGAAGCAATTCATTACACTTGTACGAAGACTTGTAGAATTATCAATAGTCCATTCATGAAACCGTTCGCTTTTCCTTCGTGGTATACCTACCGACGTAACGTGATTGCGATAATAAGAGAGATTTTTAACAAATACCGATCACGATTCTCTCTATACATTCGCGCTGATGATTCTTCAAATGAACTGCCTCGAAATTAAACAGGTACATAAAATTCATGCAATATTTGGAAATATGATCGTAAATTATTGACACCTGAATCTGTTACGAAGGAATGATCAAAAAGTATAAACGACGCGTATTATACATTTGTCCATTCGCTCGTGCGCGACGCCGGTACCCATTCGAGAAATCTAAATTACGGAATTACATACATATACGCATTAATGTAATATATTGTAATAGCGGTATAAATTTGCATAAGATAGATATCAGATTACCATATCTAGACTGTGGCTCACTGTTTTACGCCGAGCGCATAATCCCCGCATACTTGCATACTTGCCAGTTGCCACCGTCGTTTTTGATCGGTTAAACACGATTTCACAATTACTGCACTAACCGGTGCAACATCAACAACACCCGCGGCTCTAAAGCTGTTCTAAAACCGTCCATACGACACGTTTGCAGTTAGGTTATAGATCATAAAAATTGACAATAATTTACGTGATAAAAAGTTTATTTTTATGTCAAATTTTTGCTTATGGCCTACACAAGCCTCGAGGGTAAATTTTCAGAACTGGTTGCAATCAGCAGGTTTATAGGTTTTAAGATGGTCGTAAAGGGCGGAAGTAAAATCGTAATTAATGTGACGCAACTACCTGCGCTGCAGTGAATTTCGAACGCTCTTCACTCTTTGGCGGTTTAGCGTACAATCGATTGCCACGCATCTGGTTCATGAAAGAATAAGGCTACGCCGCAGCTACGGCTGTAACGTCGGTGGATTGCAATCAATTTGGGGGAGTTATGGGCTGGTGGGTTCACTACACCGAACTGCACTGCATTGCGGTGCAGCACTCGAGACCGCGCGCCTTCGGGCGCCAGTTCTCTAAACACCGTAATTCTAGCCATCCGAAACGTCAGCCACTGCACTCAGCCTTGACATGGACCTGTTAAGACCGCGTGCGCCAATATTCCTGAGCACCAGGTTCAAGCTGGTGGATATAGGGACGGAGCAGAAGCACCATCGAAGGTAAGGTAAGGGAAGAGAAGGGAAGAGGAGGCGTTAAACTGCCCCATTACTGCAGCCTCCGCGAGGTAAGGCTTCGATCTCCCGTTACCGACTCTGATCGTCAGTCGAGGTCGAGCCCCTTCCGATTTCCTATTTCAGGAGTTGACGCGGATCAGGCTGCAGCATTGCACGCAGGGAGGAGGCGAAACTTGAGACCTTAGCGCGGTCACGAGGATAACTATCGTTGATTCACGTGCCCGTAGAGATTCAAGGCCTGGGTCCTAGGCTCGCCGGTAGCTAGGTGGCCAGTTAGCGGTAAAGCGTCGTGTTTGCTTTGTATCGTCGTAAACCATCCGCGGTAGGGAAGTAGGGAGAAACTAGGGAGAGAACCGCAACGCTCCGCAGGCTTGAGAGGATCTCGTCCCATCCCGACCCATCCCGTCCCGTCCTTTCCTTAGCCTCTTCTCTAATAAGTCTAACCTTACCTTTACAGAGTAACTCGGACTGGCCTAGCCCGGCATAGTATAGCCTGGACTTTCATCCCAACTCCCAGGAGTATACAAGTACATACCTAGATATAATATAGGGTACACTGGTTTCAGTGTACATATGTAGGTATACATACGTACACGATGAAGACTCCTTTTCGACGTCTGATGAACGACCGGAGAAATGTCATCGAACTGTAGCTTCCGGATATCAGCAAATCTTTCAGTTGAACGAAGGTAAAGGAGTGATAAACGACTAGATCCATTGCGTTGAGAAAAAATGGCAAGAATTTCGACAGATTTTTTTATTATTATATTGCTGTGCGAATTCAAGATGGGATATCTGAAGATATATATGTGCGGTTATTATTCCCTTGCGTATGTATGTTCGGGCGGTATAAAGTCAGGAGCCTTTGGGGTCTGCAATTCCTTGAGTTCCTTGTACCATGCCGAGTAAATTTGGGCCCAGAAGCCGGGCGAAACCCTCAGGAGGAGGAGAAGGAGAAGAAGGAGAAGGATGGGGAACGGGGCCCAACGTTCACTGTGTTTTCAATTACCATCGTGTCAGCGGGTGCGCTGATCAGCCCCCGGCAATGTTGCCAGTTTACCGGTCAGCGGGCCGACCGAACGGCCTATCAAAATATTTTCGACTAATATTTATGTTAAACACCCTTGTTTCTTGCTCATGCTTGTATTATTGCTACCTCGACGATCTGGTACAGATTTAAATAATTTCACTTATATGACTGGCAGAGAATTTAGTATTTGCAGAATCGCTACATGGTATTGTAGCTCGTAAACCTACCTACTCGTACATTTGCATCCTGAACTCCATAAATATCTACAAAATATGATCATTCCTCGATCTTGCGTTCCCCTGATCGTCAAACCAACTTCAGGCAATGTATTTCACTAAATTTCAACCCCGGATGAATCTGGGTTCTAGACGACAGCAATCTTTCTAAAAAAAAAATGGTGAAAATGTACCACATCTTACAGATGAATATCTGATGAAGAAATTTCCTCGCGCTTGTATCTTGATTACAGTTTTAATTTGTCGATAAATCTTAGTCTCGAATCTATTTTCCGAGGACACGGTCCATCGCGCTCTGAACTGTTACTTTAAGATCGGAAGAAAATCTAGCCTTTACCTTTGCCTTTGCCTTTACCTTTACCTTTGGGCTGTATAACTGGCGGGGTTCTCCACGGGCAACTCGCACTGTCTGCATTCCAGGGTGTCTATAGTCGAAGCTGCACACGTGTGGAAGCCGTGGATCCCGCAGCATCCAGTCTTTCTACAGGCGAGATTTCAAGTCTTCTCCGTACCACGTGCCGCTGTAGGTATAGTAGATATACATACCTATAGTAGATATCTATATACCCATACGTGCGCAACAGGCGCGGATGCATTGCACCCATAGCATATCGTGCGTGATGAGACTCGCGGGAAAGTTTATTCAACATTTATATTCTCGCTGTATAAAAACGATAAGTTTTAAACGAGGAAAATATATTTTAAAAAATAAGAAAATATATATATACAATGAAAAAAATTTATTATACATATGTGTATGGGTATATATATATGTATATATATATATATATATATATATATATATATATATATATATATATATATATATATATATATATATATATATATATATATATATATATATATATATATATATATATATATATATATGTATGTATGTATGTATGTATGTATATATCGCCCACGTACCTCATATACGCGTGTTTTCCGTCAAATAAAGGCACGCCTTTCGGGGTGATAATAGATGGACGTTGGTTCTTGAAGGGAACGGATACCCGATGTACTTGAGAAGATAAAAATAATCGAATTGGGTTTTGAAATTAATACGCGATGGGCTAAAGGTACGAGAGAAGGGATGGTGTGGGGGGAGGGAGGGGAGGGGATATTTTTCTTCGTCGATCAATTTATCGATTCGACGAAACTGTTGAGAAATTAACGCTCTGATCGATCCCGGAACGGTATAATCGACCGTGAGAGATAAAAAATAATCGTTCCAATTTATGTGGTGAATCTGTACTTAGGCGTACTTTGATGCTGCTGATTTCTGGGTCCGGATATAATTATCAGCTAAGATCTAATATTATAGATTTGAAAAGGGAAGGTCTGCTGTCAGCTTTCGTTCATTTTTTTTATTTTTGCTTCTCCTCTTTTTCCGTTTATTTTTTTTTTTTTTACTTCATTTCTTTCTACTTCGTTTTCTTATTATTCAAAACAACCTCGACTCCAGTCGAGTGCCTGCCTGCCTGCTTGCCCGCCTGCCTGCCTACCTACCTACCTACCTACCTACCTACCTACCTGGTGCCAAAGAAACACGGGAGAACCTCTGACCCGTTCGTCACTGAAGACTAAAGTCACAACGAACGTAAGACAGCCCGTCCTCATCGGAAGCTCATGAAAGTCGATGAACCTTCCAAAGCAAATAGTCATTTGAATGATTCTCACATACTAATGCACAGTGACACTCCCTCCAACTCTTATTCCATGAACATTCAGAAATGCAACGCTCGCGCTCGCGGTATATCGACATTCTGTACTCATCATAGGCATCAATAGTCACAAAATGGGTTCAAAATGAATATTTGTTTTTTTATTCTTACTTCAAAATCGTATAAAACTTCAATTTTGAATCTTCGTATAGATTTTCATTCATAAGATCTTCACGTATCCGTCCGTTTCTTCATTCCTGTTAATAATTATCAAAAAAAAGTAGATCAATTTTTACGAAATTAAATAAAAATCGATCTATGAATTTGAAAAGGTCAAGATTATCACCTCAGAAATTTATTTGATAGGTAATTGAAAAAAAAATTCCTACAAACATTCAGAATTCTGATTATATGAAAATTTTCTGCTTTCTTTTTTCATTTTTGTTTCCTGGTTTTTCCCATTTCTTTTTCTTATTCCTTATCTTACTTCCACGCACATGGCGAATTTGCAGAGAGAATAAGCGGTAACGCTCGCTTGGTCAGTGGGGTCATTTGAAAGTCATATTCGATCCGAGTCCCGCGGGATATCATTTCAAGTTATTTCTTTTTTATTTGGTATATGGTGGGTCGAGCGGCGCATACCTCTGCAGGCGGTGTATAGGTATATGCGTTGCATGGTTGGTGCTGTTCCGAGATATAGGTAGGGAAGGTACGAAAGCCGACAAACTTCTCCCATCTCGTTGTCGGTGGCCGAGGTGTGGGCTGACGGGGCTGTTTTCGCCCTGTCGTCCTCATCTCATGGCACAAAAGCCGTTTCGTGATAATCCTTTATCGCGGTGGCATGGCGGCCCCCGAGACTCTTATATAACGCGTATTCATGTATCCAAGAATCATTAGTCGCTCCAGGTAACCGCAGCGCATCGACCCCTATATCTTTACACATAGCTATATAGGGATTCCACGGAACTCAATGTTACTCCGAGGATCCTCACACCTCGAGAATCTAGAATCTAGATAGCCCAAGAACCTGTAGACTGAAACTATAAGAGCAGAATCCTCTCTCCTTGAATAAGAACGAGAATAGGAAGAGGGAGAAGAGGAGGAGAAGGATGAGGATGAGGATGAGGATGAGGATGAGGATGAGGATGAGGATGAGGATGAGGATGAGGATGAGGATGAGGATGAGGATGAGGATGAGGATGAGGATGAGGATGAGGATGAGGATGAGGATGAGGATGAGGATGAGGATGAGGATGAGGATGAGGATGAGGAGGAAGAAGACGAATAAGAAGTGGAAAACAAGTTCTCAAGGAATTTTAAGGATTTCGAGTCCCAACTCACGCGACTTCCTTAACGTAGTAGGTATGGTTGCGTAATAATATAAGAAGGATTTTTCTTCCTTTCGAAACGGCTAAGGGCTAGGCGTCGTAACTCAGTGACGTCACCGTTCCGTGATTACGAGTCATTAAGGGGCCGCGAACCGGTCAGTAACAGCCAACCCTTTGTACCCGGCGGTGGTGGGCACGCGTTGCCCACCGAGTGGCATACGTGCGCGTTGTGTGGACGCCGGGCGCCGTGCAACATTCTTGTAAGTTTTGGTCATTGAAAGGAGAAGGGTTCAGCCGCGGGGTCATTTTTTAGCGTTGCACTCGACGGGGGTTCCCCTCCACCTTTATATGCTGCTCCTCTCTTCGAACCGCATCATTCCTATATAGGAGTCAACGCGTGTATCTTTTTTTTCTTTCTTTCTTTCTTTCCTTCTTTTTTTTTTCCTTTTATTTCCTTTATTTTCCTTATTTATTTTTGTTTCTTTATTTCTGTACAAAGGTAGGTAGGTGGTTACACACGTATATCGTTGAACACGTAGGTATAACCCCCGGTACGCTATATCCGTAGCAGTTTTGTTTTCAGGGCCTGTTTTCTGCACCTGTCTCCAAGACCGAACATTCTTATTAAACGTAGCTGGATTTTCGGTTAGGGTTATCAAGCCCGTTACCGCTACCAAATGGAGTTGTCTTTATAAAAAAGAGTTATTGCTCACGGTTTTCTTTTCGTATTTTTTTTTTTTTTTTTTTATTTTCACCACGTTGCTGAACTGCAACTGCACAACTGCACACTCCCACCACCACCACCATCACCACCCTGCAGCAACGGACAAAACTAAACGGCGATAACACCTTCGCACACACGAAAAGAAACGCACATCTCTCTCTCTCTTTCTCTCGTTCTCTCTTTACTTCTCCTTTCTCTACATGTTGAAAATATACTGGTAAAAAAAAAAAGAAAAAAAAAACAAAGAAAAGAAAGAATAAAAAAAAGAACATCACCTCTCCCAAATCCCTGCAAGACCACGTTGGTCCACTCTTCAGTCGGACGAGACCGGACGAAGACGAAGGATATATAACGTTACCGCACCTACATCTGTAACTTGAGAACCTCCACCGCTTGATTATATTACGAACGACCGCGTCTCTCGACGTCTTCGGTATCCTGGACCATACCTAGAGCTTCGGCTTCGCATACATATTGCATATAGTTAGTTAGGTACGCGAAAATCTACCCATATGCGAGTTCAAGGACGATGAGAATGAATTAATCTTCACTGCAGGTCGGGAGAAATTTTTGAGGGACTTAAATGTCCCATTAAACAGTTTTATTAACCCCTTTTTAAGTTATCAGGAATTAGGAAATAGCCACATCAAATCAATGGCGTAATATTTTTGTGGTAGGGGGATTCGAGATTCAGACACTGGGAGATAGTTGCCCGCAGGCTAGAGACACTAATTTCCATATATACCTATATCCATAGGTACTGATGTGGTCAGGATGAACTATACTACATGCCTATACGCCCCCAACCTAGGGCGTCTTTAAAGAGCTTTAGCTCTAGTCTTGGAGGTAATATTACCGGAGAGGAATGACTGAATATTTATACCAAGTTTGAGGTAAAACAATGAACTCTACCCACACGAAACGGCCCACGACGACCTTTCCTCGTCAAGGGACCCCCGCGCCGCAGCTAAGACCGCTGTTCAACTCTCGTCTCTTTTATCTGCAGAATCTCAGCTGGACCCCAGTACTTGCGTCCTCCTTTTAAATGTGAAAAAAAAAAAACGCTATCTTATAGTTTCTCATGCGGACGTGATACCAATTCAAATCTGCAAATTCTTATCTACAAAACTGTAAGAGAGAGTAGTTCTAATTTTTCCTTCATACTTTTATTAGCTGATATTCTTATCTTTGTACATTTCAAAGCGTGAATAATTGGCAATTTTTATTTAATTTATCTAAGATCGAATGATCCATCAACCCTGAGAGATCCACATCTGTGTTTAGAAAATGTGACGAATCAAATCACGATTGCAGATGTAACAATGATGCTGAATCCCTCTATTGGTACAACTAAACTTGTGTTAAATTTTAAATTAAGTTCTTACGTTACCGTATCGAACAATGACTTTGAAAGGGGTAAAAAGATTTAGCGGAATCTTGATGGATAGGATAAGTGTTGTACAGCATCTTAAAGTCGTCACCATTTACAGCTAGTCAAGCTATCGCTTGGAAATCCCTGGAGCACGCAATTTTTTGCTAACCATTGCTTACTTTTCTATTTCACCTTCCAAGAAGTGGTTACGGTTTTAAATCGTACACCAAGCATCGTAATGGAACGTTGTACCGATTTCTTGGCACAAGTTTTTCCACGTCCAAGGTATAGGTAGGTAGGTAGGTACTATCCGTCTTCGTACACCGTATTGACATCACGGTTTTACTATATATATATATATACCTACGCGAAAGAACTAATACGTATAAAATATTATGTTAGTACCAGTAAATACTCTGAGATTATTTATTAACAGATTTTCAATTCTTCATCTAGACTCAGAATTAACTTAAGAGTAATAGGCAACACCGTCGACACTAGTCTATTACGAATATCGCGCTTTTACCGTATCTACGTAGGTATATGTATAACGCAAAATCATGCAGAGCCTGATGTTCGCAAGAAAACACTCCGACCGAGACGAGAAGAAACTTCACGTAATTTCAGCCCAGCTCTGTCGACCTTAATGTTTGTCTCGCATGTATCCGGTAAATATGTGCGACAGTATTTCTACCCACCTTATGGCGTACACTTACACTATACAGGTACATACATATGTATACCTATATACAAAGGAGCTATTTCGTATTTACTTATTTCTTATTAAAAAAAAAAATAAATAAATAATAATAAAAAAAAAAAAAAAAAAATAGAAAGAAAAAGAAGAATCCGAAAGTAATCACATTTATGTTCCATAAAAGACTTACGTTTTTGTCACGTACCTTAACAACGATTAGGTAATCTGATACCTGGGGGAGCTGTTCATCGGCGAAAGTATACCTGGATATATACTATATATACATATATGAGAAAAATTCTTGTATCCCGTAGAGAATTGAAGGTTTTCTTGAAATACAGATATAGGTATATACGCATCTAGATGTATATATGTACATATTATAGTATATGTATAATAACAGCGTACAAATGGGAATGGCAAAAAGTGTGTAAATTTACGTCTGTTAATGGCTTTAGCCCTGAACTGTCCATTAAGAGATGGTGTTGCCACGCTTTTACGTTTGCTTACTTCGTATATACCTACTGTTCTGAAAGTAGCAAAAAAACTTTGCGTTGAGTTTTGCAACTGCAGAAGACATCCTTGCTTACAAGTTACCCGTTGTAGCTAGATGTCGCTGATATTTCAATACAAGAAACTATCTCTGTTTATTTCTTTGGTGCGATATATAGTTTTGCCAAGTGCAAGTGCATGCGCGCATGATCGTGGATGATACTTGTCTTCTGTAGATACTCGGAAAGGTATGTACATACATACATCTACTACCGCGGCAAATGAGATGTAGTTTAAAAATTCTTAGATATTATTTCCCATTAAACCGAGAGACAATTTAAAAGCTATTACTATCACTATGGCCTTCACAAACGTATGAACGTAAGCCGACGTAGTACTTCGACCGCCAGAGTCTCAATGATTTTTATCAAAAGAGGATCGTTCGCGTGACCGTTGACTATTCTCTTGATGATCATCCCGACAGTAGGCATGGACGATGGTATTGTACGAGAATTTTAACCACACTTGTGTTCTCGTTATACCCATAAACCTGGAGCTTCCACTTAAAGGTTTTGACCAAAAATTGAAATTTATTACCGACTGAAACAGCGGGCATTAAATCAAATGCGTAGACCTTTAATCACCGACTTCAGTATTAGCTTCTCATTTTCGTTAGAGTAAAAATTATTTCACCGCAGTACCACGATGAAAAGTTTTTTTTTAAATGAAAAAAAAATTCAAATGCAGATACATTATGGGTGTGTATGTATATTCGCAAGCGGAATGGACGCTGTTTTATACCAGATTCCATACCGAAACTGTATCAGAATTCGTACGAATATTCGTAATATGGTTTCAACTCTACGACAGCGCGGCTCGTTTGAGTTTAAATAAATTTCACATTTGTTAAGATAAATTCCTTAAAGCCCCAGATTCGGCACCTTGGTATTAGGTAGTTTAGGTCTGCGTAGTGATCTACGTATTTGAACGACGGAATATCCCATACGCCATCACATCTAACCTCATTAGCCAGATACGAAATAAATGTCACGAAATAAATAGTAATTTGAAATTACTGAAACCTCGGTTTATATCTTGAGATCTTCGTGTCGTCGAGTGGTTAATGAAACGGGGGACTACAGCTCCAGAGCCGAACATTTTGTCAGTCTATGGAATTGATGGAGTTAAATGTTAGAATACCAACGAATACTTAGAATCTAAATTACAATGTTGGTTAATTAATTACAGCTCGCTCCTCTCGGATTTAAATGATCTTGTGTAACTTCAGAGGATATGATATAGAAGGACATTTTTTTTTTTTTTTTTCTTTTTTTTTTATATTTATTTTATCGAAAAGTTGTGAGTAAAATAAAGAAAATAAAGAATAAATTATTACTGTCTAAGTTAACTTGCGAAATGATATGCAAAGTCGTATTATAGGTAGAAACACATATCAGCGAAACGCCCACAAATTTATAACCGTTGCGGTAAAGTTTTGCAAATAATAATATCTCACTTCCTGCATTATGCCTGCTGTAGAAACGAGGTAAAATAACGATAAAGTAAATACCCACTTGGTAATTAGCGTGTAAGATATTTCTATCGCAAGAGAGAAGGAGAGAGAGAGAGAGAGAGGCCTAGCTTTTGCCGAGCTTTTGCGCAAGTCTAGATCTACGATTGTGATAAATTGCCAGTGATTTTCCCCTTTAATCTTCACCCGTCCGCCCAAGTATAGGTAAATTTAAAGAGTTCTATGTAAAACGTACGGTGAGAAATATCGGGAAAACTATACGTATAGACGCCGAGAGATATCCAAGCAAAGACTATCGTGTACCTATTGCGGTAGTAGTTACCGCAGCCTCGGGCATTAAACTTTCTACATACGCGATACGAAACGGATAACGATATAAACGCGTATACGCGAGAATCGCACTTGACGAGAGAAAGGACTTGCACAGGTAAACATGGACGCCTTCTTCGTCTGGTGAACGCCGGGTATTTATTTCTTACATCTGGATCTGGTTGCAGAGGCAGACACGGTGACGTAGAGACCTGGAACACTTGTCTTCGTATCAGGTCCAAGCGCGGCTTATATATTTTTCATCTTTTATTTGGTGTCCTTTTCTATTAGTTTCTTCTTCTTCTATTTCTCGTTTTGTTCAAATTTCTTTTTCTGTTTCTTTTCCTTTTTTTTTTTTTTGTTCATTTTTATTTTTTTATTGTTTTATTTTTTCTTTTGGCGGTTCTGGCGGCGTCGTTTCTCGGGACACGACCCGACGCTTTGATCGTCTCCAAGGAAGTAGCTATAGGATTCTCGCACGGCGTTTCTCCAGGTGTAACTCTTTCTCGAGATATTTATTTAGCTTGCTTGTAACAGCATCAGCAGCAGCAGCAGGAGCAACAGCAACAGCAACAGCAACAGCAGCGTTCTCCTGCATGAGGAAGATAGATCTTATCGCTTTCCGAAAACACGACGTTCACGGTGTTTCTCCGAGGAGGTCGTTCCCGTTGATAGTTACAGGACGACGGCGACGACTACGGTGATGGTGACAGCGACGACATTCACGGAAACTGTCCTTTCGCTCTTTACTGAATAAATGAAAAATAAATTCAACGCAATACGGAGTTCATGACCTCTCAGACTTTTTCAAAAAATAAATTTCCAACCCGCGATAGAAAGAGAAAGAAAGAGATGCACCCACGAATGCAATTATTCGCAGCCATTACCTACGGCCGCAAACGGAATGCATAACTGCCGAAAGAGCATAAACCTCGCGGTACGCCGTGCGGTCACCAGAATGATTAGAATAATATGGCGTGGAGCTTGCAAACCCGAGTCTCTCTTGGTAGCTCGCTTGGTCTCTTGGCCGCGCAGTCAAGAATCATTGTGGGAAAGCTGTTCTTTAAATAATTGCGCTGCGTTGAAAAGCGTCTGGATTGAGAGTCCAGGATTTTTAAATGATTGCATCAACCTGATCGTGTAACTGAGATATCAAAACGAATACCAAATCACTTCGAACCAAGATAGCGCTTTACGTATGTACCTAAATCTGTAAGAACATTAATCAGCCCAACACTCGACTACCGTGATTTTGTCGATAGTACGTAGGTATATGTATGTATGTATAGGAAACTTTCGAACTTACACTTTACGAGATCAAACCGCGGGAAAAAATCATTTGGGGTCACGCAATGGAATTTCTTGGATTTATTAGTCGGGCACTTGTAAGTTCTTCACATTTTCTACGTCCATCTTTTTGATCTTTTGGTCAAATTCTGATCAGGCTAAGGCACAAACATCAGACTTTCTCGTTTTACTTCTAGATCATGACACGTTGAGGTTTAATTTAAAAGAAAAAAAAAAAAAAAAAAAAAACAAAATAGAATAGAACCTCAGCAATTCTAGACTACAAAACTTTGACAAGTTTTAGTTGTGTATAAGGAATGGTGATTTGAGATGGTGATTTGAACGTGTGATATTCGTCGCTTGTACTCAACGGTGCGGCGGTCTAATACACTTGACTCAATTCTGCCGATTAAACAGCGCGTGTCTCGTTCCAGTTGGTCTATATGTATAGGTGAATGGTGTGTTCCGATACAATACGCTCTTAACATGTGTGTATTGGCTAGGGCTGACCGCGTGTTCGATTACAGGCTACTAGAAAACTTCTGTCGCCAGTGGATCGAGGCGGCCGCGGCGGCGGGTCGAGTTACCGGTGTCTGCGGTGTTAACCTACTCGCATTACCTCGGCCATTGCCAAGGATCGAAAGAAAAATAGCCCATATAGACAGCCCTCACTCTGTCTCAAGGTCATATCTCGTTTTCATGGCCAGAAATGATTTTTTTTTTTTGTGTTTTATAATTTTTTTTTGTTTTTTTCTTACACCTTTTGAGCAGGTCCTCGTGTGATGATACTCGACTGTGGAAGCTGTTCACTTCCTTATGGGCATTGTGCCTTTCCACGCATCCCACTATGCAGACGTAACGAAAAAGGCATATTTAACACTCATACTTACCGTATGGTTTGCGAGTATCGTAACATCAAGAAACGAGCAAGAAATCTGTAGCCGGTAGCTTTTAGGGCGGAGCCCGTCCTCGGCTACCAGCTCATGGCTACGTTAATTCGCAGTTAGCTACCAAGAAACGACTTCTTAAGCGTGTGCCCCGAAAGTTGAAAGCCCTAATGTTCCAGATTATGAAACTTTCTGCGGTAACTATAGGCGGAAGTCATCCCCTTTGACGATGGAGCAACAAAAACGACTGAAAACATTAAACACGGTAACAACCCTCGGTTCTTGGAATACGACTAATATTCTCTTTGCAGTCTGGCCCAAACCGGGTCGTACAGAAACTGAGATCTACGTGCCACGTCTACCTCGTGATATACCGCGTCTCTTACAGTCCTTGTTGGATGGGACAGACCTTTTCATCCTGGTCAAGAAACCGTATTAACATATAGCACAAGACTTCCGAGACTCTCTTACCACCTGGTCACTGTAATTGTCAGTGATTGTAATTTTGAATAATAACACTCACCGGAAGTGGGCTTTTGTTCAGTCTCTCAGTTCGTATTGGAGGCCTAATCCCTAGCAGATAAAATAATTGAATCGGATTGATCCATCTCGTGTTCACTTAATTCATTCCATCAAAACAAACCGTCTAAAATCTCAATCAGATCCTTACGACGGTCTATGTGTTGCGTTATGGTGTAGGTGTAAACGTATAACGTGTGAAGATATGGTGAAGTTTCTTTGATTTTGTCATAAATTGTTGGTTTAAAAGAACGTTTTTTTTACTCTACAACCCGCTAGAGTGTTTGACTTTAAACTTCAATCTCTGACCGCCCGCTCCCCGTAGAGGCATATATACCTATATATGTAGGTATAGATGTGAGATAAAAATGAAAATAAAAACCATAATGCCTACCGGTTGAATGGATGATAAAACAGTCGAGAAGAGGCAAGAAAGTGAAAGAGATAGAAAGAGAGAACTAGGGATGTCCGAGGGGGAAGATGAGCGGTACAATTTGACGCTCGGTCTTTGTCGCGAGGTGGATGTAGGTATATATACCTTCACCCTTTTTTACCCTCGAGGATTTAACGAGTTTTTTTTACGATCTGTTCAAAAAGTACGGATTATATTACAGATAAGAGTGGTACGTGGAACTTGGTTCGATCGCTTCGGTCCAGGGCTCCGAAGGAACGAGGAGCAACGTATCGGGCAGTAGGTCAGTGGTCTCGTTAATAGAATGGTAGCTGACTATAAAATTTTTTAATTATTAATAAATATATCCCCCCGCTGATTTGGGTTGACGTTAAGAGCCCAGCCACCCAGTGCGGTAAATTTCAGACATTTCGTACCACGCTTATAGTAGCGTATATAGCGGTACTTACTACCACCAATACTTATACATATATACCTACATTGATCATTTATATTTATTTTCTTTTGTTTTTATATATATATATATTTTTTTTTTTATTGAACTCGCTTCTCAATGAAATAAAAACAATAAAAATACTCCTCTAAATCGTTTATGTTCCCTTTTTTTATTATCTCCCCAAATTATCGCTTCACTCCTCACTGTGTCACCTTTACGATCTAACTCCCAATCGAATAAACCGACGAAAAAGACGACGGTTTTTGTTTCGGCAAACATATTTCCCTACCTAATTGACGTCATTCACGTCGTAATAATAATTTCTTTAGTCGACCAAGGCACCGACAAAATTTAACTATAATAAAATACATGAATTATACAACTCGCCCACTGCAGTTTTCACGTCAAACACTTATAAGTATATACAACACGAGTACACGTTTGGTTGATAACCACTGATCACCAGGTGTCGGCTGTATTAGTGGATCCCTGGAGACGATATATAATATCATGTTCTCAGCTCGGTGGGGTCCTTTCTTCTGTCTTTCTCGATCCCAGCTCTAAGAGATTCGGTTAGAGATTAAACTAGCTCGAGAAGGGGAGAATTTCCTATTCACTAAATTGTAGAAGATGATATAATAATTTTTAAGATATAATATTTTAAGTGCATGAAAAAATCGATGCAATAATTGCGAATACATTGAGTAAATTTTGGTGCATAATAATGAATAAATGGTATCGGGAGTCGTAACCGCGGCTTTATGTATAAAATGATGAATATTTGACGAAATATGATCTGAAGTAAGTGAAGGCGTTGAGAAAATTTGGTCTCTTGACCGCGACTGTACATTCCATCGGTTCGATGAATAGGTATTTCTTCATTACTCGACAAATGCAATTCGATCCGATCGAGCCGTTTACCTATAGAACGGTAATTTCCGACTTTACCTTACCGCTCGAATCAAATCAACCTGCAGCTCAAAAAATTTCTTCTCTTATTTCCAGGTAAGAACCAGTTTACATCAAACCAAACGCGCGCGAGCGCACGCTCACTGCAACCTGCCACTCCCGCTGAAATTAGTAAGTAATAAATATCACATACTACGCAATCCTTTTAAGTTTCTACATTATACATACAAAATTATCTACTATCTATTATCCCTATCTATCTACCTGACTGCCTGTCTGCCTCACTCTACCTGCACCTACGTACAAACGCCTTTTCTTACATTTTTTCTCACCGCCATCTAGATAACACTTCATTGTTATCAATAGCTGTTAATTCCGATCTAACTTAACCACTACACATAATGAATATATCGCCCTCTCTCTCTTTCTCTCTTTCGAGGCTAGATTAGCACTAAAAGTGCTGAAGTACGTTAACAATTTATACCTAGTTGCACCACCTTTCTACACCTTTTAGGAGAAACACTATAGCGCGTGATAGTAAGTAGGCATTATACGTATGTACCTATACCTGTGATACATCTCAATGGGAGACAATGTGACTGGGCAGTATAGTGAAGCACTTATGTACAGGTTAACTTCGAGGTGTGTGGGAGGTGGAAAAGAAGTGTAAAAGGAATAGAGAGATGGAGTTTGAGTTGGAGTTGGAAGTATAGATATAAGCAGCGAAGTGGAGAGATGAAAATACGCCTCGCTCGTCAAGGATTGAATGCGATTGATGAATGGTCTCGGTAAATTACTTGTCAGAATTGCAACGGGGCATTTTTCTATCATGTAATTACTGATGTTCTCATCGCGGGGGGTGCTATCGCGAATCGTTTCTCCTAAGGTATCTCATTCTTCTTCGCATCGATGCCCGCGCATAGCGATCACCACCCCCGTTATTCCGTTTGAATTTCGTGGGCTGGGAATCTTCGAGAAGAAGAAGAAGAAGCAGAAGAACAAGAAGCAGAAGAAGAAGAAGAAGAAGATGATGAAGATGATGAAGATGAAGATGATGAAGAGGAGGACGAAGATGAAGTTGCGGAGGAATTATCCACCCGTGCTAAGGAAACGACTGCAAAAACGTTGAGCCAAACTCCGAGTACCAGAGTGGTTCGATATATTACGATATCGAGTTTATGTCGAAGCTGTGTCAATTTGACGCCTCTACTTCGTCTCTCGATACGCGACTTAAGAGTTTTGAGGGTTTTACCAAGGGAATGAACTTATCGCCGTGTGACAAAACGCTTTCAGGTCCTGCATCCAGGATTTAAAACCCAACGTTCTTCCGTGGTCCATGGCTTGCTTGTACGATGAATATGAGACGTCGTTAATTACCTTCGCATATCGAGGCAGGGCTGTCTCTTCTTCGACCGTGATTGCACGAGAGTTGGATACCTTTCTTCGTGTTAGTCTGCGTATGTGCGACCATGTGTGAAACTGGAAGGTAAAAGTATAAGAAGAAGAAGAAGAAGAAGAAGAAGAAGAAGAAGAAGAGGAGGAAGAAGTATAGGCGTAAAGTAAAGTGCGTGTATATGTATACTTACAGCTATAGAACAACTCTAAGTTTGTTTTTGTTTTTGTGTGCCGTGAACCGCCCCCCTTCCTTATTTAGCAGCACCAGTTCTTCAGGGTAAAACTCTCACTCAGTGGAGTGTTTCAGAAGCGGTCATTTAATTGTTAGGGGAGAAATATAGGTTCAAAGTGCAACCTGGCGTTTACTATTTGCATAAATTGCATCAGTGCAGCTGAAGCTGGAGCTTGAATGTTCATAGCTATTTACAACGGCCACTATACCTTCTCGAAGATCCCGAGGAGTGGAACCGAGCCGCGTGTCTAGATATCTACAGAGGGATCATTTGTCCAAGTGTATGGTATACCGAGGTTCTGTCCTCCACCATCCAGACTTCCACACGGGCGACGCGACGCACAGCTCCCTTGCAACGAATCAATTTACAAGGCGAAAGCGTGTCTTTGCGCAACATCTAATTGGTAATTAAGCTTACGGTTACTACAGGGCAGCGGCTCGAGCCTACCGACTAATGTCTCATTACACGGATTACGTCACTGTCCTCAAGCCAGGTTCTAGTCTTCCAAGGTGTCCCACATCTCCGTTATGCGCCCTTTGCATAGCCCTGCAAATTATTATTCTTTTTACCTTCTCTTTTTTTCTCCTTCCTATTTCCTTTTTTTGAGAAAAGGAAAACTTTGGGATAAGGAAAGACGTAACTTATATCATAAATGTACTCACACAAGAACGACATTCTGCCGTACAACTACAAGATACGTTCACTCTGTATTGAACATAATGCGACCGCAAATGATATGGAGATTGTACAAAAACAAACACAAACAAGGTATACGATCGAGAATCAGGTTGTGTACCTACATTTGTGTTAAAAAAAAAAAAAAAAAAAACACCGTGGTTTTCATGCGACACGTAGATATGAAATGTCCCTCTTTCTTCGCAACGATATGATCGGTAAATTATTATATAATTTTCAGTTTTCGTATCAGCAGATGGAAAGTCATGTACATAGATGCTGTATTCCAATACAAAAAGCTGCGGGGCTTAGAGTATCAAAGAGGAATAAGAGAAAGAGAATGAATCAACGGTTTGAATTTTTGCATGTAATAAATATTCTTCTACCGAAATTTTATTCACAATTCAGAATAAGGCTGTGAAACTGGATGATCCACCGAAATATTGGGATACCGAGGTTGGGGTACGTATAAGATGGTAATTCTTGGGTTCTTCTCTTCTTATTCCCTCTGATCGTGGTATCCTCGATCTCACCGCGGAATGGAAACCGGCTCCACAGCACGGTGCTTCCGTTGCAACTGATCACCTCCTATGCTGCTGCACTTGGAGCAAAAGCAGCATCAGCAGTATAAAAGACTTTGATGCGCCCCGGGGCTCCGCGTCGGGGCCCAGTGTGCGTGATCCAAATTGTTCAATTCGGATGACACTGGAGTGTCGGACTCCCGGCGAGCACGATGGTGCACGCGGGTAGGTAGATTGCACAGGAAGTTTTTTTTACCCGATCTTCAAAACCGAAGATTAGAATGCACGATACCTGGTCTACCAGTGTACGTTATAAGTACCATTGGCAATTTAAACTGGCTAAATCCAAGATTTAACTTTTTACCTAATTGAGGGTAAAAGAAGAAGTATAAGCGTTTAACTAGCTAATTCGCTTATATTCTAAACGCTTTGGTCTCTCATTCCTGGAAAGCAATCCACTATTTGAAATTCTGCAGTTAACATACGATGCAAAAATAAATTAAAAAAAAAAAGAAAAAAATGAAATTGGCATAAACAATATCCAAAGCTCTGATATACCGCGAACGTTCCCGCAAAATTCATTTAATTGCACTCATTGTGATGACTCGAGATATACGGCGGCGGGGCGTGAAAGTAATTCGCAGGTGCACATCTCGAGGGCTCGTTAACTTGTTAGGTGATTAAAGAACACAGGTGTAACGTCACGCGGTGCCGAGGTCGTAATACCGATTCGACGCAACAATTGAACCGGCTTTAAATTAACCGTACGACAGGGATACGGTCGACTAGTGTAGACATGTTCTCTCTGCTTTCCCATTGGGAGGCCGATATCCATGTCGTTTCCGTTATGGCTCATGGTTTCAGCTCGTGACGCGACGATTGCTCGTTAATATATGGCGGATCATGTTCCTCCGTACACATTACTTACAATTTCATTCGTAATTACGAGTCGTGTCTCTCGGTCTATCGCCAATGATATTTACATAATTAGTCTTATAATAATTAATTTATTCTAGCTGCCACGCCGCAGTACAGTCCGGTCCGGTCCCGTCCCGTATGCTTATAACGGATGAAAAAACGTAGCGTTAACACGGCTCCACCATTCCGCGTCACGCCGCTATCTGTTACCCCGTAACGATATGGGGTAAAATATTAATACGGAGGATTGAATTATTGCCAAGAAATTAAGATCCGTGGTTCGAACGCACGCTGACAAGCCGCGTAACATTTACCAGTTTAAGTTGCTGCACTGCAGTGCAGGAAAGTTCAGTTGCTTTAATACATGTTTCGGAATTTTGTATGAGCACCGTATACACATGCATTTGATCATGATCTATACCTATCTAGCACGTAAACGTTAAGTCACCTGTACACAGAGCATCTCTGCACCTTGTTATTGAAAATACTGGATGGCTTTTGCTGTAGCGCGTGAGAGGCAAGCCCAGTTAATTTTTGTTATAAATCAATTTGCTAAATAAGTATTTCGATGAAAACACCAACGGGCAAAAACTGTGGCTGACATCCAACCACCACAGATTATATTTCGACGTGACCTCGGCAACGGCCTCTCGTAAATCATAAAATGTTACAACCGATATAAACAAGGTTTTAAATACGCGTGAAACAATTTAAATTATACCGATAAATGGAATAATAATATCTGTGGAAGTTGGTAATTATAGAAAATTATACGTATGAAATTGGTTCGTTCGTTGACGTATATCATATTATGCGGGTGGAGATTTTTCGAGGCTGTGAAATCGCTCGTTTTAATTGTAAAAATATTTTCAAAATACTGGAAATGGAAAGGCCATTTTATTTCCAACGAAATTCAGTTACTATATAAAGTCCCAAATGTCTCGGTCGACAGGCATCCGTGGTTCAGGTAACTTAGATCCCATTTGAATATTTTAAGACCATAAATAATCCTAAACCCTAACCGCGTTGCAGTGCGCGGCCTTACAGAATAACTGGCCCCGTGTTAGCGTAAACAAAATTCGTGGTTGGTATTAATTTATTCAGTGCAACAATGTTTTTGGAAGCCAGGCTCTTCGGGCCCCCGTAGCTGGAACGGGCAAAGACGATACTCGGTTCATACGAGCTTGGATACGGCCAATGTGTCTACGTTTTGCACCGCGGCTTAACGGAGCCTTAAGGGATCCTTACGGGGTATTGCGGGGAAAAGGATCCCCCTGCTGCCCGTGGGGCCGTGTTCGTCCATGTTGGAAGTCAACGATAATTCAGCCAAGAACGCCGCCAACACTACAACTTAAGGTCGGCTGAAAATTATTTTTAATTTGCAATCCAGGACTTCCTTCTTGTTGAATATACAACTGACATCGATGTATGGGTTGATATACCAACATCCATGTCCCTGTCTTGGTGTATATCAAATAACTATACGTTCCGCGCACAAGACAGGAGCGTAAATTTACCTACAACTGTGTTTCTCGTTCTTCTTTATCGTTTTGCTTTTTTTTTTAATTTTTTTGTTTTTTCTGATTTTTGTTTTGTCCTATTCAGTGTATACGTTGTATAGCGTACTGATCATGACGCGATGATTCAAACGTGAATATTTCACAACTCTTAATTTGTCAACACATATCAGAAATCGGGTTTTGTTCCCAACCGGATTCCATCTCAATCTTCGTCTGTCAACAAAACCACGTTTGGTATGTCGCCGAAGGTGGTTCTCAACCGGTGGATCGATACTCGATTGACTGATTTCGTCTCTTTTCATATATACCTATAACTCTATTCTACACCTTCTCGTTGACGATCAGGTGCGCCAAACGATCACCTGCAAACGGGTACTATAGTTATACACTTGTAACCGTATCGATATTCATTATTCATGTAAGATCAAAATGTTGGAGTAGAAGTTATATCTACATTGGTATTACAGTGTGTATAATATATGCTTTGTACACCCAGAGTTCTGGAGTTCTATGAAAGGAAAAAGTACACATGATCAAGATTAAAATCTCGATAGGACGTTAGCAGTTGAGTAATACTAACATGAGTTTGAATGACATCCAAATCGGGTGATTGGCACCTACCCAATTAGAAGTAGAAATCAATTTAATTGATTGTCTGCTACTAGTTACTGGCTAATTGGCCAATTGCGAAATATTCAGGGATTTCAGCCTTGACCGCTGCACTGCTCCACGCCATGCCATGCCATGCCATGCCATGCCGCGCTGGCCCTTCTCGATTCGCCTCTCTGCTAGGTTTAAGGAATTCGCGTGAGAGAGGTAGGTAGGAATGGTTAGGTATATCTGTATCTGCGCACGCCTACCTAACTTTCTGCAAAAGAGTGTATCTCGATTTCGAAAATCTTCTCGAAGGACAAATTCCTCTTCGTCCTTTTACACGAGCTGTTGAACTCTCGCCGCTCTCGGAAGGCAGGCAGGCAGGCAAATCTCTTTCCTTTCAAGTTAGGTATCTCGCGGGATTACGGGAAAATTAGCAACGATCTAGTGGCATACCGGCAATTCTTTGAACGTCTGGGATTCTTCACGTGCCATAAGAAAACGAGGCGTGCAATAACAAAACCGCGGTTTTAAAGTCCGGCTTTTCCAACCTATAGTAACATTGGACAGTTCAAAGCTTTGAATTATCTATACGAAGTATGAATTTTCAATATTTGGAGTGGTCATTTTTCCCACACGGAAAAGGATATATATCTTTTTTTTTAGGCAGAATTAGATATCGTACCTATAGATCGGCGATCTTTATCTAATAAATATCTCGATGCGACTGGCCGCACGGTGCTGTTATAGAGAAATTTTTGAACCATTAGGACATCATAACGGTCGTGTGATATCGAGGAGCGCATAGCAAAGAGAAGGCGTCGTGTGAGGTCCGGTCCACCGTCGACAGCGGCGTCTCCGGGTCTCTCCTCTGTATGAAATCGCTTCGGCGTGCATCTATTAACAGGCCATTCAATTAAAATCTCGATGATAAAAGGGCATTGTATCTATACACTAGCGCGTATATCTTATTTCGATAATTCACAAGAAACCTAATGAATTGACACACGGATACACACGCACACACACACACATCACGCTATTGGCTCCAATGATCACTCAGCGTGTTTTCTCTGGCTACGAATTTCTACGCGTTTGAAGTTACAAGCGGAAATCTAATCGTCGCGGACAACCAACGAGCTTAAAGGGGTCCAGTCAGCAGATGAGAATACAGTCTAACTTGATAAGTTTCGAGGACGAGGACGAGTAGTCCATCCTCTAAGCCATATGGTGGTAGCTTCTTTTTTATTCACTCTCTTTCTCCATTTTTACATTTTTTGGTATTATTTTATTTCATTTTTTTAATTTTTTTTTTTTTTCTTCGGGAGAATCCAATCCGTGTAACATCCACTCGAGAGAACCACACACGCGTTCTCGGTCGGGACGAAACTTTACAGACTTCCATGGGCTACGTTAAATATGATATATGCTTATTGAATTTGTAAGTAAACGGCTTTTGGATCTGAGTCAGTCTGGTTTACCTGGCTCAGTGTAGGGTACCGGTAGTAGTAGCAACGTAGTGTGGAAATAGTCGTTGCATGGTAGCAGTGGTGGCAAACCATGCATAATTAGGAGGAATTCAACGGGGATTACCCTTCTATGGATCCCATCCAGTCATCCCGACTCCTCTTTGTCGAGCAACTAATTTATTTAATCATTGCACCGCTGACCGCCATGCGGCTTCTTTGCCGCCCAAGGCTCAGCTTGTTTAATCGTCCAACAACCAAAGCTCGAAAGGCTTCAACAGCCGATGGAGAAACCAGGCTGAAGAGTGAAGCGCTGAGGAACAGCTACCAACCACGGAGCTCGAGCTACTACCTGTGAATCTTATATATCCTTTATCCGCAAGAATCCTACAGTTTAAATTGCCAAAGGCTTAAAGAAAGCAATAATTGCAAAAATAATTACTATACGTTATTGAAAAGTAAAATTATGATAATTTGTGTAAAGTTCAAATTGTGTTTGATCGTTAACGGTAGAGAGAAAAAATAAATTTCGTTTTGAATTGTCAAAAGTTAACTAATTGTTTAACGAGAAGAATCTGTCAGCGATACTCAGTCACTTCTACGACTAGTATGCTAATGATGATCAACGTATGTCTTAGAGTAAATACATCGGCTAGGAGGTAGGTACGTAGGTTCCTTGAGCTGAAGCTTTGTCCCTTATAGCTCGGATGTTGAGAACTATGAACGTCCGCCTAACCGGGCACGTGTTGAGAGTTATTTTATTCGAGATAACTTCACAGGGATAAACTTGCACCATGTTTCTAAGAAAGGGAGAGAAACCTTAAGTTTGTTTGTTTGCTCTCTTGTTGAGCTCCTTTTGACAATCTTTTCAGCTATTGCCTTTCGTCTACTGTATAGGTATAGGTATATACAATATTCGTACACTAACTGGACTAACGTCTTTAACTCTTCTATTTAACCTTATCGGTTAAGGGGTTACAAAATTCGTTCGCGAGAAATATTCATTTTATTAACACGTATATGAGACTCTGACTCGCCGATAGAAGTCGCGATAATCTGTGGGAGGCCTGGCGTATCTGGCGTATCTACTAATTAATTTATACAACCTTCTCTTTCTCCTTCTCTTATCCTCTTCTTATTCCTTTCATACCTCGACGTCGGTGGGGCTGGCACACCGCTATCAAAATAATTCGACACTCGTGTCTATCGGGAGACATATACGTATTATATCATACGATTTTAGTTTCGTCTTGTATTGTCGACGTTCGAAACGTTGGGTAAGAAAGTTTTTTTTTTTTTTTTTGATTCTTTTATTTTTTCAGTTTGAGTAAAAACGCAGCCTACACCGCAATATATAAATGCAAGTGTGAAGAACGTAGCCGGATAGTATATATACGTATAGATTAAGCAAAGCAGATGG
Organism: Macrophya annulata; assembly: GCA_963924015.1. Classification (NCBI taxonomy): domain Eukaryota; kingdom Metazoa; phylum Arthropoda; class Insecta; order Hymenoptera; family Tenthredinidae; genus Macrophya; species Macrophya annulata. The sequence goes on along the minus strand of OZ001259.1, from coordinate 4,710,376 downwards.
TTTAGTACTGACAAAATGAGCGTTAATGTTATTTATTCGATAATTAAATATGGCCACGGGCAATCGCGTATATCCAGAGCACGCCGCGGGGTACCATAAAACATGTTTAATGCCTTTCCAATTCAAATTCGACCCTTAATAGCTCCCCTACACTCTGCAGCTTGACCACGCGAGGACTTTACCGGTCTGTGAAAGATTAGTTTCGCGCCTAAACTACCATACGATTTTTGAATTGAGATATTTTTTTAGTTTCTTTTTTTGTTTTTTTTTTTTCTTGCAGTCGTTTGTAGGTGTTTCTGGTTCTAATCAATTCACGAGTCGGTCTTTGTTTCCTTGACTCTTATCACTCAGATATTATACCGAGGTATAACATACGTACAATATGGTATAATAACGAGATGCAGGTTAAAACCCCTAAAGAAGAGAGAGAAGAGAGAGCGGACGGAGGATAGAAAAAGAAAAAGAAAGAGGGTTACTTACGGTAAATTGGTCTCGTTCAGGAAGCCTTCTCGATAACCTTCGCCTGATGGTGAAAGAAAAGCTTTTTAATCCGTCTAGGTCGAGCTAGCTTTAGCCTCAGGAGCCGTAGACTCAGTAAAAGACTTGAGATACTAGCTTAGAGAGGGTACCTACCTACGGAACATCTTTTGATATAGCCACTTCCTGGAACGCTGTCTACTGACATGGAAGCACCTAAGGAATTTTGAAGTTAGACAATTATTAAGAGAAATGGTGAGAGGTTACGCCCAATCATCGTAGATGAGGAATATACTTTTTATTCTTACCAAGAAATGAAGCTAAACTAACTATCACATCTCACTCCACTAACTATGTTGGTACACGATATGCTTCATTATATAAAAAATAAAAAAATAAAAATAAAAAAAAAATTTCCATTTGTTATAAATAGAAATATGGAATAGAACGAAAACTTTATCCTCTCAATTACACTGATCATTTTCGAGAAATGATTTACGTGTAAATTTATTTATGTATACTAAATAATTGAGTCAATGTAGTTTTAGTGTCGTTAAACTAACGCGGTAAACAATAGCTTTGTGACACTAATCACAGTGTTATTGCTGACTAATAAACCGTACATGGTACCATACGATCGACAGTATAAATTGAATCGAATTGAATCGAATTAATCGTCACAGAAGCTGGAGGCCTTTTGAATCTCGTAGAAATGTACAGGCGTAAACGTCAGCGTTAATCCGGGTGACTTTTATCGGCCAATCGCTATAAGAACCCAGTGCTGGGACACGGAGAAAATAATGAATCGTTGGCGTGGTTGTAATTCATTGTATCCACTATACATATCAATGCGATCATAATTTATTACCGTATTAATTATGGCAATAATTTTCTTGTTTCTCTCAAGTCGGGACAATGTTGGTATGTAATTGGTGAAAAATATCATGAGGCTAATAAACTTCGTATATTATGTAATAAGCGGTAAATTATTATTAATGTCATTTTGTTTTTTTTTTTTTTTTTTCTTCTCTTTTCTTTCTACAGTCTAAGTTTTTTGATGTAAGACTGGCTGCACCACGACCCACGTCCTAAAACCAACGGCAAACTGTTCTTTTCAAAAGACAGCCTTTACCTCCGCTCTTTGGCACCGTAAAAATGTGGATTATTTCGCGTTGATTGAATCTATGGATTCCTAGAAGATCGTGGACCATCTCTTGCCTTCAGACTCCAGCATCCTTTCCCTGAACTCTCGAATCTTGAGTCTTTAGACTTGAGACTCGGGTCTTGAGTCGAGATGTCACGCCAGCTCAGCCTCCGAGTCACAAGCCGTATCATCGTTCCTTGATTCTCTCGCTTTCGAACGTAGTACCTACGTCGCGTCGTCTTTCGTCCCGAGCAAACAGATTCTCGTAAATTGGGTAATCCGTCATTGAGGTAATTTCCACATCTTTTTTCCTCGATTTTTTTCCTTTTTTAATCTTTCTTTCTTTCTTTCTTTCTTCCTTTATTTTCTCGATTTGATACCGTGCCAGAAGATTGAAGAGTCTGGCGTAAAAAAGGTGTCAAGTGCCATTTTTCAACCGATTCTTTTTTTTTTTTTTTTATTCTTCTTCTTCTTTTTCTTATTACAATCAAAAACCTCTGCTGCTGTTCAACTCTGTCATGGTCAATTCTATTTCGTTTATTCAAACTTATTTTCATACCCAAATTTGTCATCTCTTTCATCGAAGTACGACGACATAAATTGGTACGAAAAATGGTAAAGAAATATGCTGTAAAAATTAGATAGTTTTTATTCGCGGTTATCTTGCGACAAGAGTGTCGACGATCGTGTCGTCCGCATCTGATCGAATAAAAGTGGAAACAAAAGTGATAGAAGGGCGTGAGCGTTAGGTAGTAAGATAGGAAGGTACTTTTAGCCAGAAACTTTCGGCTCTATTCAATTGATCTTGAGGAATGTATTGTTTTTCTGTCCTCTTCATGGCTGTTTATTTTTAAACACACTGAAAAAGATTCGTTCCGGCACTTTCGGATTTAGATCCTGACCGACGATCCAGAACAGCTTCTGAAAGATACCGACGAAAGATTTTTCTCCGTATAAAGTACCTATAGGTATATATATATATATATATATATATATATATATATATATATATATATATATATATATATATATATATATATATATATATATATATATATATATATATATATATATATATATATATATATATATATATATATATATATATATATATATATATATATATATATATATATATATATATATATATATATATATATATATATATATATATATATATATATATATATATATATATATATATATATATATATATATATATATATATATATATATATATATATATATATATATATATATATATATATATATATATATATATATATATATATATATATATACCCTAGGTACGCTACGCGGTATATAAACCGATCTCTACCAACCACCTGATACCAAAGTAAAATGAAGTTAAGTTAAATAAGTATACGCAGCTACCTCTAACCATATGGTATAAATCGCACAAGCTTATACATACACATACTGAAGGACCCAATTAATAACTCGATCAGATACCTGCTCTTTATTCAACGCAGTTACCTTCACCCTAAATAAAAAACTTGAAACTTTCCAGAAAACAGAACGTTTACTATGCTGATCAACGCGTACATGCGGCAATCCCACCGGTTAGGATACTGAACGTATACCAATAAATCCTTGGGGAAATATATCTTCGTCTATTGATCGTCTCTTCGTCTATAAACTTCTTCGAAGTACATATTATGGGATGAGGGACACTGGTTTCAATAAGGCAAGAACACGACTCTGCAAACCGCAAATCATGTTGGTTCATTACGTCGCCTCACGCGAGAGTGAGACGGGGCATGATCATAGTGGGCTGGCTTACCTGGCCTAAGCTCGACTGTTACCGCAACTTGTATAAACACAAACTAGTACGTTCCACCGCGTCTTGACCTGCAGGGTTCGACAGTATTAAACGCAAAATACTCCTCTCAATGGAGACCAGGTTAAGTATCTGCATTGAATGGAACGAAGTTTGAAAAAAATCAGTGTACTCGTTCATCGGTAGATTCAGATACAAACTATAACATACATACTCGGCTCCATATCTCATTCAGAACTATTTACGATTGTCTCTTAAGCTTTATCGCAGGTTGTGGTAGGTATAATAAATTATAATTAATTGCAGAAAGGATAAAAAAAAAGGATGTTATCCTTCATGGAAGAGGTATCTACGGGCTAGATTTCATCCAATATCCTTTGATTATTATCATTATAATGTAGCTGAAGGTTTGGTCAGGGATCTGAGGAAGTCATGTGTACATACTACATGTCTATCCTATTCCTATATCCATAGGTATGTTGGTATGGTTCGTAAGTTAGAACCGGTGGCTTCTAGCGGTTATTGCACAGCTAATTGGAATTTAGTGATCATAAGTTGGCAAGGTATATAGTTGGATAGGCACATACGTACATATACATGTACACCGTTGAGTATAAGTTGGTGTTGCTTTATACCGAGGCGGTAGTCGCCGCTGGATATTACTTTGGTATTACTTTCGTACATGGTTACATACTGGTTCGATATTGCCTACTTCCTTAGTTCGGCCATCTAACGCGTGCGTGTATCGAGTTAATACATCGAGCAGGGTAGATTTACGGCTAATTTGGTAACGCCTACTTCAGAGTTCCAATATATAGGACATCTCCGGTTACGTCTAGCCTAAAAATATTATACCGTATATATATATATATATATATATACATATTATATACAGCCAATATTAATATTATACCTCACGTGATTTTCTCTGATAGAAGGTATAAGGTATGTACTACCTACCTTCCCATTCCATTGACGGGTGTACGGACACGAAATCGTTACCCAGGATATTAAAGAATCGATTCAGAAAATATTAACGTTCGAGTATTGTAAATAATATTCATTTCATTACATTAGAAATAAAAGATCTTACCTGGCAGTCATGTTCGAATAACATTAACCTGTCTTCGATTCGGCTTCTTTTCTCTTTACAGTATACACACGATATCATGAGCTGGTAATCGGAAGACACACAACTTGGCTTTTCAAAAGTTATACCGCGTTCACATAGACGGAAATAATATACGTAATTAAATCTGAACCATTTCATTTCATTCCATTTTTTGTTTTTTCCTTCATATGTACCATTTGAATGGTAAATGGTTAAAGTGAACGCCGAAACGTTCAGATGCAAACGTAGATTGCACGCCACTGTCTGCGGCATACCTACGTATCTATATGTTCTAACAAGGTATATACCAGTATAATATCGCGATCTCGTTGTACAAACTCCATGGTCTGCCTACGCTTGAATAAGGTAGAGATACTTGAGTTTTCTAGACCATATTGTAAGTTTCTACAGACGTGATACACGGCATAAATTTGCACCAAGAATTGTGTGTACTGGTCTTGGGAACGGCGTTTGATGTTGTTGAAGAGACGTTGATGGGGTGCGGCTTTTGCCATTCCAGTTTACTGATGATTCAATCAGTTGTAAAATTGCTCGTATCTTCTTTATCTTCTTTTCTATGTTTTAAGTCCGTTTGCAGTTTACGTGTAAAACCATGCATCGAGATCTCGTGACGCACATACGTGTCCATAAACGCATGTATTCAAACCACGAACGTGAAAGGTCTCAACTACCATTGCATTGCATCGGATTGCATTGCATTGAACTGAACTGAACTGAACTATACTGAACAACCTTGACAGGAAAATCTTTACTTTCGCCGCACCCACCTGTTCGCGCATCGGTTTGTACAGCCTACAGGTGTAATGGTATGCAATTTTGTAGATAATTCTACAACTTTATCTGAGATCACTTATAGTCCTGTTGTAACGCACGTGACAACCTTATGCCATGCCATGCAATGCCATGCTATGCAATGCAATTCCTCGGTATTTCGCGAAACGATTTAACACCGAGTTCCAACTATAATGTAAAATATATTTTTAAACGAATTACTTTTCGATTTGCTAACGTTATTACGCCCGGACCTTACGGCTTATGGAGTTTTAAATCGGGATGATGCTGCGTAGCCACGCGGTACCAACACACTCAGGAACCGATGATTCCAAGGCAATTTGTGAAAAGTAACTTGCAATGGTAATCTACTGTTCGAAATTGCCTTTCAGCCCGAATAGGAAAATCTAGAACTCGGTTTTAAACGACCAATAAGAAGATGGGTTTACTGCTCGTAAACGTAGCGTTGTTCGAGTTGCACTGTAACGTTATCACCATGAATTTGCTACCGATACAAAAGAAGTTTAAAATACATCACTGAACTTGGTTATATCCCTTACTCAGAGACGTGATTAGTGTCGGTATATAATCTTAGCTACAATTTTACTCGGACGTGTTAACGGGCTGAAAATTAATACGCGGACGCGCGGTCATTTGGACTAGGACATCCCTCCAGTGCCGTGCATAGATTACGTGATAGTGTATTGTACTGTGGGTTTCAGTGGTAACGACCTTTCTGATTTTTATCTAACATAGACACTATCCACAGACGTCGGTTAGACGCGCCCATAGAGAATGAGGCAGAGGAGCTAGTGCCGCGGGGTATTATTCCATATTTCAAAAGAAATCCTCCTCTACGGTGTCGCCTGAAAACTAGGGCCGACATTCCATGGCGTGGGGATTCTCTCTTGGACAACTATAGGACCCATGGTTAGAACCAAAAATGTCACCTTACGCACCCAGAAGAAGCCCCACCTCCTCGTAGACACCCGTAAGATTAACATGCAGACGTGTGCAGCCCTTTTCGTGTTTCGTCTAGCGCTAAACTACTCAAACAACTCGCTACGACTCCATGAAATATGCATTTTAACGCATCCGGTTAACGTCAAGGTCATGATCCTCCGCATCGCTAAGAGACTTGACTACGAATATCGATCGAAGAAGAAGTAAAAATAAAAATAAGAAGAAGAAGAGCGTCTCTCTGTCCTTTGAGTATGCTGACGGGATACGTAAATGACATGAACGAGATTTCCCGGTCGGCGGTGAAACCTTTATGGAAGACGTGATCGCCTTTAGACCAGCGGTCGAACTTTGTGGAGTTCCTGGTCCTGTTTCAGCTCAGTCGTCGTTCTCTTCTCTTATCTTTGGTTGGGCGTCGTTATGACATGACTGATCGGTACATTAGCGCGCTGATTAGTCCAGGCGTTCTATGTGTACATCCGAATACCTGGATCCAGAGAGTAGGTATATACGCGGGGGTACCACACGTCTCAAGACTGACCAATGAAAATGAGATGAAAAAAAATCAACAAAGAAAAAAAAGAAAAGGAAACGCTCGGCAAGTAGGTACAGCGAACAACGACTTAATTAACGACAGATGAGTCTGGGCTGCTGTCAACGATTTCCCCATGCACCACCCTCGTCGGCACTAAAACAAAAATAAATACAAAAACAAAAGAATTTTTTTAAAATAGATACAAAATAAACCTTCGCCAGCTAGGTACCATCAAAAAAACCATTTCTAACCATGTCTTAATCGTTATAACTCTATACTTCGACGCTAGTTACGTTTTGAATTGTGTCAACCTGACGACCACGTGGGAAGATACGCGTGGCACCTTGGCACCTGCAACTATATGTGGGTATGTACGGGTATGATATGTGCGTATCAAAGGCGTGGCGACGAATCGAATGTCGATGAGAAATTTTGATCAAAAATCAATTCGCCAAGGTGAAATGAAAGGAGTATAGAGTAGAATGAGAAGAAGGAAGAAGAGGAGATAAGTGCGACAAGCTACGGCGTCGTACGGCCCTCGGGAAATAAAACTTAGCATCGTATAATTCATCATCACGTTGATATTAATGCGAGTGTGTAACACTGGCTATGTGGAAGCCTGCAACGCGAACCTGGGGGACTTGGACTCTGGTCTTTGGGATGGGGATCCGGCATACTCTCAGAGATGAGTAGCGATAGGAGCCACTGGCCACTGCGCATGAATTTTATTGATGATGAAATACGCAATCGCCTCGATCTTGGGTCGGTTCTCAATTAAATATAAGTTATTAACGGGCGAGATATTCTACCAATTAAATAACTCCAATTATTACATATATACTCCGATTACCTTCATCCACAATTACCTACCCACCTAGCCACGCACAAGTTTACCTCGTACTAATTTTACTCATTTTTATCTGTTTCAGGTACGCACTGTCCCACATATCCAAAGTCCAGGACTCGTAAGTACCTATAAAAAGAAAAAGACAAAAACAAAAAAAAAAAAGAAGAAGAACGATACAACGCAACACTCCAGGTCTTGGTCGATGAATTTGTAAGCGATAAGGTGAAATCGACAATGAATTAGCGAGGATATCGGGCGCGTTAGTCAGTCGTATTTGCCGAGCAGCCGTCCCGTTCCTTTGCCACCACCTGGACTAAAACGAGAAAAGATATTACGGTGGGAATTGAACGCAAAAGATCTTCGGTTATCTGGGTACCGCGTTGTCGAAGGAGGCTTTTTGCGGGACTTAAACGCAGAGGCTTGTTTCGCAGACGATGCCAATCTCCGCGTTGACGCCCGCGAAGAGAGCAAGGGACGTACGCAGTCCTCTTCGTTCTCTAAAACGAAAAGGGGTTAGCGGTTATACCCGCGAGTAACGAGACGTAGGGAATTTGGCACTGTTGCCGTCGACTATTTTCAGTTTCCGTAGTCTACCTGCGGGGCAACTTTACACCCCGCGGGATTCCGGCTCTTTTCTACACGGCTGCCAACCGCACGGAATTAAAACACCCAGATGAACGATAGCGCGGAAAGGGATCCCTGGTAAACCGTGTAAAGAAATATTGCCGATCGGGCGCAATATCTGCGTTTAGTCGCGACACGCCTGAGACTCTGCTCCGTAACCCATACGAATTGAGTCGCACGACCGAGGAAGATACCCCAACTCTTACCAGCTGCCGAAGTAACTAATTATGCAGATAACACCGCGAAAGAACCGTAGATTGCAGACCAGACTGCTTTCCGGATTGGTTCTCTTTATCTCTCACCCTAACTCGCCCCTTTTCGCTCGCGACTGCAGCAACAGTTTGAATTTCGGAGAAACCTTAAGTTTCAATCGGAATCGTATACGTCCTTTAAATCGGCACCAAAATCCCTCACTCCTCCTCCTCTTCCTTCTTTAATAACATCGAAAATACGTCCTCGGAAAAAATATTTGCATTCAATATCGAAATCGTCGAAGATATGGAGACTTGAATACCAACTTTTTCTAGAATTGCCGAGCCCTGTCGTGGTTTCGATAGTCGCAAAATTCTTTCTCCACGGTATTTGAAAAACCGCAAATTGTGACTCGGTTTTGGCCGGACTATAACCGGGGCAACAGTATAGACTGGCGTGGGTACTATATAGGTTTACGAGTCCATAACGAGTCTGCGGCAGTTTCTCATTAGCGCAGACCGACGCGGCGGTTTTTCTACCAACAAATTATAAATCGTTTTTATCGCTTTCAAAATTGCTAATCAACCGCCATGCGCCTTCGTTGATCCTCTTCGGCTCATTATTTGCGCGTGAGATTTTGCGCACTCTCAACCTGTACAATTTAATATCAATTTTGAAGCTGACCGACCACCTTTACGACCAAGTTACGCAGATTATTTGACAGAACTTTGCCCGCCTCTTACATACGTATACATATATGTATACGAATACATACATACGTATATTATTTGCGTAAAGATATTCGAACAGTCGATGGAACTAGCCACGATTATCTTACGCTATGTATATACCTATAAAGATAATTAAAAGAGAATCTAGCTAGCGTCAGACTAGCCTAGTATATAGTATAATTACATCAGTACCATCATTAATTTTCTCGCGTGATATCTTCAAAAGTTTTGACATCTCGACATGACGTGAAACAACACTCTTGACAGTTGTCAGAGGTGTACCACCTTTGGCGTAAAGTTAGGTTAACTATTTGTGAAAGCATACTGTTAGACACGGTACTATTGTATATTTGAATTATACTTGGTGAAGAATTAAAAATTACGTAGTAGTACGTAGTTGATTCATCTCTTATTGCCTCTCATGATTATGTTCAATTTGTTTAAATTTTAATCATTCTTCAATCGCTATATAGCGGTGCAATTATCCGCACTCTTGTTATCTACAATCTCGTTAACCTCATCGAGAGAATTCTTCAAACGTATATTGCAGTGGGCGCATGCAGATTAATATCATCGACAATTTCGACATTTTAAAGAGTGCTCTGTATTCGTTCCTTGAAACTGATAGAGTAGCCTACGATTATTAGAGAGAGATGTAAATAAAATACAAAAAGAATTGGAGAGACCAGGTCCGGTTCACTCTGGTCAACCAATAATAAAGTAGCCTACTTCATCCGCTGTAGCCACCCAGTCATATGTATCTACACTATATGTATATATATATAATACCGTTGAATTCGTTCCTTACATTTCTATATAACATTAGAAAAGGTTTGGACGCGCGTTGATTGATCGGTCCCAATATAATGAGGGCCGATAATGACCGACATGGGACAAGGCCCAGCGAACGGAAAGCGATGGGTCCCATTGATAGCGGACGACCAGCCAATACCGGGATACACGCGTTCAAGCTCCCTCCGTCGTATTGTGGACCGCGTCTGGTTCAACCTAGGTATATATATCACACACATGGGATGCTCTGCACATATATATACACACGTTACACATCGGACCATATACCTATGTTGGTATCCGAAAAAGATAGGCTGCTGCAAGGCACGCGGCGGGAATCTTTCTCCTATATAGTGCAACCGGTAGTAGCTGAACGAATAAGGAAAGCATCAATACTCTTCTCGTCTCTACGTTTGGAAAGATCTTCTCATCAGAAGGACCCGCGCGTGTATTTTCGTCCTCGTCAACACCACTGATCGATTGGATGAGTTTCTATTGTAACCATATTATAATATGCGATTGGAATCTAGCCTCTTTGATCAAAAATTACCCAGGCTCATTCTCTTCATATGTGTAATTGTGAGAAAAAATTCGTGGTGGCGCTACCAGTATCGCTTTTTTAGATCATTTTTTTTTTTGTTTAATTTTGTTTTTTTTTTTTTTTATTTCTTTCATCGGTTATTGATACCCGGTACAAGTGGTGCGAGGATAACGCGAGAGATCGAAAAGGAAATACCCTGAAGCCGCGTGCCGTGACGAGGACGTAGTTGGATTGGACGACAGGATGATGTTGTCCAGGTAGTGTCGGCGCTATCTCGACACGGGAGGGCACTTACCCGACGATAACTGCTCTACCAACTTTGTCCATCCGCGCACGCCGAAGTAGGACCTTGAAGAACAGACATTCCTTGATTTTGTGTGCTACGGACGTGTATAAAACGGCAGCTGTCCGCTAGGCCCGTAGTAATGAGATGAAAATTATCCTACCCCAAAGTAGTATTTATGTAAATCACTCGGAATCACGGCCTCACTTCTATCGTCGCTACCATCATTTGTAAAAGAACCAAAATTATTACACACTCCGTTGAACAACCCTCACAAAAGATTGCTCAGACCTGAATAAGAACGGAGACACCGTTTTCAAGATCGAAGGAAACTTCCGATTTTCAAAAATCCCTAATCTATTCAAGAACTCGAAGTTCCATTCAAAAATTATTTCTAAAATTTCATCGTCTTCATACTTTTTTCTCATATAGTGGGCACGCGTGGCTCTAAGCCATTAGGGAATATCGTGGGCCAAGGTAGCCAACGCATAAATCTGACAGACGCTTCGCCGTCTCTATGCTGGTTTATAATACCTTCGTAACTCGTGCCAGGGATTCTCTCATCGCTTCGATCCAACAGGAGGTTAAATTAGAACCATGTGAGCTATTAGACTGTTCACATGTTTCACATGTTGTTAAGTATCTTTAGTCGCTCTTTGTCCCGATTCAAAATAAAGATAGCACAAAGGGGGCTAAAGCTAAGAGCCGAAAAAAAGATTAGCAACTTGCTTTTTCAAACTCATTTTTTGAATCGTCTATATAATTGAAGTTGTGAGCGTCAATTCTATTGAAGCTTTTCGAGTTTCTGAAGAGTTGTTAAGATTCGAAAAAACGAAACTAAAACAATAAGAAAAAAAAAAAAACGAGTTTTTCATGCAGCGAATACTAATTAATTTACTGGCAAGATTAGAGTGGTTTGAAATATACTTTGCATGTGTTTTATCACGTTTCTCGATTCCGTAATCACCGCGTACATGGAAACCATTAGCTAATCAGGTATATGGGAAATCGCTGACGTTAAAAAATATTATAACCTAATTACCGGGCTTGTATCGTGACCATTTTTATTCCGATTCACGCGTTAAAAACTAAATACAGTTCCCGGTACGAGGGAACGGCGGACACCCTATCCGTAATAAAGAGTATTTAAATTTGACCAAGACACTTTCGGGCTCAGAGCTCTTTCGATAAGCCTTAAGTCGGCATCTTTGGAATGCGTTTAATAACCGGCTAACACTAACGTCCGCGATACTCTTTAAAGTTCCTTATTTGTCAATCTGAGCCAAAGTTCCAAATACACCCACATTTTTATTTCTTCTAATTTAGTTCTCCCTAATAACAGTCTGAGAAATCACAACTTTCTTAACGACGACAGTGCGAGACACAGCATATCGAAGGTGCAAAAATTAAAAATCCAGTCACAGATGCAGCACGGGGTTCAGTCAATCGTTAAAAAAGATCCAAAACTCCGAGCTCTTTATGCTCGGATATTAAGATGTAAGTTTTTCGAGGACTAATAGCGACATTAGTCATCTCACTCGCGCCACCGATAAACAAATGGACGCATCAATAACGACCAGGTTATTTTAAAGCCAACGTGCTAGTCTGGGACCATGCGGAGCGCCATGGGCCACAACGTACGTTCCTATAAAGCTATAACGAAAACAAAAAAATAAAATAAAAAAAGAAAGGAAAATTTACGCAAGAGTAATATAATTATTACTTTTATATTACGTATTTCCTGACGTATCATCCGGTGATGTGAATGAATGAAAAAAAAAAAAAAAAAAAATGAAACAAAGAAAAGAACTTTTCGCCAAGTTCTTATAACTCGTTATAAATAATAATTAAAACTTGTTAATCCCACCGCGATAGAACGGGAGTATAAGTTTTGAAAACACCTTGTTAATTACCCATAAATTGCAATTATATTACCGCAGTATTGGAGGCGAGGCAAGCCATTATATCCAATCAATGATTCGGCTTCGTTGAATTTAGTATTTAATTACGTGAAAGTCCGCAGTGAAACCGGCAGATAGATGCGCTAGACTGTCGCCAGGACTCTGAATTTCAAGGCACTGATCTCGCGACGTGTTAATTACAAACGCTTCGTATATCCGAATCTAATCGGTCGTGCTGAGAGAACGAAACGATAGACGTATACATATACGAGACTATAAATTTAGATGGATACATTAGCGTGTCTTATTCTTGTTCGCTTACTCCAACTTGCCGATATACACAGTACACCATATGGATCTTCGATCTTTGTACAGTACGTACGAATTGTAGGCCATATATTATACCTACACTCGATTATTGCGCCCAACTCAAATAGAGCATAAACCAAGTGGCTCAAGAATGATCAAAGGAAATGATTATGATCCGATAACTGGAGTATATTATATCATCAATTTTTTATTGCTATTATCGATGGGAGAAGACGAGATGTTTTCTGAAATGGTCTTTTTTTTAAGTGAAACTTCTTTTGACAGGGTACCGAAAATTTTCAAGTGCAACGAAAAGTGTGAGATTGACATATGCCTGTATAAAATATACATATAGATGTAAGTCTTAAGTCTTGAGTCCTAAGTCCTATATAAGTTCCAAGTCCCAAGTCCCGGGTCCCGCGTCCTGGATCCTGAGTCTTGAGTCTTGAGTGTTTTTAAGTTTTTTTTTTTTTTGTTTATCGATAATAGACCGTTATAAGATTTTTTGTCGAAATGGTATGTTATAGATTCGCGGATGAAATCGATCTTGATTTTTTTTTTGTTCACGATAAGATGACCAATTCTCGTCGAGTTCGATTTGGGTAAATATAAATCTGCGAAACGTTGGGCGTGGGTATACTTTGAGTAAGTGGGTAACTGGTAAATAACTCGATTAGCGAATGGGGCGCTTTTAAAACCGTCTATATTTAACAAATAAACATTTTTACCTTGGTTAAAAAATATCGTGATAATATCATCGATCGATGAAACATGATAAAAAATAAAAATCACCTGGCTCGACTCACTACGTTGGAATAAATTTTGACGCTGCACAAGTTCATAGTATAGTCGCCCTCTTTACCACCACTTAGGGTCAATTTATGTTTACATCAATATAAAGCTAGCCGGGCGGTTAAAATTATTTACCATTTTTTTAAACGTTCAGGGTAAGGGGAGATTCCCTTAATTTCTTGTACCTAGCTATCAACGCCATGGCTTTCGGTCCACCTTTATTCAAGGGGCGATTCTGTTTTGTTATTTTCGCGCTGGGGCCCACTTATGCTAATTTTTTTCTCAACAGCAGCACCGGTCGAAGTCCCTTATACTCCTTTAGTTTTTTTTTTTTTAATTTTTTTTTTTTTCTTCTCATTTTTAACGAAGAGCTGCTGCAGCACTTAACCCAGCTGTCCAACAATGTGCACATATATTTTACCCGGCCACTCGTGTCCCAGGGTATGTATATCAGTTTAAAAAAATGAAATTACAAAGTAAACACTCTTCAACGGATTCTCACAGCTTCCATTGATTTTTACTCTCAAAAAATTTTGCTATATCCTTGGAGTTTTTTTTTTTTTTTTTTTTTTTCTGAATTTTTTTCGATTCTCAAATAAATTCCATCGGTGACAGTTTTGGCCTCTAGTGTCTCAACCTTTTTTTTTTCTTAACATTTACTTCTTAGTCACCCGTTGTTTTAAACTACTTGGAAATCTGGACTCTAAGGATGGGAGCCCCCATCGAAAAGTGTGCAGACGTGTCCCTGACACCTTGGGTAGATAGGACGACGCAAAGATGTTTAAAATTTATTGGCAGAATTTGATTAATGTTTGGTAAGTCGGGATACCCGCTCCTCTGCCGCCTTCTTCACGTCCTGTCATTCGCTTCGTTTTGTTTGCTGCAACCCTCGGATCGAAATGGCTTGAGAAAGAGAGAGAGAGTTGATTATTCACCGAATAGCAGGAGAGTGGGCGAGTCAAGTTTCGCAGGGTCCACGTCCTTTTCTTGAGCTAACCATTAAAACCGTTCGTTATTATACTTGACCCTTCCTCTTGCAATCTTCTGATTCTCTATCTGCACACTCGTCTTCCACCGCGTGATAATTTCACCTCTTTAACAGGATCGCGTGTTAACGTCTCAACTAAGTTGTAAAAAAATGAATAATTGTCAAAAACCTGACGACCATAGATTTCGACTTTGGTAAAAAAAATTTGAACACATCTGGAAAGTAGGTATAACCTAAAGTTGATCTCGGCAAAAATGGAGAAGGGCAAGGAGTTTCGTGCCCGTAGTTAATATTAATTGGCGAGTTGTCGTGCGGTTCGCATAAACTTATGGTAAAAGGAATTTTTCTACATTGGCATTAATTAAGAAGTAACTCTCATTCATATTCTCGAAGGAGAAACCCATACATGGGCGCAGGCACGAATGCGATCGCTTACAGGCGCGTTCCTCATCTTCACAGCTTGAGGACTCAACGGCGTCGCACGCGACGCGTCGCCGAAGAAGAAGAAGAAGAGTAGGAAGAGGAGGAGGAAGGATAAGAAGAAGAAGAAGAAGAAGAAGAAGAAGAAGAAGAAGAAGAAGAAGAAGAAGAAGAAGAAGAAGAAGAAGATCTGGCGGCAAGGGTTAACGCGAGATCAGCAAGGAACGGAGGACTTAGGTACGGCCTCACACAGTAGCGTCGCCCGGGGCGCCGAGCGTCGCGGCGAAGGGCATCTCCCGTTATTTATCGCAATATCAACCCATACCTCGCGCTCCACAGCCATCCCACACGTAGGCACTGGATCAGCTCGATCAACTTCGTCGGCTTCGACGTCCTCCAACGTTCTCTATACTTAAACGTCCCATCTCGACTTCTCGCCCGTTCCTCCTCAGTCCAACGTCTCCAAGACACGCGAAAAAAGTCCCAGAAAAACCAACAATTTTAGGTACTTCTTGAGGTATCCAAAGTTGTATTTCAATACCATCCCGTCAACGAACGAAAAGAAATTAAGACACCAAAATTACGTTTACTTAGGGTATATATAAAAGCCAATGAACTTGTAAAAAAAGAAAAACTACAAATTGCTAACTTTTTGCTTCAGGAATTGAGGTGCGCATGCAAAGTTCAAACCTTTGATGCACCATCAAGTTAAGTTTCAGAGTAACGGAGGTCCGGAAGGTCAAATCTTTTCCTCCACCCAATTAACTCGACCGATTGTCGGCGATGAACAAAAACCGCATGTTACGACTAGAACTAATCTTGACTGGATGGTTGAAAAACGGACGCAACTTTTGCACTTAGGGCCATTGATCCTCCCAGTCTCAAAAGACTCCAAGAGTCAATGTGCTACTTAAGTGCTTGAATGATGGTTTCAGAGCCAATCATCGCGATACGGTTGACACGTTTTTAAAAAGAAAGAATAAAAAATAGTAAAAATACTTCAATGACATATTCGTAACGCGTCTATCTATCGCTTTGCCATTAGACAGCGTATAATACCTCCGCATATCTGCTACAGGGGGTGTAATCGAACAAATAGCTTGATGTAGCAGCTTCCTCAGAGTGTTAATTGGTAAGAATGAACACGAAAGTGCACGCCCTCACGTGCCGGTTTGTAGATACGTATGTACGTATATATTTTATTAATGCGTGTGTCTAGATATAGGTATACACATTACGTCTCTACCTACTCGTCGACATATCGTAGAAGCCATCATCCTCCCGGGCAGTAAAATGCTTGATTAACGCGCTGATTGAGTGTGGCAAGAAATCAAGGTAAGAACTTCGGGTAGTTGGCATTGCCAAGAGTTATCACTTATTAAATCTGTGTCAAAATCCCCCGGACCAACACCATATCATACCATATACCTGATTTACGCACACATTTAACTGCGTATTACACGCGTGCAGGTAGTGTGCCTTGGGAGTTAATCGCTGCACACGAGATGCACAGTGGAGAGAAAGAACCAGCCTCATGATTATATAAAGACAAAGAGAAAGAGAGCGAGAAAGGGAGAAAAGAATGATCATGAAAAAGGAAAATGAGATAATCAATTTACTCGTACTTATAGCTATACTCATATCGATTGTGATACTGAGATGATGAGTCGAGAAGAATTCTCGTCATTTCCGGATGTGCCCCACCTACGCTATTATATTTGCGGTTTATTTTCGAACGAGAAAAATCGAGACAAATATCGGCCGATCTCTTCGTCTTCTTCTTATTCTTCCTCTTCTTCTTCTTCTTCTTCTTCTTCTTCTTCTTCTTCTTCTTCTTCGAGAGAGTACAATAGGCGCTGGGCGCCGCTCCTCGCATCGTCGCGGGCGTCTCCGAAGAGATGGCGATGAAATCATAAATCGGCAAACACAGACCCGCCGGCACTGATAGCGAGCAACCAGTAATTATGCTAATATACCCGAAGAGGCGGCCAGCCATTCGTACATACATAGCATATAGTATAGGTACCTCCTACCTATAGCTGATCTTTTGCTGCACGCGTCTCCGTGCAGTACAACATGTCCAACTACTATACACACACTATGACGTGTGCTGATCATTTAGGCGTGCCCTTATACAGTCGTACATAAATGACATACGTGGATATTTCTACATTAAAAAACATCGACTCTATCATTGAGGATAGAATTAGATGCGCTAGTAATATGTGGAGCAATTGGTCGAATTAATACGTCCATCAATCAAATGTTAAAAAACAGAAGTGGTACGCGGTTAATTTATTAGACTGGTTATAATTTAGCTTGCAGCTTGTAGCGGTTAGCTTCGGTTAAATATTTCTCCTTCTCTTCCTGTTTTCTATACGACAAGTATATAATATATGGTATAGGTATATGTTATATGAAGATGTATATGTGTTGTTACGGCTAGGAATACCTGACTTCATGTATGCACTATGCTCACCTACACATCGTATGAAAAGCGTAAGACTTACGTCATAAACAGTTCGAGTTCCTCGCTGGCCTTATCGGCGTTGTATACGACGTGCATTAGCTGAAACTACAAAGTTTATAGATCAGCGAGTACCGCTTGAGCTGTAGTGACCGTAGCACGCGAACTGGCCGAACCAAAGTGGACTGGAGCTTGGTGTCTCGTAGAAAGAAATGCCAAAGACGCGAAAGCCGTCCGCCTACACAATATAATATACCGGGACCACGCGAGTCACCTGAACGGGTGTGAGAAGGAGACTGTAGTCCAGGAGTGTAATCGCCAGGGTGTATAATCTTAAACTGTACATACTTACTCAGAGTAGTGGGATGAATTCTTAGATCGGTATGTATATTTATTGAAATTTAACGTCACCAGTCTAGTCCAGTCCGCTCCGCTCCGGTCCGGTCCAGTCCGGTCCGGTCCTCGGCTGTATCGAAAAAGCACTTTGATTTTGAGATACCTCATTAATTTCTTCTATGAGATAAAAATTTCGAGGTACTCAAGAGTAGCAGACTTTGTGGGCATATTAAAAAGATAATTAGTGACTGTCAACCGAGTGTTGAAAGACACATTCTAATTATTTATAGGATAATTCATGACTTCGAAGAATATGGTAATACCTCGTATACTTATTAAGTCGCAAGGTTAATTAACCAACAAACTATGTCGTACGATCTCATATGTATGACTATAGGTAGGTACGGTCCGTTAAACAACGACCCACTTGACCGTCAGCTGATAACCTAATTCGAGATATACATACTTATTAAATTTATACATCGATATGTGGATAATTCTGCTCGCCTTTTTAGGTGTATATGTATAAATGTATAAAATCATTTACTTGTGCTCCACCACACGATCAATGATAGGATATTTTATATAACGTGGCGGTGCTCACAGTCTCAGTCTTTCACCTTGGATCAAGTCATTATAATGTAAGTGTCAGCCTACGATGAGGCTTTGTCCTATCAATCCTCTTATCGCCGTCACTAATAACGTCCTACTGGACTAGGAAGCCCATTTTTCAAAGCCGGAAAGACTGCAACTATATATATACGATTATTATACCAACAAAGTTGGTATACCAGGCTTCAACTTCTGAGGACAATTTTTAAATCGTTGACTCCTTGTTAACGGGCTTAAAAGGCGTGAACTTGGCTCAACGTTAGTTAATCACTTTACCTCTACTACGACGATTAATCCCAGCTTAAATGATACGGGAGGATCATTTGGACGCGTGGGAGATGAAAATTATATACCGGAAGGGTCACAGTGCTGGATTCAAAATTGTGATTACTCCGATATCGCGATAGTGGTAATAATAATGTAAGTATAAATTGACGAGAAGTGTATGAGTCATTTTCTTTTTTTCTTTTTTTTTTTCGTATTGCGCGGTTGGTTTTGTAATGTATGTATGTATGTATGTATGTACATACCTACGTACTGGTCAATCAACGCGATAAAAAGGCGAGGGTTCTAAATTGAGATAATAATATTACTGCTAGTGTTATCTAGCGGCGTAGTGGTCAGCTGTATAGTTATAAGTCCCTGGTAAATTATTCCGAACTATACAAGTAAGGAATCTATTAAGATAACTCATCGTGCGCTACGCCGTGCGAACGGGTATATGGCTTATTACTTAAGTTTAATCTAGCCGTGCGACTATTTTTATTTCTAAAACCATTAAGAGACGATATCGTGTCGTTTATATATGTAATCTAAAAATAATAATACTAAAATTTGTATAATAATAGTCTGAAGTACCGGACACAGCTGCGGTCATAGGTCATGAGAATATAACCCAGAATCCAATTTTTCATAACTTATTAATAATTACTTATTTTATTCCGTATTTTGACATCAGTTTAAAAATCCTTTCGCACCGGGTCGCGTAGGTATATATACCTATATATATAATACGACACCTATACAGTTCTCTTCATTCGAGGCATGGCTAATGACGTACAAGGCGTTAATTAGCTTATAAAGTAATTACTCGGTTGGGATCTGGACAAATTAAAGACACTAGGGAGAACGCGAAATGTATATATAATATATAGGTTCTCACCTCACTAGCGGAATTCCGTCTGAAGCGTTAAGTCTTATTAGGAAATAATTGTGGCAATATTTCCGACGGTCTTAATTTTTTACCTTATATACCTTCATACGTAACGCTCGCAATCTCTAGGGCAGACAACGAAAGAATAAGAGAAGCTGTGCACGTAGTCACGTAGGGTATATGGAGAGGTGCTTACAAGTACCACACGTAATTACGCACAACAATAGAACTGTTAATTACAAACGTTAATTGGCGTGAACGGTCTCAGTAAAAACTAATGAAATAATAATGATTTATTAACTACATAAATTTATTGAAAACCTTAACTGCAAACCGATTTTTAAATTATTTATATATTTATTTATTTATTTTCTATCGAATAGCTAAAGCGGTGTAGAATTGTCTATGCTAAATGATGTTTCAATCCAGCTGGCTTGATCATTTTTTTTTTTATTTTGTATTTTTGTTTTTTCGAGATATGAAGCCTTCTTCTTGAGACATATTATCTTATCGATAATAGGCAAAATTTAAATTTCTTTAAAAGCCATTTAACATTTTGTCACCAAATTAGGAAAGGCGTTGACACTTTGCCGAAGATGGAGACGGTATAGGTAGGATGGGATCAGTCCGAGGTACCAACATACATACCTATATACATACCGTATAGCTAAGCGAGGAAAGAGAACTCCAGAGATATGGTGGTAGATAAAAACCGGCACTTAGTGGTAATAAATTTTCTCGGCTATTCGAAGCTACGCGTTTCTTCTTGGCTATCGTTTATAGACAGGCGTAAAAATATTCGGACGTAATTATAAATCGAGACGATTAATATAATCGTAACGAGAAACGTTGCGTGTCTCTACATATATGTGCGGCAAGACATGCCAACGGAACGGAACAGAACGGAACGGCACAGCACGCCGTGGCGTCCGCCAACTTGCGTCGCGACGCTAACTAACCGGCTGTTCAAGGACGGTTTACGAGGACGAAGGATTTTACATACTCCATACCATGAGACAGACTCTTTACTGCAGTAAACTCTGCTGTAGTCATTTTATAATACTGCGAACTTAATTCGTTAATGCAAAAAGTAATTCGGCGACAATGTTCAGGAGCTTCAAGCAAAATTGATGACCAGGAAATTACGATAGCGAGGCAATCGAACCCGGAGATATGATTTCGAGACCAGATTAGACCGTCGTATCTTAATTGACGGACATTCTTTTCATGGTCAAGTATACGTATCTAATATTCTAAAAGATTTTGCTGGAATATCATATTCCAGTTTATTTTCAAATTTGCTTCATTTGCAGATATTAATATGCATGAAGAGTTGGGATTTATTTGAATCGTTCTCGCGATACCAGCTACTATACTTATCGTTATAGTCGTTTATTTGCTATTTATTTGTAATTAATTTGTTTCGATTTTCAAAAACATGATATGTTGTAATTATAATCAACTTTAGTTCCGGTATCGAGTGAACGCCCTCCTCCAACCATGCCGTCGAAAACGAGACGTACTCCTCCTGAAAGTTTATTCGAAAGTAAGCCTCCCCTTTCGTTCGAACGAAGAGGAGCGGAAGACCGCGCGTGGAGGCTGGACAGGTATCTTAATCGGCGACCTCTGTTAACCCGGTGCAAAGTTGCGGGGAGTCGACGCGAACACTACGAGTTGGTTAGGGCTTCCTTTGCCTTTTCTCTTCTTTACTCTAACCATTCAGGCTGGTACTTGGAGTATCTTGCTCGCGAGTTGGGACGCGAGATCAATCTAAGCGTGGGCGGTTGCCCAATAATAAGAAAACTGGTTAAAGTCTTGGCTTGTCCAACGGTCCGAACCTTCGTAAAGACAGCGAGAGCGAGAGAGCTCGAGGATGAAGGGCTCAGTGGATGGTGAAAGAGGGAGAAGATCTCCCATGAAGTTTCAAATTTCAAACTAAGAAGGTAATGTAGCCAGCTGGACCCTTGGAAGACGACGCGAGGCGACGCGACGGTAAAGTTTATAATTGTTCGACTCGGCCGGCGGCGGCGGCATCGCAGCTTCGGCATCAACGCGTAGTAACCGAATAATATGTAAGGGTATAAATTTAAATGAAATTTTTTGGTCTTGGTGTATAAACGACGGTGAGAAAGTCCCTGGTGACAACGAGACAAACAAGCGCCATTAAGCGAACGCCGAATTCGCAAAAATAAAAAGCAATATAAAAAAAATTGACAAAAGAAAAAAAAAAAGGGTTAAATCTTGAACTGCTACAGCGGTGGGACTGGGAGCAAAAGAAACTTAGAGAACGCGAGGTTGGCGGGCCCTAAAAAGACCCCAACAGTTTTAAACAAATTATAAGGTATGCATCGCACCGCGATAACTTGACAAATATATATTAAACTATTTTAATGAGAAGTGACCGCGATATTTCACAGCAATTAAACAACTCCGAACCGCGGTGGCCACGACATGCTTGCCGATCAACGGTTAAAACACGCGCTCATAAACCAGGGTCAAAAGTTAAACGTACTCGCGATTTATTTACGTTGTCTTTAAAGGCACAATCGCCATAATGTAAACCCGTATCTTACATGATTCGTACCTACTCTTTTTTTCCATTTCATTCTTGCTTTCTTCATTCCACATTCAAAGACAGATCATGAAACAATGCGAAACGTGGGATTAGTGCAGTTCAAAAATACGTTTGAATTGACTTTTCATCTACGATACCGAAAGGTCTGAGCTAAACGGAAGAACTGAATCCATCTTTCGGGACAAAAATTTGACAAATCTTTGACAAATTGTAGAATGGGTGATGAAGAGTCAGAGCAACGATGCTTCACGATTGCAAAATTGAATCACTGTATCGCAAGCCGATCTAAAACGAATATTTTTAGCCGTTGAAACGATTGCGAATAGTCCGCAAACACGTCGGGTAACCCGCAAAAGGAAATTCGCAGCTCTTCTCCTTCTTCGAGTCCGCGGCACGGCGTGCGGACGTCCACCACTGCAGAGTTGAACTGGTTACCTCTGCTTGCAGCAAGACTCGAGAACTCGAAGCAACTTGGGAATGAGTGACAGCTCTATAGCGTTCGTTGCGTTTGTTGCGCTGGTAGCATTGTGCGGATCCCTCCAAGTCTATAACATGGCGCGCCAGAGTAAAGGGGGATTTCTACAACACATACTTGCGGAGCGTGGCGCGTATTGCAGTTTTCTACGCCGCCGAATAACCAATACACATATGCCAAGTGTGTGGATAAACCGCAGGGCCATACCATGGCTATTGCAAAAGACCTGCAACGGAGAAGAGCCAAGGGACCCATGGCTTGCGCCGAGATTCCGTTTAGTCCGAACCGCGTATCATAACCTGCACGGTTGATTATTTCATACCGGTGTGCTTAGAAACTCTTTGTGAAATGTCCGACGCACCGCACCGTACCGCACCGCACCGCATCGCGGTTCTCTTGGTCTCATATACCTTCCTTCATTCGTTTGTTTGTTTATTTATTTATATGTAAACGGTATACGTCCAGCTAATTACGCGGGATATGTACCCGGTGACTCATTATACCCGTTCAGAGTTTAATATTTATTTCTTCGACAAAGAACAAATTTCTTTTTTTCCCGTGATCAATGCGACTATTCTCAAAAGGCCTCTTCCCATACCAGAGAACTGTACACCTATCCTTCATTTTATGGACACTAGATGATGAGACCCTTTTCGTTGTGCCATCTTGTCCAGAGATCCTTTTCGCAATTATGAGTTCCTTGTAGTACTTCCGTACCAGAGAAGTTAAAGATATACTCGATAAGACGAGAAAACGAGGTTCTCATATTCGGATCTTCTTTTGGAGGCAAGTGTGCCGGAGGAAGAGTTTTTAACAGATGATATAATAAGCGAGAGATAGAGAAATGATTTGTCATCGATATGGTGTATAATACAAGAGTGTTAATGAGGCGTAGTAAAAAAGAATTGGACATTGAACTAGCGGAATTTCGATTACACTCACAGTGTTGGCTAGGCTTTCGTATTAATGGGTATGTTAATTGACATTTACATATGTCACGACGTATTAGTCCTACTTAATCTTCGGCGGGGCTTTGCGTCACTGAAAACATACGTCGGCTTGTCTTACCTGCAGCAGCCCAGCGCGTAGCTATCGCGATGATTTAACGATTCTGGCATTGAAACACCCAAGACCTGGACAGGGTAGGGTACGGAAACGAAAATCTATACGAGAGGTTAATTTAAAAGTTAATTAATTAAAAAAAAAAAAAACAGCGAAATTTGACTAATGACCGAAGAAACCATTTCCCTAACGTCCAATCCACTGTTAAAACCAATACTCAAATCTGTAGCGGAAATGAAAGACCTCCGTAAATGACTTCATACTATAACCGCATGCAGCGCGACGTGGTCTTTCGCTTTTTGCACAGCAGTCAAACAGATAGAGCTGTTTGATGCAAGCACGGAGCAAAGCCATCCGCGGCATTCGGAGCACGCGGTCTGACGGACTGACGGACCTTGATCGTCTCGGTTTCTCTTTATTTCTTTATTTCTCCTTCTTTTACTTATTCTCCGCAAATAATCAGTCGAGTTTACTCTCGGAGAGTATAATTCTCTCTTTTTAGAACCTGAGTGCTATGCACCCTCGCGACCACTCTAGCTCGTTAAATCGAATGATCGTAACACTGGCCCGCTTCTGTCATTCTAGACTTGGGTCAGCCGTTGGAGACCAGCCTTCACACGACCTCTAGGACGTGTGGAGTGCCTAGATTCCTTGGACACTGGGTCCATAAATCAGAGATGCGATACGTACTCGGATATCCTTGCGCATTTGTGTGTACAATATGCATGGATATATGCAAAAGAAATATCTGTGTATGTGGCTACTTTGTGCGAATGAATGGGCGTCTGGTCGCAGCTGGTGATGTCTGAATGGCAGTTAAAAAATGAGCCCATTGGATCGGCACGCCACCTTGGTGCACTTGGTACCGGTTAAATCGCTAGGGTTAAAGGCAAAGGGCGCCGACGTTCGAGCGTCGTTCAGTTACCGTAATTATCCGTTTGCGGGACACCCGGATACCTCGACTATACGTACATACGTATGTACATACATACATACGTACATACGTACCTCCAACACGATCACGAATGTTCACAGATTAAAAAAAAAAAAAAAAAGTTTCCACATACCAGGTACGGTGAGGCAAAGTCATCCGCGATTTACTGCGATTACTTTTACTGTTGGACAATTTGTAACTGTTGCTTAAACCCAACGTAGACTCAACTGACTAGCTAAACTCGTTAGCTTATAGTCAATCCAAGACGTGTTACATACGTGAACAAGTGTAATTGATGTGTACAATACAATCTTAACAGTATACCGATCCGGATGAATGGTACAGGGTGATCGTAGGAATCGACCAATGGATTCAGTGGTCTGATAATCCAACGCCAAAATGAGTTCACAAGAAGAATTTTTTTTTTTTTCTTTTTTTTGGGTGCTTCAGACGGGATGAGTTTACTGTAAAAGTATCAGCTATAGACATTTTTTGTGCATCTCATGGCCACGTTACTAGAATAATGGTATGTTGGCACAGACAACGAGACACACCGTGTACGTGTATACCTATTCGTACGCTTATGCATACTTATATGATAAAAAGACGCGACTAAAGACGGCAGCGCGTCAGGTCCAAGTTGGGCCCGAAGACGGGGCCCGTATTTTATAACCGGTGTAGACAACTAACGTTGTGGATGTGCGTACACGTGTATAAAACACATACATGTTCGAGGGACCCATATGGGTGTCGCATATGTGCTCGCTGCAGCATATTATAGCGCCGGGATGATAGATTCTTTTATGTTTTTTGTGTTTTGTGAAGATTTTTTTTTTGTTATGTTTATTTTTATTTTTTTGTTTTTTTGTTTATTTGTTATTTTTTTCACGTTCATGGTCGCTCCTTTATTGCGCCCGCGTGGGAGAATTCCCTGTCTCTTTTCCCTGGCCGGTCTGTAGTCGCGGAGAAATATTACCCCTAACGTTCATTCATCAAAGACCTCGGGGTTATTACCAGTCAACGATTATAATTAACGCACATTCCGGAAAAATATTTCTACCCGAAGGGGGACTTGGGGCACGGTTTTCCTTTCCTTCCGGGACTAAGACAGCCGAGATGGAGTTGGAGAACGCCGACGTGGTTGGCCCACCCAAATAGGTGTACGAGATTAAATACGTACTTTAATCCCAAAGCAGGCGCACCGATGTTCCGTGAAATGAATCGCACTCGTCTAAGATTTCCCGTACGGCTTGGACCTCGAACACATCGTACAACATACATTATTCTCTGACCACACTGTAGGTATTACCATTATTATTGTCTGGCGCGTGCGCTGCGCTGCGCCGCGCCGTGGCGTGGAGCAGGTGCGCATTCGCGTTTTTTCGCTCTGTCGAATTAACATTCGCGAGAAGATGGACGGTCGCTGGTACTATCGAAAAATAAAAGCCGTCAATTCTTATTCCGCAATGATCGGCGATATTCTGGTCAAATATATTCACGGCGTTCATTAGATTTTAGAACACGTTCGTTTACACGACACTTTAAGCCACACGTATACCATCACGCGCTCACAAAATAGCTGATAGCTCCGGTCCACCGAATGACGGTACAGAATTTAACCAATCATTCGTGGAATGCAGTGAATTTCGATGTATAAATTGTTACGGGATCTCGTTGCGCGCAAACACTAGTATTGAAGAGGGATTGCATTGGATTGTATTCCCAGCTACTCCGATTGAAATCGATATTCCGCTCAAGGCCGAAACGCAACAAAACCAATAGAACAATGTGTTTTATACAATCTGCGTGCAGACGTTGCAGAGGGATAACAGGTAGGTCGCTGTGAGAAGGTAGAACCGGCCAGAGCTATGCAATACTGGCGCTTCGCTCAGGAGGATATATACCTAGAGAGAAGTAGGGATCAGCGAAGGAATAGCATAGCGGAAAGGGGATTTGAGACCAGGAATAAACCTCGCAGATAAACAGAGCCGTCTACTTCTGCTTAGGGACAAGAGGTACCGTAGAGATAACAGCGATATAATTAATAGCGCTTTGCTATAGGCGCGTCCCTGTTAAGAGAAAGAGAAAGAGGAAGATATGAGATCGGAGTGGAGTGGAGTGGAGTGGAGCTAAGAAGAGCACCCTGGGCGCAGCAAGAACGCGGGAACAAACGGGTGAAGGTCAGAAAAGGGGCCGTTTTGGTCGGTGTAGCATATATATGTCGGTCCGGTTCTGTTATTTTATTTTATGGTGTAGGTTATCACCAGGGAAACGAAACTGGTGATATTAAACGTGGATTTTGTGGTAGTGGAATGAAGATGAAACGGGACAGTTGTACAGGGTGTCGTTTACAAAGCACTGGAGCTTGAAATTGGACAAGTTATTTTTCTATCATGGTGTTTAAGAAGTATATTCGATCGAGATAAAGAAAATAAGCGAAGTGAAAAAGAGAAGAAAAAAAAAAAAAAAAAAAACGTGCGTGGAAATGTTGCGGAAAGGGGATCAGGACCGCGGAACATGACAAATGGGGCTGCGAAGAGGTTCCGAATTAGTCGAGCAGATCGTCGCCGATAAGATGCAGCAGTAATTCATTAACATGATTGTTGGGGTGGAGCTCGAGCGGGCCCAGATTCGTTGGTCCTTTAGTCCGCACGCCACCCTGAACCAAAACCCAAGCCTACGTCTTGAGGTGGCAACAGTGTGGCGAGAAAGATATTCGACTGACCGCCACTAAATCATTCGCGGACCGGACTCCTGCTTTATTATCCGCTCTCTTTCCCTCTCACGTCTCTCTTTCTCTGACTCATTCTCTTCTCTTCTCTTCTCTTCGCTTCTCCTCTCTACTCCACACTGTTGTATCGAGCTGCAGGTTGCCTTCGCTCGCCTTTCGTCGACTCCCTTTCAAAAAGATACCAGATCTTGTGTAGGTACCTACCCGTCCGAATAGTCCAAGCAAGATATAATGCACGACTCGATAGTTGCCAATTTTCTTATTATCTTTACACGTTGCGAAAAATTGGTTGAATCAACACGGTAGCGAATAGTTGTGAAACTACTAAGAAACTAGATAGTTGTACGTACAATCTGACGAAGAAGACCTGACGCGGTGAGACCGTCCTCTCGGACGTGACCCTCTCGAAGATCGAGATAAACCATCCACCGCATGGTCGCTGAGACACGACGACGTGGTCCCGGGCGCTGGGGTCAGGGAAACGTCGCCTTCCGTCACGAAGACGTTATCCCATCTTCTAGCTTCCTGCAATACAGGGACAAGACACGTCTATAAAACCACGGGGTATTTTGCTTTAGATATTAAGAAGTTAGCTAATTTTCTTTAATAAACATGGCCTCGATACTCACTTGACGTATTCGAGAACGGAGGTGGTGATATGCTGCCACATAAATAACAACCTATGAAGCTCTGGGCGTCCGTCATAGTTAGCGTATCTTCATCCGCGTCCTCTTGTCCGTCTCAATTTTCAAAGCAAACTTGAAGAAACGGTCCGCGAAAATTTGTCTACACGTGTTTTTGAGTATTCAAAAAACTAGAACAACACATTAGTGTTACTTCACCGATTTAACTTTGTCGAAACATATCTAACAATTGTTTTTTTCCCATCCATTTTTCAGGTCCAAGCAACCGATCCTGACTGCGGGGTCAACGCTATGGTCAACTACACACTTGGCGCGGGTGGTATTGCTAGTGAACAACTCCTAGTGCGTAGCGATACTGGCGATATTTGCGTGAGGGCACCTCTGGACCGAGAAACTGCAGAGTATCTTGAATTACCAGTGATCGCAACAGACAGAGGTACGTATCGTTTTATTATACATAGATAATTGGAGCACGATGAGGAAGGAGTAAGAAAGATACATTTCGGTGTAGAAATGTCTAATTTTCGTTTAGAGGTATAAGAACTTTAGTGCATAAGAACAGCTCAGTGTGAATTACTTCCAGCGTCGTATATGTGTTTAGTTAGGATTGTGGCTGAGTTGGGCTGTTAAAGAGAGCCGATCTTCGGAGTAGGAAAGTTCAGAAGAGGTGGCTATCGGCGTGGCAGAATCTAGTAGTTCTATAATAGGCTGTATGATTTATGTTGCCAGTATTCCGTGCCCATTTTAAACGGCCACGGTGCCCATATGTAAGGACAATGGTTAAAGTCCATTGGTGGTGCATTGTGCGAGTCTCAGGCTCTCTCTCACCGATGGTATTATAGGTACTAGCTATAACCGCTCACAAATACAACCGTGGATGTCTAGCTGCGGTACTGTGTACACCATCACATCGGCGTCGCGACGCGACCGTTGGACGACGGCATTGTTACCTTCATACTGTTTTGCAAGCCTACCCGTTCCTTATAATTGTTCCTCTTTATCGCAACACGATTGTCTCGCCGCTCCCATTGTGACTTACGGACTCATGGATATGACGTATTGTCCCTTGTTTGCTTAAAAACATACTAGCTCACTGGTTTATGCTACCGATACACGCGACGCTGTTTACTTTACGGTTCTATTGAATTATCATCGATTACCATTCAGTGATTAGTCCTTGAACGCACCGTGTGATTGTTCCGTCAATCTTAAACTCGAATACTCTCACAAGAATAGAAAGAGATGATATTCAAGGAATGATCTGCTCTCGACGAGAACTAGGATTGTACTCAGGGTGACTTTATTGACACCGTCGTCATAAATCTTTTCAGCTAACGTCTGCCGACAGCTTAGTAGACTCGGACGAACCGCGAACAGTGACCGCACGTTCGCGATAGTCTGAACTCGACGGTATATTTTAAATAGATATATCTGTAGGTAGGTAGGTATACGTAGGATACTATACTGAGAATAGTATTTTAGATACGAAATACTGATTATTTTTAAGCTTGTGCTTAAAATTTTACTCTACTACCTCGAGTCACGGTATAGCAGTTTTGTTTTTAGATCTATCGAAACTCTTCTTGCCATTGAAACACCACCACCAATCTTACCATACAACCGCATGCTGATATTTCAAATCTCGTTTGAAATAAATGAGGTGAAGAAATGCGGGAATTTAAGGCATGCTGAGACGAGGAATTTCTGTTCAATGCCACGGATGAATCATTGGCAATATAGCTTGTCGCACAATTGGTGATTTGCCGCATACGCGTCGGGGCATTAGACATATTAGAAGTGCATTTTGGACCGGAGATATGTCCTGACTCTGAAGAGAATCTTTTTCACAAAATGGATAAAATATTGCTCCAGATTTTCCGCCTGTACCACCAATAGCTGGAAACGACTCTGGGGAAGATGTGGGACGGTTGAGAACCCCGGTCGCCCTCCACGAGGATAGAGGAACCAGCCCTATAAATCTCTCTTGGGCCCTCGCATCCTTCGGTATGGGGCTCAAGCCTCTGCAATCCCCGCCTCATACCCCCCTTCCGACCAGCTTTGCTTTCGCACTGATCGGAAACGCCGCGCGACTTCCATGCAGTATATGTGTATATCTACCTATACAGAAGAGTGTCAAGTTCCTTCGGTTCAGCGCCCCGAGTCAGATTCCCGCCCCTCGTCTTCACTGTTACCGAAATTTGTTAGTTTCGATAATTATTTTTCGCAACTTCTTACTCTGAATCGAGAAACTCGAATATCTAGTGACCCTCGGTTTAGATTTTCTCCAATCCTCGCGAATAATGAATTTTGTCAGGAGAATCATCGATGAATTTGAACATTTTTTATTTTGAAAAATGAAGGTTATTTCGCGCGATATTTGGACCAGTAAGATTTCGGATTCAGTGGAAGTGTTCGAATGCAAGGGGATGAAAAAAGAGGATTAGAAGAGAAGGGGGCAATGAAGTGGGGACGAATGCGGGGCTCCAAAGTAGAGAGGGGCGCTTGACGCATGACTCCAATGACACCCAAGGCCATAAATCTCTGGACGCTCGGAGCTGTGCTGGTCCGAGTCCATACATTACTATGAGTTACGGTTGTGAAGCGTTTAAACAGCGGATTACCAGTTTTACATACTGTCTTTAATATTAACACTTGCGTTAAGCCGTACCAAGTCACCCCAGAGTCACCTCGCGCGGATGAAGAGGATCAAGAGTGAGTTCAGTCTTATTCCGTGCAGAGTTACGTCATACCCTTGACCGAATGTCAATAAAAAGAAATTTCAGTCCGAAACGAAACCCGTGCATGGCAACCCGTGTAATCCTTAATTTGCGTAATTTCAACCTCCTTACTTGCGGCCCGATATTTCCATCTTGCGTCAGCTGGGCATGTCGATCAGAAATCCTTCTTTTAACCACGGGTTGCCACACTCTCTCATACCTATCTCTTTCATTGTACTCGCTCTTGAGCTAACGGCACAGTTCGACCGATATATGGAAATAAACACTAACTTAACACGCGTGCTCTTAGTAGCTCGACTATAGGCTACTTATTAGTTCTTGTGCAATCACAGCCGACGGCACGCCGCGCGGTTGTGGCTGTAGCTGTAGCTGTAGCTGCGGCCGCATCTACGACTACGGCTACGGCTGCGGCTGCCTCTGTGTTTCTAACGAAATTACGTATTCGAGTCTGGCTGGAGGCAGAAGTTGGTCCATGAACCTCGAAAATGGAGTTATACGTCGACGCCCGTCTATAAAAATCTGCTCAGAAACTATGTGTGCGTAGATATAACACAACTAAAAATGTTACATGTACCGATGTATAGATATATTGGTATAGGTATAGGCAACGTCGATGAATAATGAGTTGGCAGCTACAACTTAATTGGTCCCTGCGTGAAATGACACTAAACGCTGACAACGTCGATTTTCTACTCCAACGTACAATTTACATACAAAATACTGCATCCACACATCTATAACACACGTATGTAAGCGTTGTAACGTGGATGACGATCAGTAGGAGCGAGCCACAAGTTTGTTTCATTGCAAGAGTAAATTTTGAACGGACACCCGGTACGTTGCGATCTCACTTGAGCGAGAGTGTTGCAACGGGCAAGGCAGTTGATTGGCTTTAAAAAAAAGCCCATCGAACGTAGTCTTTATGATTTATGCGTAGCAGCCCGCTTCGCTCGGTATACCCTGCCAGTTTCATTCTCTATATGCAGCTAATTTCGGAGGCGTTATTTAATTCAATAAGAGGATTCTCGACGGATTTCACGTCCGAATCTTCATTACGCAAAGGAATTTCATCTCCTCTTGCCTAAGCCGTGAAATAATGCGAGGTTAGACGCCCCCAGGTTTTATATAGGTACCGCGGACACGTCGTGGTCGCGAAGACCTCAGAGGTACTGTCGAAGACTCCCATAAATTCGAATCGTCTTTACTCGTTGCTAATTTCTCATTTTCATTTTATCATCCTTTCAGGAGGCCTCAGTACAACAGCCATCGTCCTCGTCCAGGTGATAGACGTCAATGACAATCATCCCATCTTCTCGCCATGGGAATACAACGTAACCCTGCGTAGTGACAACGCTATAAACAGTCCGATTCTTCGATTGCTAGCAACGGACAAGGACGTCGGTGACGCTGGTAAAGTTTCGTACCGAATATCCGGCGGTAATGAAGCCGGAGTCTTCAGAATAAACGAAACTTCCGGTGAACTATACGTCGAAACATCACGACAGAGTATTTTATCAAGGTCACAAATTCACCGTCTCAACGTTACGGCATCCGATGCGGCCGGTCTAAAAAGCCTCAAGGATGCCGAGGTCAGGATCTCGGTTTCCTCAGCTGGTAACCGTCTCGCGGCCTGTGAACGACCCAGATATTCAATCAGTGTTGACGAAAACGTATCCCAGAATTCCATCATCGGAAATGTTAAAGCAGCGTCCGATTCCGGTAAGCAATCAATTTTATTACATATACCTTGTATGTACATACATATATCTACTAGTTTTCGCAGTTGGTGGTGGCAAACTGGCTGATTTCTTATTCAGAAATAGCTAAGAAGGTAAGCGGTTGCGGTGGCGGTGATGGCGATGGTTATAGTTATGGTGGCGACTCTGGTGCACCGGAACGAATCGTTGACCACGTATTCCACGCCCGTGAGGACCGGTTAGCTTATATAGTAACGTCACGAGGGGAACCTGATGGCATGTAAATCATACGAGGAAATCTCCTATGTACTATTCTGCACGAGCCAAAGCCACGGGAGTCAGTCGCGTCAACGTAAGGGTAAAGCCCGTTGGCGTGGTAAAGGAATTGTCCGAATAGCGATATCGTTGTCACAGGTCATAGGCCATGGAGTAGGATCCCGTATACGGTTTACTGGTAGAATAGGCAGGTATAGGTGGTGCCGGTCTTTGGGGGAGATTCAACGTCGTCGTATAGCACCGGCTACTCTGGGTCTTCAGACTTCGGTGCGGGTGCAGGCGAGCTTATCGAAATAAGTTCTAGGCTTCTCCTTGAGGAAATAAATAAATTTGAATAAAAGAGACGCAGAAATGGGATACGGACGCGCACGCGCGCAGCCTCAACGACTTCGTATGTTTCCATGCAGGGTGCCCAACGATGCTCCAAGGAGAAGGAAGAGGGGCACACGTATCCGTGTTTCCACACTGGTGGTACATCCGATGCAAGATAGGCCGCGTCACGACCCAAGCTCTCCTCAATGCTACAGGATCGACTCCCCCGGGGGTAGACGATGCCAGGTTTACCGGGTCCGGCAGCGGTAACGTTATACGCGAGGCCCCGCGGTGCCACCTCATGGTAACTCTACGTCGTGGTACCTT
Organism: Macrophya annulata; assembly: GCA_963924015.1. Classification (NCBI taxonomy): domain Eukaryota; kingdom Metazoa; phylum Arthropoda; class Insecta; order Hymenoptera; family Tenthredinidae; genus Macrophya; species Macrophya annulata. The sequence goes on along the minus strand of OZ001259.1, from coordinate 4,676,797 downwards.
ACTGGCGGTGGTCGCATTGTTTGCCGCTGGCCCCCATGCACATATACCCTAACCAACACAAATCCAATACACACGTATTAAATACATGATAAATATGTGTGCGTTTCTGAATAACTATACATAGTCTGCAGCACGCCGCATATCAATGTGTTTGTTATTTACTTCAGCGTTCCTCGCGCTGCAGTTTAAACTTCTACTAGGGTTTTCAACTGCGCTATCTGAGGTCAAAGCTCTGCGACTGTTCATACGATACAAATTCGCATTAATTATGTCTGATCAGTTTCTGTATTTATCACTAAAAACGGAATAACTTCAGTCCTTATCTATTATTTTTCAAAAATGTACAAAGGACATTTTATAACGAGTTTTAAATCGGTTTTCAACAACAAGGCATCGATCATGTTCCACGGGATTATATATTAACTGTCACGTTTGCAGGAGTACGAACAACGTGCATACCGCACACCCATTGCATAGCTTATACAGAGTGGTAGTGCTGCTAGCTGGCGATAGTTTCAACGGCGTGAAGTAGTCATGATTCTATTTCGACTTGTAATAAATTCTGTACACTTCAATTAGTCGTGTACTTACAGTATACAGGATGCGAGGTCAAGCCTAGCTCCGCAAAGGACGAAACCGACGCGAGGATGATGTCAGCTGCGAACGCCGTTCATCCTTTACACAGGGAAAAACCTGTTCCTGAAGAGATGGCTTTGCGTGGCCTTCGCTTGTAATATTTGACACACAGCAGCCAATCAGATTATCAGATTAAGCCAACCGGCTTCGGTCAATCGGCCGATTTTTTTAAGTCCATGCTGCTACCATTTTTTTAATACCCACTTGTCGCGGTTCCAACATCACATACCGTGTCTAAACTTAGATGGTAGGATATATTCTCATGATCGCTATAGAGGCTGAATTTATAAGCGTTTCGCAAATTCCGTTATTATACAAATTATAGTATTTATAATCAGAGGGTTTCGTCCCCACACTAATTCGTTCCGGCAAATTAAATCATGATCATGAATATTAAATTTTTGGCCTTCTTCGATAGTACGGTAGAAAAAAAACTTACCTATAGTGAAAATTGACGATCATTTTCACGTTTACTTTACTGCTCGAGACCCGGACCAAAGTCGAGAAATACGAGACCCAAACGGAAAGTAAACGAGAGAAAGAGAGACGTGGAAAGAGGCGAAGGGCTGAGAGGACAGAAGAGTGAGTAACCGAAAGAGAGATACAGAGTGAGAAAGAAGGAGACCCCGTCCGCCCGCATAAATCGTCGCGGGCGGATTCCGGGCAGCCGAACGCAAGCCGCCATTGTCCGCGCCTTTTTGCACCGCTCCACTCTTTACATACGCTTTAAATATCATCGCTCGCGACTGCTTTCAACTCCGCAAGGTGTACCAGACTACCGACTATGCCTTTTCATAAAAAAAAAAACATTTAGACCGCGATTAGTTTATCGGGATAAACCACCTCCCGCAACTTCATAACTACACAAAATGATGCGGAAATTTGACGTGACCCTGTTGATCTTTTTAAAAATCCGTCACACCATACCGTGTACTCTTTAATATCACGTGAAAAACAATTCAGCGATTAATTTGCTTTTAAATCTCATTCGAACAGGTGATATTCCACTTGCCAATGTTCTGGTTACCAGGATGCGATACGGACAAATGCGTGTACCTTTTCCCAGCTCTAATTGGTGCAGCGACTGCTGGGTAATTATTTCGCCGTGTCTCTCGCGCTGATTGTATTAGCGTCGTTTTATATTCTGAGATTATTTTAATTGTGGTACACAGTCGTTTAATTTATTTATCGAACTCGTAACCCATGGACCAGTTCAACTGGACTTTGCATCGCGTCGTTAACCATCGGACCATTATAACTAAGTCACGCGACGTTATGGTGTTTAAAAATTGATAAATTGTTAATAAATCGTTTCACACATGTAAACGGGCAATAAATTTTTGGGCAAATTTGTTTTTGTTTTTCTTTTTTCATGTTTGACGAAATTTTAACTCGGACTTTATAGTCATTCTTCGCGGATATCTATAATACGATTCGCTATATCGAATGCAGAGACAATAAATCAGATGACAGTGGACGGTTCTTAGGCGAAACAATACAAACCGTTCGACGTCGTGACGCCTTCTGGATTTCCCTCGCTCCTCGGCTCCTGTTCAGACTCCTGGCTTAAGCAGCTACTGCGCGAGCTCCCGCTTTCACCAGACTTGCAAATTTCAATCCTCCTCGTGGTACCGCTGCCACCGAACCTCCGACTCCGACCAACCGACGCCGACCTAGCCTCACCGTGCCAAAGATGCGCTCGAGATACCACACGCTGCTTTACCAGTGTCCCCGTTCAACCAACCCGAAGAAATCGTCGTCCGATTTCCGCAACTCTTAGTAGTTCCAAGAATTCTAAGCGAGTTCGATGTTTTTCTTCCCGTTTTTTCTAACGCAATTAAATACAGTTTCGGTAAATTTAGTCTTTCCTGAAATCAAACTTTGCTAAATAAATTCTGCGAAGTTAAAATGGGCTCGTCATACAGCAGCGATTCTTTCGCTGCGGTAGTTCCCGCAAGGGAACATTAGCATTTAAGGGAGTTAGGCGGTGGGTGGTAGTTGGTCGACTGCAGAGAGGGGCTTCGTATGATAATCCCAGCTGGACTCACGAGGGCTTTTGCCTCTCTTGGGTCTCTTATGGACCTCTCCTGTTTATATCATTTTCGACGCGACTGTTTATTGCCAGATGCAAATACCCGCGCGGGTGCCACCGCTACGGAACACGCGCGGCATATTTCTTTCGCTTCGAGTACTAAGCCTCGTGCACGTTTTGGCATAACTCGATCGTAGGTAAATATATTAGGTGTATAATATCGAAATGTAAAAATTGACAAGGAGTGAAAAAAAACAAGCTTAGGTAATTTTTTCCGCAATTTTAATTCGATAAACTAATTGGACAAACCGCAAGATTGCTTCCTTCGAACCTGGTCCTATAATACCAGTGATCCGTTGTCTTCAAAGACGCATTCCTCGAGGCCTGGACAAGATCTCGTTTTGCCATCGCATCGTATCGTCTCGAGACTGTATAGTCGGTAAAATTGCCGGATTAGCGCCCAGAAGTCGCAAGCGATCAGCGGGAAAGATGTAGAGAAGTTTTGCATCTCATTAGACGAAGGAGAAGTGATTCCATCGAAAGTTGAACAAGACGCAATCAACTAAGACCTAAAATTCCATAATAGTTGTTTAAATATGAAATGCAGGTAAAGGCTCTGCGGGGTGAGGAAAAATTTGTCTTCAAGTTATAATCTCTTTCCTGACCTTGCGAGTAATTTTACCAACCCCTCCAAAAAAAAAAAAATTCTCACACAATAGCACAAATTACATCAATAGCGATAGACCCCGCGCGTGTTTAAACCTCCTCCGCTAGTCTGAAACGAAGATTCCACTTACCGACAAGATTCAACGACGCCAAAGATAAGGAGCATTGCAACGCGCGGGAGAGAGGCGTATTCGTACTTTATACTTAGGAACGGGGAACCTTGGTGCCGCGATCTGCGAGAAGCCTGCCGTATTTTGTTTTTTTATTTTCGTTTTTTTATTTTTGTGTGTGTTTTTTTTTTTCTTATTCTTCTATTCAAGTGAAGGATTCGAGGCGATAGACGTACGCGTATGAGAATCGCATCCCTGTTACAGCTGCGCAGATATAAGTATGTATATAGGTAGGTACGTGAACCGAACAAACTTCGTGTATATGTATATTACGCTCGAGGAGTCTTTATCTTTTCCAATATTTTTTTTATTTTATTTTTTTTTACTTTTCTCTTCTTTTCTTTCTCTCTCTTCCTCTTCTCTTTGAACGCCTCACGTAGGTATCTTTCGACCATCTGCAGATTCCTTCGCTGCTTTACCGCGTTCCGCGATCCTCTCTGCAGACGCGGTATTAGAGAATTTTTCACAACCAGATGGAGCTCTCTTACGTTTTCTCACTCGTTCATGATCCGGGATTATCTTGCTGATTTTACACCTCGCTTACGGTACAGTGAAAATCTGAGACCAAACTTACGCGGGTTTAGTACAAAGAAAAAAAAAATTACCAAGAATCACCAACTTGCGGTGGTTTTGGTATCAAATTGGACCTAAGCGGATGCTGGAAATTGTAAAAGATGATTAATTATGGAAAAACTAATTTACAGTTAATTGATATTTTCTTTAATTTTTTTTATTTTATTATTTTATCTTTTGCTTCGTCCAATTATTCGTTCGAATTTCTTTAGTAATCTGTAACCCGAAAGTCCGTAACTTGGGGGCCGATGAAAATCGGGTAAATTACTGAGACATGTCAGCGAAACGCAGTCGAGTCTTTCCTTTCTCAGTTGTAACGGAATCGGTTTACCGCCTTTAAATTAACACTTGTGGAAAGATCGTTACGCTGCAGAGCCACTTGCATTTCGAAAGTACAGTTAATGAGAAGGAGCTGGTACAGAGTTTCGATTTCAGATGTGAAGTTAAATATTGAAGGTAAAATCCAGTGCAAATAAAAACTTGAAAAATAAAAAATGAAAAAGATAAAGAAGAAGAAAAAAAAAAAAGAAGTAACGAAATAAACGGCCGAGAAGAGCAGCTAGTTTGAGAAAAGGTCGGACCTGGTAGCTGATTGTGAGAGAGAACGACATACCGAAAAGAAGGGAAAGGTATAGGATAGCGGTAATAAGGCAGAAAGACAAGACAATGGATGGCGACAATAAGACTGGCTCTTTCGAATCGAAAATAAATGAAAATAATACCAAGTAAAAGCTCGGGGCAGCTAGGGACTTAGACCCTGCAGCTAAGGCGCGACTGTTATATAGATGTAGGTAATCTCGACTAGACTGCGGCTAAAGCCTGAAGAGATACTTATAGGTAGACGATCAAACTGGAGGACTGCATTGTGTACGCATTATAACGAGACATTCTTTGATCAAACGCGAGAATCCCTTGTCCAAAGGAATCCGTTCGGTGGTCTTTGGGTAATTGACGGGCCCCGATGTAAGCCTCGAGTTTCAATTTGCGACGTGGACCGTTTTTAGATCCTTCGGAATGGATCCACTACAGTTGAGTCCCATTCCAATATTTGTCTCATATTATATTCCCGGTGACTATAAGAAAGTGTTTTATACTGGTATTTGATTGACAATTATCTGTATGAGGGTTTGATATAATGAAAAAAGTTGAAATGTCCTTATAAGGATGATAAAAAGCTCGAACCCATACACGTAGCACCTTAAATTCATACCAGGTCACTTCCTAGAGGCGCACCTGACTACGAGCGTCCTGCACCACTGGTAGGCGTCCGTCTTTCAGTCTTTCCATCCTTAGAGGGAGCGAGAATCAGGAGTTGGGAGTTGGAAGCTGGAAGCTGAAAGCTGGGAGTTGGGAGTCGGGAGTCGGGACCCCCGTGCGACAGCGCGCCAGTCTCGTCGTATCGCTTCTTCATCGCATTCGTGGGATCGCTGGACGTGGGCTTAACCGGCTAATCATCATTCTTTAATTACAAGATTGTTTTTAGTCCAAGTGTCAACCTGAAACGACTATTCATATTTAGCAATGACAAAGATTCAAGTCACAATAAGATCTGAGCGGAAAAATGTAGCAAAACATAAATACGACCGCTGCAGGGTTTACTTCGATACTTCGACTTGTCTCGCGGCCAATTAAAATCGCTAGAATTATGCAAATCCGATTTTTATTCATCCGGTCAAAACCTAACGACTATAAACCAAGGAATTTTTAAAAGAATTTCACCCTGTCACCCGACCGAGGTTGGTTTGTCTCCAGCTATTATACATATACATTTTGAAAACCTGACTATCCTCGTACCAATACACATCCATGAATAACTCGATGTATCCACTACCAAGCAACTAGGATGTACCTTAAAACCCGATTAAGTCCATCCATCGGCCTCGAACTCAACGTACACAAACTCAACGGGTCAAAAGTCGTGAGATATACATTAAACGTCAGAATATATGTTCGAACGTATCGATCAATCGATTACCATAATCTCCTATAGTCCCCCTTTTGAACTTCAGCTTCAACCTACGATAATATGTGCATTCAAAGAAGTTACAGACCGTGCAAGCAGAATACATTTAATTAAGGAATCAACGTGGAAAACAACGATTTTTTTTTTCCCTTTATTTATACAACTGATCCAAATCGATGGATTTCTTAAATCGCTTATTCACCCTGATCATCGTGGTATTTGTAACCTCGGTGACCTTCACAGTACCACAACGGAGTAAAGGAGTGAGTGACTGAAGCATTACGACGCCCACGAAGCTGTTATCCACTGCAGGAGTCCCCGGGGCTCTTGGTACACCTGACGCGGTCAGCTATCGCGGAGTCTTGGCAATTGTATGCTATATACTGTATACTGTGTATACTGTATATACTGTATACTATATACCGATGGAGTTTGTAGAGAGACAAACCTTGTCTCCTGTGTCTGAGAGCTGCTGGGAGGCAAAGCGTCGCGTCGCGTCGTGTCGCATCGCATCGGATCGCAGCGGCGAGAGAACCGTGCGAGGTGGAGTCAAGGAACTAGAAATGAATTCCGTTTGCGCGATAGAAAGATATAAAAAGAGGTATACTCGATATATAGGCGACAGGCGAAACATACGTTGAAACCTGCAACGCACGTGGATTGGACATTTAATAAGGTTCGTGATTTTTCTGCGACTATATATCGCCCCATGATATTCTCTACACCTACTATCGATACATACAGCGATGGGAAAGTCAAATTCTTCAAGAGATCTCTTACTCGAGGTAATAAACAAATTTGTACGAATTACTATAAATTTTCAAGAACCACCAGGTGGAATACTTTTTATCTTGAAAAAACTTCGTCTCTGATTCGCATAACATATACACTTGTACTACCTACCTCTGACTGAATACTTGGTTAGTTTAACGCGTGAGACAATTTCTCGAATTAATAAAATTTGCAAGCTATTTGTCTTCGTTACACCCACGAAGAGTGTGAGAGAAGTTGGAGGAGAAAGGAGAGCTTGTTGAGGATGAGGAGGTGAAGGAAGAGAAGAGAAGGTATGGTGCAGAGCTCTTGGCTGCAGGAGATCGTTCGAGCGTAGAGAGATGGAAAAACGCTTACGTCTTGCAATTGTAATTTATTTAGTCAATAAATACTCGACCCGCTGCAGCCAGGGCGAGATACGCTCTCAAGGTAATCTTATAATGAGTTGTAGCCGCCCGCAAAGCTGTTGTCAAGATGTTGATTTAAACAGGATTTGGATATTGTCATTATTCAAACCGAATGCCTCTTCCGAAGGCAGAGCGTCGAGTCTGAAAATAAAATATTGTAGGTATGTATATTAAGAGGGCCAACCGCGCGAACTGCCAAATTACTTTCTTACCTTCAAAAGCTGCATACAGAATTCGTAAAACACGAATTGCTAACACCCAGCAATAATACAAAGTCGATTAACCCTGCAGACAAACTGCCGTACATATCCGGAGATAAGAATCCGCGAACTTCAATCAATCGCATCGATTTACATGGATATTCACTACGACAATTAACTAAAAAACATTTATAAACAAGGGACAATCAGCATCGAATTAAGATCGACTTCTTTCGATCGATTTTATCTTTAAGGTGATGCCAATGTCATCATGAACAATCTCAGGGATCATACCAATGAAAATAACATTACGTCCTTGATCGAACCACGGGTGGTTCGTCCGTCGTCTGAACGAAGCTCTTTGCTTCATTGCATGCTCCAGTTTTTACGTTACGAATGAAAAAGTTGGCTAGCTACAGAGATTACCAGGGTCATTGCGGTGTCCCGCAATGTACTTTAATGTAATGTTTAATTTGTCCAAGTGAAATATTCACAAAGAAAATTATAACCACGTACTTACTTGAGTACCATTACCGCTCAACAGGGAACAACTAGACGCATGATCTCCAATTCCCAGGGCTTTAGGAAAAATATACATCTTTTTCATTTCACTAACCGGTGGTAACGGTAGCCTCCAGTTCTTACTACTGAGATGGTATATTTTCTTAGTATGGAAATTCGTTATACAAAATTATTCTTTTGATGAACGGTTTGTGTGATTCTAGCCGGCACGTATTTTTCTCCATAAACGCGTGAAATTTATTTCAACATTGATAAATCATCGTCGACGTTCTGTCACCGTTTTACAATGAGTTTAGGGTGTAATACACACCGCACAGAGTATTTTCACCGACTGTCACTATATGATGAGACTAACTAAGTTTGATAATACTGCCGTTTTCCATCACTACGAAACATCAGTGCAGTGATCATTTTGGTCTCGGTTTTTCGGCAGTGGAATTTTGTACGTCGAGTCGTTTGTTGTCGGGTATAAGAGGTATACGGCGTAGGTGGACAAGGTACAACACTGGTTTCATTTCGAAGACCATGCCCATCCCTTTGTCAAATCATTCATCACAAAATTACATCTGCCAGTGGTCATATACTCAGCCAATTTGACTATTAATTGATTTTCAGTAGGACTGCGGATCGTACTTTATCCGTTTTCGGTTTCGTTTTCATTTAAAGTTTTCATTTTCATCCGAAGTTTTTTCCCCCCTTCCTTACGCTCTTTCATTTCTTTTCTTTACTCCGCGGTCACGAGGTCAACGCATCGTCTATTGACCATCAATCACAAGGCGATGATGGCTGCCCATGGCGATCGAGCAATGAACTCATAGTGAACAACGTGTCGTCATACTGCGTCGGGTGTGATGAAGATATTTCATGCTTTTTCGTATCTAGGTCGTACACATGACGATGAGGATGTATCAATCAATTCACAGACTTTATCGATCGTCGGGATAACTCTTAATATACAATATCTCTTATAACTCTAAAGCCTCGGATCCAAACTTCCGGCAGCATAAATATGCAGTAAAAATGAGACAATGATATTCGTCGACGACTTTACCCTGGACCATAATACGAAAGCCCATCCTTGTAGCAATCAAAAAGTGTAAAAGCGTGGGTAAAACTCTGAGAAAAGTACATAAGCCTGAAATGCAAAAGTGGCTCGCGTCTTTTGTCCTCAGTGAAGAGAAATCCGTCGTGCCGGCTGTCGCACGACAAAGGAACCCAACCAGCTAAGTTTGGACACCCGTCGTGGAATTTCAGTGTCTCAATTACCCTTTCTCTACCTCAATACAGTAGATGCGAAAACGGTAGTCAGGATTTATTTACGCACATGTAGGTTGGCATTGGTACCAACATATGCGTCAAAAACCCACACTGCGATGATTTCATTCGAATATTTGGACTCTGAACTCCGGAAACTTTGTATCCGCTCATTGAATCGACATTAGAATTTGAGTATCGTAACAGAGTTCGATCACAACTCAAAACGAAGTGGGAACTTGCTGTACACATGCATGTATGTATGTACGTATATTAGTTCATCGATGTGCAAAAAAAAAAAAAAAAAATCTTATAACTGAGCTTTGCGTTGAGAATATAATTAATGGAGAGGGGCACTGAGTGGATGTAGTACTGCAAGAGAGCCATGGTTCTTAAGTTAATAAGCCGCAAAAGGTTCACCATTCGGTTCGAGGCCTTACGGCGCCCTGAGCGTCATGAACGCCCTGGTCTCTCTCAAGTCTCCAGACTCGAAACCGCCAACAAAAAGCCTAATTATGCACAGCAGAGACTCCATTTATCCCCGCTCGCCACCACTAGCACTCTGTCAACAAGTGGATACGAATGAAAACGCAATGAGATCACTTCATACACCGATCTACAGGGTGTAATATTAAAATAAAATAATTAGTTTCGCCTTTATAATACATATGTATAATTAAAATATTTTCTCACAGTATATCATAGGAACCCTAAACGATCGTATGAGCATGAAAAATTAGTTAAATTAGACTAATTACCCGAAAATATTTAACTCGAAAAAACAGGCCATTATAATCATTTAATTCTACAAAAATTGTTACCTTCGAGAGTTTTTGAAGAGAGAATTTCTCTACGTAAAAATTACAAAATTTGAATATTTTTGTCTTATGGTTTTATTATTCAACAGTGTAAAAGATACGGGGCCACCGTGTACGTATACCTGTATTTACCGCGCTACATGCGATGAACTTCTTCCCCGAGACGAATGAAATACTACCTGGAATTAAAACGATTGCCTGCGTGTTTAACGGTGCAAAAAGTGAAACATTAACGGAGGTGGGTAGGTAGGTAGGTAGGTAGGTACTAGTACCTTAGGGTTGCGCAGGCTCTATTATCGGGATAAAAATGTCTGTAAAGAAGGAGTAGTTGCCGTATCGTGTGTATAAGCGTTAAAAGAAATACAGCATATAAATAGCGGTATAACCTCGGAGGTACGTAGGTAAAGGCAACGAAGAATCCCACTGACCGAGTGCGCAATCCTGGTCTATCGAACATTTTCTTTGAAGGTGTGAGGCGATTCCTGCAGCGATCATCAGTATCGTTCAAACTGAGGAATCGGTAATAGAGGATCACATAAATCTTATCCTCACCTATTCCAACCTCACCCTTCTTACCTCACTGTTTCTCCTGTACAATTCCGACTCTTACCTTCACGGCACACTCCTTCACGACTGCGCAACTAACACGCGGGTATATTTGTAAACAATGTCCTCAATCAGCCCTGGTACCCCGCTGCCTAAGGCGGGGGCGAGCCGCTCCGCCCAGCCACTACGAACAAATAGATAAATGCTCTCTTATGCGCTAGTCATCGGTCGAACAATATTCAAAGGAAAGCCAATACCCATTCCTATACCAATACGTAACCTGAGAGCCAGTTCTCACACCAAGTTATAAACGGAATCGATAGAGGCTGATCTCAGAGATTGAACATAGACGTATTTAGGTACAGGTATAAGTCGCGGATTGGTTGCTTTAATAGAAAATATTCGTGATCGAAGTTGGGGTGATGGTAAATGAGAAATGAAAGACTATTGTCAACGTGCTAATGATGTGCCTTTGATTACAGGTGGAGCTTTAAGATTTTTCATTGCTAGTGAAGAACCTCATTTATCAATCGATCCCAACACCGGAATACTGCGAACTGAACTTCCTTTGGACCGAGAAACTCGAGCAAGATACATCCTCAGTATAGCAGCACGGAGCGGTATTCTTGTCGGATACTGTCAAGTGAGTATAACATAGATTGAAATTAGTTTACTTGATTTTGTGCATTTTTTTTTTTTTAATTTTAATGAACTCAGAATGCAGATTCTCAGATGTAGATTGATGCGCAGACTTTGGATACGAAGTCCGTATCATTGAGTAAATAGAAAAAAAAAGTCCCAGCTCATCTCTCCGGATGCAGGGCTGACCAAATAACACTTTTACTACTTGTAAATGTGTTTCATTTATTTCTACTCACATTTCGACACTTCGTTGTAATGAAATGCTTGAAACTGAATGAAAGCCAAGTCGAGGTGTTAATCATAAAGCAAATAATCTCATTCACAAGAGTACAAGAGTTGTTTAGTCAGTTCCCTTCACAAATTTGTAAATCGCATGAATATTCTTGAGGAAATTGAATCAGAAGCAAAATAGTATAAGAACTCAATGTGTTTGTTTTATTCGTCAAATCCATCCTTCGAAATGTGTACAAACTCGCCACATTGTATACCAGGCTTTAGACTTGAACTTGAACTTGACCATGATTCCTTTCAGGTCGAGATTGACGTGAAGGACGTCAACGACAATCCACCTTCGTTTCCGACTGCGTCAGTACGCATATCCGTACCGGAATCTCATCCTCTTCATGCACCACTTTACGTAGCTCGTGCCACTGACCCGGACGTTACTCCGGAGGCACCGATTCGCTATATTTTAACGCAAAATAGCAACGACCTCTTCGGAATCGACGCCCGTCGTGGTCAGCTCTACCTTGTGAGGAGGCTCGACTACGAGACACAGCAAAGGCACAGTCTGTTGATCAGTGCCATGGATGGTGCTGGACTCTCTGCAAATTTCAGCTTGAGCGTGGAGGTGCAGGACGTGAATGACAACCCCCCGGTGTTCGAGAGAAACGAGTACCATGTGGAAGTACCTGAGGGCGCCAAGCTGGAATCACAGGTGAGAAAAATCTTCATTACACGCCCGTCGGGCTCCCCCAGCTGTAGCTATCAGAGTCCGGGCTACTCAAGGAAGTTATTTCGCAACGTACGTTGCTAAAAATGATCTTTGACCCGGTGCGTGTCCCAGGTTTACCGTGCCCAGAATATAACTATCCAGCATTTAATCTCACCGACGTTAACCTGGATGGTGGAAAAAGTAATTAATTCTAAACGCCCCCGATTACAACGCTTTCAAGTGTGTAATATCCCTATTAATTTCTCTCAGTTTTTGAACGATTAAGTTTTGACTAGACGAATGCCACAGCCATAACAACAACACAAACGTGTGTCCAAATCGTTAACGTCTTTTGCTAACCTAAAGTGAACTCGTGGAGAGAATGGCTATACCCCGTTAAGACGCGATAATTCTTCAATTATTTTTTCATTCCTCTTTGGCTCCCTTTTTTATTTCACCTGCATCTATCCCTCGTTCAAGATCACTAATTTCTTACGATTTTGGGCGTGGATAAAGATTCTAAGAAGAATGATCTCGTAGATCTATTTCGATGGGATACTAAGTGAGTTGACGTATAAACGTGTATCGGCAGATCCCCGCAAGTTGTTAGTAGTATCTGGACAATATCTTGGCTCCCGCACAGGAGATCGGGGTAACATGGCTGCCGTATAACCGTAACCCTTCACCCGCCGCGAACTAATAGCATACAGTTAGACACATTACCGGTGGCTCCCATGTTAGGCACTGTTCTAATGATCGTTCATCCAGTACTCTCTGATCTCCGTCTCGCTCTTTCTCTTACTCTCGCTCCTTTTCGCTCTCTTCATCCATCATTCTGAACCCAGCTTCACTTCCCCAGACGCTAACTCCTTTGGCTGAAGCTAGTTTCGTCCAAACTCTCCTCTCGCACAGTCCTGCCTCTCCAACCAGTGTTCTAAGCCTTTGTTTTTCCTCTTTTCATCATTTTCTTTTTGTTTTTTTCTCTCTTCTTTTTCTCTACTCTTCTTCGGACTAGAAAGTTTGGTGGGTCGGATGGATGGGTTTGTATTTAGGGACCGCGCGTGGTGTGATTTAATTAATACATGGACAAACGGACAGACACTCGCCTTCTCTGTCTCCTTTCATCTCTCTTTCTCTTTACCACTTTTTCTCTTCGCTCATTCTCTCTGTACAGCAGCCTGAGAATGTTTTCGGGTATGACGGCTAGGAACGAAGAACAGTGACCCTGGATTGTTTAGATTGTTTAGACACGCTGATATAATGGACAGTGATGACCTCCCGACTAACGCGAGCGGTCACAAGTACTTGGAAATATTTCCTTAACTTTAAAGTCGCTTAGGCGTGTCCACGGGGACAAAAAGATTTTCGACGAATCTCATCTTTTTTTAAACTGTACACCCGTAGCAAGGCTTAGGATCGGCACGGAATTGTGTCTACCCTCACCTAGAGAAAAATGCAAAAAATAAATAAAGACCGATCGTACTACTCTAACCGCAAAACTTTTTTCTTATGTTACAGATACTGCAAGTGACTGCCGTTGATCTTGACACTGGTAACAACGCGCGTCTCAGTTATCGTCTGCAAGGATCACCGGCGTTTCGCATCAGTCCAAACACGGGGTGGATTTATCTTGCTCAGTCTTTGGATCGAGAGACAGTAGATCGGTACGCCCTGACTGTCTTAGCCACCGATAATGGATCCCCAGCAGCAACAGCTAGTGCTTCCGTGTTGGTGACCGTCCTTGACGATAACGACAATGAACCACGTTTTGAAAAGGAATCATACAGCTTTGAACTTCTTGAGAATTTACCCGCTGGTACTATCGTTGGTACTGTCAAAGCCTCGGATGCAGATATTGGAAAGAATGCTCTATTGAGGTACGCGGTCATCCAACCCAACAGCAGCTTTGTCGTCGATCCGGATACTGGTAAGTTTTCAAGTTTTTGAATAAGGAAATGAATGAATGTGGGCGAAAGGCATTTTGGGGTTGAAATAAAATTGGTGTACCCTTACTCGGTACGATTTGTTCCTTCATCGTTCTCGGAAATTTGTAGTGTTATAAAGCACGGTATCAGGATTCCAAGAATAGATGTAAGACCTCAGCTGAGGAGTATGGAGCCGTGAAAAGGTGAGGAACACCTGATTCAAAAGTCATTGAAAGCGATATCCCGAATTACTGTTTAGCGCAACGAATTCACTCGCGTCTTATTCAAACGTCGCGAGGCTGTCATCATGGAGTGTTTACGAACGTGGGTCTTAAGAAAATAAGCCGGACCACACCGAGTCCGCGCGAGAGTCGCGTCCAAGACTTCTCTTCTTCTTCTTCTTCTTCGACTCCGATGCCGTCATAACATTTAACAATAGTGTTGCTTTCTCTGATCACCATGAATTGTCGAGGCTTAGGCTATGAAGCTGCCAGTCAATGAATCGGAAGGGTTACAATGTGGCCAGTGTGTGGTCACTACGGTCAATACTATGGTCAATGATTCCTCTCCTTCATCTTAAGCGTGGATAAAATCGAGTGCAACAGAGATGAACATAGAAACAGACAAACACATTTACATTATGATGTAGCTACACATGTGCACATCCTTACAGTCAATATAGATACCTGTGTCAAAGAAATCACGGTACGAAAATATACAAATGCACTCGTTTGCGCGCGACCAAAGTTACCGGCTTTCTGAGATCAGCTGGAACCCTCTCTCTCCCTTTCTTTGCATACCTTTTGCTTATCTCTAACTCTCTCACTTGCTTAAGGCACCGTTGGCCCCAGTGGCTCTCAAGTACGCCCCCAACATTATCGATCTTCTCATCAATTCCAAACACCTAACGAACCTTAAGTGGTCACCAAATTATTCTTTGGGAGAAAATCAGTACGTTGATGAATCACCGCTCTCCATGATGGTTTATCGTTTTTTAGAAAAGAAACGCAAGCGGATTGAACTGAATGACTTCGTTCACTTTGTACGTTAAAAAATGGTCTTAATTTTAGATATTGAGAAAATGGTGCCATTCAAAATCGAGCACGATGGCAAGGAGGTAAATGTGAGAGACATGATGGCCCTACCGCATCTCATCTTCAACTTCATCTTCCTTTTCCTCTTCTCTTTTACTGCGACAGCACGTCGACGATCTCACTCGGTTTCTTGCTTACTCGCTTGCTTGCTCGCTGTGTACACAAACACTCTCATGTTGTATGCCAATCAAAGGAAGGAACTTGAAGGGCCTGCGGACCCACGGAGATGCTGCAGTGTACTGCGTGAGTCAAGACGCAAGACGCGTGTGTCTGTTGGTGCTAGGGCCTCGTAATTATAAGGAGGAGAAAGTGGAAATGCCTTTTTCAGGGACTCACCTAAGTTCTCGGCTATTCTTATGCGTGTAGATACTAGATATAGGTGTACATCGGTATATGGATACCAATACCTATCCATGTACTTGTACCAACCTATCTATATACTATGCCGTGTAACGGTGCGTTACATATTTTCGAAATGTGAAGTTGGTAATTGGGGACGTGCCGGAATATCATGCCGGTGATGTAGTATGATGGCGGTGGCACCGGTTTCTATTATGTTAGCGTCGTTGCGACATTACTGACTGAGAACAATGAAGAATATAAAACACATTCCTTTATGCAGACGGCCAAAACGTAAATTACGCGTGTCGACAGCTAATAGCTATTTAGGAAATTAATTATTCCCCTTAAAGAAACCTTGATTGATCTTAACTAGTTTCTCGCTACCTAGGCAGAAGAAAAAACCTCGCCATGCTACCACCTTATAGCGCTCTCATCATTCTACGCGTCTCACTCACTTTTTGCTCGCCTAATAACTATCGCTCGAATCATTCAGGGGGATGGATGGGAAATAATCCAAGATAACACGAATCGTACATCGGAGTAATTTGATTCAAATTTTTGATAAATCGAATTTCGAAAACTGTGTATAAGAAAGAAAAAAAAATATATATATATATAAAATAAAATCAAAATTTCATACGTGATCTTAAGAAATTATATTTAATAACGTGGATTTGTTATAAAATAGAGAGTCTAATCCGACCTGAGACTCTCTTTCCACTCATGTCCTCAATTGTGAAACGAAACGTTAACAAAAACTGGAATCATAAATACACCAAGAATAGAGTTGCGGTTTTCGCATCGTTACAAACTTTGCTGTATTATAAAAAAAAAAAAAAACTCGTAAGTTTTCCCGCGGTTAATTATACTTACAGACTTGCGAAATACAAAACGATCATTAAAGGTGGCAGGTATAACTATCTTCGTTGTCATTATAATTTCTATTCCGTATTCTGCCTGGCCAATATGGAAAATTATTATAAAGTATAAAACAAACGGGAGAATTGTATTGAATTTCGTTGTGAATCTTGCCCACGTTCGTCATTGTTCGCGTGAGTATGAGGTATCGAGACACACGATTTTGTCATTTAGTTGAAGTGATAAAACGGATTCAAACCTCGTCCTCTGATACCTAACGCGTCGCGTCGGCTGTGTCAAATACTAATTTTTAAATGGCCCTGACTCTCGGTTATAACTACAACCGCTGTGTGTTGTCACCTACTAAAATTCCTTTCTTCAGTTTTCCCCCGCCACAAAATATATACATATACATAGGTATACATAGACATGGTCTACGCTGGTTCGGAATGCGAAGTAGTTGTCCCTCGAAAGCCCTACCGTCTCCAAAAAAAAATAAAAAAAAAAACAACGAAAATAAAAAAAAAGGTATATGTACTCTAAGCTGTGTGCTGTTGTACATTGATATTTAAACTCGACCAATTCCTGAGTATACGGTATATAGTAGTATATATATATATATATATATATATATATATATATATATATATATATATATATATATATATATATATATATATATATATATATATATATATATATATATATATATATATATATATATATATATATATATATATATATATATATATATATATATATATATATATATATATATATATATATATATATATATATATATATATATATATATACACATATACTTAAGGCTGTCGGAAGAAATTCAATAGTTGTGTTACGCAATGATTTGTTACCGGAATAAGGAACCAGAAAAAAAGTGTCAAAAATACGTTTTGAAAGAATCAAAAAACAATAAATAAATAAATAAAATAAAATCAATGCGAAACTAATACGGTGACAAAAGATTCGGGGGCTATAGGCAATGATAAGCAAACCTTGGCGTGTTAAATTCAACAGCTAACTTCAAATGCGATATTATTGGTCGGTTGGGAATTTTAAAAGCATTCCATTGCTGCGCTTTGAATGCGCAAGGCGCCTCGACTGCACGTGCGGAGAATCCTCCGTCGCCTCATACATTTCAATCGTACGGTCGACGAGCTTCCCGGCATCCGTCTGTGTCCCTAAGTCCCTATGTCCGTCACGGTTCTCCACATGGATCTAAATCCTATCGAGTCAAATTTGATGCGTAAATTTTCGTTCAGTGTAAAAAAAGAACAAAATAAAAAAATCTAAATATGCATGCGGCGGGAAAGACGTCTGCATCCACATTCTTGGTTTTTTGCACCTTTTTGTTCTTATTTATTTATTTATTTATTTATTTTTTTGTTTTTTGATGGGAAAATTTAAGCGTGGGTATAACAGTAAGTGTAACTCTGTGGAATAACTGCGGAGGAAAGGCTTAACTTGGTCGATGACGGAGAGAATAATATGGCGAGAGAAGGATGCTGGAGAACGTGGCCAGCGGCGGAGTCAACAATCCGTGACCACCCCGGCTCGAGTTTGTTGCCGCCCGTAATTCTATTGTTCCGACGTGGCATCATCTCTGCTATCTGCCTCCTCTGATTTCATTCTTTTCGCTTGCCGAGCTCGTCCGCGACCAGACTCTACCCCGACCGACTTCCTCGAGTTCCTTCAAGGCATTTCGGGGCACCAACGCCTTTAGGGCTAAAGCTAACCTTGAATGCATCGCTCGGTACTCATGCCTCGTAATACTTTGGCCAGACCCACCGTGAACACAATACCAAAGTAAATCAGTCTTGGACAAAATCAATTCGTGTAGTAGGTACCTACATGAATGCGGTACAGGGTTTACGAGTCTATTTTCTCATCGGCGCGGAATAAGATGAAGAAGAAAAATAAGAAGAAGAAGAAGAAGAGAAAGAAAAAGAAAAAGAAAAAGTAGAATAAGAACAATAAGAATGAGGAACTCCTTCTCGTTTAGTATTGGTGAACTTTCACGGAGGGTTCGTTAAATTCACGAAACTACGCCGCTCCTCGACGTAAAGTTTGTCCAAGTTTTCGTCGACACGTATTTTCAAATATTAGTCTCTAATAATGAACGTATAAGAAACCGCCACGTTGACGGACAGGAAAGATGCATTAGCCCTTTGACGTCGCATTGTACGTGGCCTCCGGTGTTTGTCCAGATTAATGTATACCAAGACCACAACCACGGGTGTCTCCTGGACCTCTTTTAGACAGAAACAAACTCGAGATTTTATAACGCAGTGACCCTTTTTCAGACCTCTAATTTTCTTCGTAGTATTATATGACCCATCGGAGTTAAGTATCGTAATTTCAAATATGGACCAATATTTGGTAGGTAGCGATAATTTGTTCCTGATTTTAAAAATAAATAAAGTTTTCGTATAAATCAATTTCCGGAACCTTTCGCAAACTGTATACCTATGTATAGTTACGCACTTCAACGCGGTAACCATGAAGTCCGATGAAAAGATCAATAGAACAGTTTCGTTTACCGAATATCGAGTCAAATATTATCTCGTGTTGGAGCGACAAGCGAACAAGTATTTGTAAATAGGAAATATTTGACGCTGGCTTTTACCATTAAGATTATATAGATAAAGCAAATGCTCTTCGACTCGATGGTAAATATCATATTGTTTATTAACATATTTGAAATAAGAATCGGAATAGCGTGCGTTGGTTTATACGAAAGGAAAAAAAAAAACAGTCAAAAGTGTATTGAAAATGGTGAAATTCTTTGTCTTCTTGAATCATTACTTCAAAAATTCCGAGGGCTTTAAAAGTATTTTTAAATTTTTTTTTTTTTTTTTTTTTACGGATGAGCGAGAGGCCTAACTGACTCGAGTCGTTCGCGTCCCCATCGTCGTCGTCTTCTTGGAAGCGAAAATTGGATAATTAGTGGTGATTTGGCGTAAAAAGTCCCGACGAACACCGAAAAGTGCTCTGACTGGCCTATTTCACCCTTCGCATTATAATAATTGCTAGCGTCTTTTTCTACCTGTGCAGCAGGCAACAACCTCGTTCTTCGACCGCGTGTTCAGCGTACTAGAATAAGCAGCTTCTCTTCCAAACCACTCCTTCGTCTATTCAACTAACACATTGATATACTTACATACTTATGTATACATTTCTATAAGTTTACTAGGAAAGTAACGAGCTCCTAGTAATTACGATGATAAAGGGAAAGTCAGAGAACCCAAAATAGTCTCGTCTTAAGTTATACCCGTAGGTATACCTACTACATGATCCTCCTGCAGCCAGGGAGGAGGGTTGATAAATAATTAAATGCTATGAGGTACACGGTTCGGGGAACGATTAGGATAATTTGTTTCACTGACCAAGTTGGCGGGGTAAATTTCGTGATGCTACACCGTTGGCATCCCGATCTCCTGGTGAGCCAGGTGTGAACGAATCGTTGCATTAAAGCCTTATTGTCCGATTCATTGTTCGTCCAGTTGATACTCACAGTACTATTTCATCTCTCGGTATTTTTAACCGCGATTCCCGTCGATCTTGTCATTAAATTTCATATTATTATGTCAGTACTTATAACTATTAACGGCGTAAAAATATCGCCACAATGAAGCTGATCTCACAGATCTTGACAATCAATTATCACCATATTGTGAGAGAAGCGAAATCCAAAATCCCGCAACCTAATTCATTTCATGGTACCTTTATAGAGAAAAATTTGTGACGAAGTAAGTTCAGAGAGTAAAAAATCGGTTGATTAAGTTTGTTTTTTAATTTTTTTGTTATTTTATATGAATATATTCTATCTTTCAGGGGAAATAACTACCCATGAACCACTCGACCGGGAAGTTCGTGCCGTTCACGAACTCGTCCTGGAGGCTCGAGACCAAGGAATGCCATCTCGAGCAGCGAGAGTACCGCTGCGTGTGACAGTGTTGGACGTGAACGATAACTCTCCGGAAATCGTTGATCCTCAGGGAGACGTGGTGAGCGTTCGCGAGGAGCAGCCACCCGGGACGGAAGTAGCAAGGGTCCGAGCATTGGACACGGATCGTGGCGAGAACGCTTCGGTCACCTACAGTATCCTAAAAGGTGAGTTAGTCACGGCTGTCAGTTAGATGCGGCACCGATATTACGACCTCAAATTGTTAATTTACGATAGTCTTTTCAATTGAACTTTCAACACTTCGTCTAACCCGGATGATGAACCGTGTCGAACGCCAAGATGAACGCGTGTAATGAGCCGATCGCCGATTGTCGGTCCAACGAACAGAAGCGGGAACCCTGCAACGACGACTATCCAACTCGGACAAAACTTGATTGCCTCACGCAAACTTCTACTTCATAGTCTATGTCTGCCTCGAAAAACTACTATACGTGTAAAAATCGTTTTCGCCACACCTCTTTGTGTCGAAATAGTCTCAAGACATTTACTAATTTTATATTTTATCCACCCATCTAACAACATATTGGAAGACTAAACAAGTTTTCAAACAATTTGGCACACAGCTCCGGTACCAAGTTCGGGCAAACTCGAACACGGATCTTGGGAAAAGGGGAACATATGTTATCTGGCTGTGTTCTTGTAGATTGAAATAAGAAAAAAAATATAACCAAAAAAGACAGAACACTTTTTCAAATAGAATTCAAATAAAAAGGCACTCAGAGAATGAATGATGGAACGGAGAGTAAGGCGTGGAAAAAAAAATTTTCGACGGCATCAGTAAATGAAATTACGGTATTACCGGTAGATTTGTCACAGAGTATAAATCGATCGGATGCGTATATAGGTATACGTGTACATCAATTTACCTAATTTATCAAACGTGATTTAAAATGGCCAGAAGATTTTGTGGTTAAGAGATGCGTAGACGTTGATTGATTCGACTAGATTTTTGTTAAATTTTGCTTTGATTACAGATCGTGACTCCGACGGTTACAATGTCTTCACCATTGACCCGACCACCGGTATGATTAGGACCAAGGCGGTCCTCGACCACGAAGAACGCAACGTCTATCGTGTGTCTGTGAAGGCCAGTGACGCCGGTCGACCACCCAGACATAGTGTCAGGGCGCTGCGTGTCGAGGTTTTAGCTCTTGCCGACAACAGGCCAACCTTTACAAGCAGCAGTCTGACATTCACGGTAAGAATTCTCAACGAAATCAATAATTTCCACCTCTTTATCGTCCTTTACGAACTCGAACATCCCGTAACTTTCGATCTTTGTATATTGCAGGTCCGCGAAGATGCTACCATCGGGTACACCGTGGGTTCGGTTTCGGGGGCCGGACCAAGCGGAAGAGTCGCTTATACCCTGGACTCGTTGACGCCGATTAGTAAATTTCCGGCATTCGATGTAGACCGTGGTTCTGGCCAACTGGTAGTCGCGCACTCGTTAGATCGTGAGAAAATAAGCGAATACCACTTGGAGATCAAAGCCTTGGATACAACTTCGATAGGAAATCCTCAGAGCATAGCAGTATCTGTTAAAATCATCATCGAAGATGCGAACGACAACGCACCCCGGTGGCCTTTGGACCCGATAACGGTAAGGGTGTCCGAAAACGCGGTGATAGGATCGACGATTTACAACTTAACGGCAACTGACCTCGACAACGGGGCGAACGGTGATCTGCGATACAGTTTAGTCGCGGAACTACCTGGCGCCGGGAATTTTGCAGTCGATTCATTGACCGGCGCCCTCACATTGGCTCGATCTCTTGATCGCGAAGAAAGGGCCGAGTACACCCTCGTACTCAAAGCTTCCGACCGAGCTCCTCCGGCTGAACAACTCGCGGCTACAGTCACGGCCCGAATTATCGTCCTCGACGAAAACGACAACGATCCCGTATTCGTCTCGCCTGATAATCCGCGCATCGCCGTCACCGACGATCTTCAACCAGGTCAGTTCACATACGTTTTTCGAATGAATAAACAGCTGAACAGCTTTTAATCGATATGCTACAAATCTTGTTTTCATCGATTTCAAGTTGCGATAAAATCGTCCAAAGCTATACATTTGAGTACCAATGGTTTTTAACTTTCTCCTCAATATTTCGTAGGTGCTTCTTTAGTGAGAGTAGTTGCCGTGGACAAAGACAGCGGTGACAACGGTCGCGTTTCTTACATAATAACTTCCGGCAATGAAGCAGGAAGGTTTTCGGTCGGCTACGATTCAGGGATCGTCACTTTAACCAGACCAATTACTGGTACAGCGGAGCTTGAGATAACAGCAAACGATCACGGGACACCACCTAGAAAATCTTCCCTCAGGCTCTACCTCACAGCCGCTGGTCATGCAGCTGGACCTCCCAGACTTCTACTGGCTAATCCGGTCGCAAGGATATCCGAGGACGCTCAGATCGGAACATCCGTCGCTTCGATATCTGGTCCAGCTATGGCTGATCAAGGTAAGAAAACAATGTTAACGTTAAGGAACAACTGGAGCACTTAACGTTCAATACGACAACTGGTACCATAGGCGACATTGTCTTTCTGGGAGCAACACGTTTAGCTATCCTTTGTCCCCGTTCTCGTAAGCGGTTATTGTTTCGGTGAACTTGAGCATAAACTTCCAGAGACTAGAGGAATGTCAATTTAGCGGGGCACGCGGTCTCCCGGACTTGGGACTTGGAACTAGGGACTAGGGACTAGGTACTTGGTACCCGATGGTGAAGCTCGCTGTGCCGTGAGACTAAAATTATAGTCGACCGTTGGTTTCTCGGTGCAGACTAGGTACCAGAGACCCGTATCCGCAAAGTAAACTCGGCGCACCTATGCACGAGATAATCAGGGTGCGCGCGGCAGATGCCCGGCTAGTTAATAGGAAAGTTCTGCTATGAAAATACCTCGAATAATTGCATTGAATCTTCGGAGGGGCAAGCATTATAGTAAATCTAGCAAAATGACTCCAACCACGACTATATACAGAGAGTCCACCGTGAAAGGTACACGTGCCTTCCTATAGGCCACATCCTATCTCAACTTATTTGTCTTTCCTGGAAGGGATTCCCGCCGGTACAATGTTCCCAGGAAACTGGGAAGCCCCCTGCAACCTTGGTGTCGTCTTGTATCGAGTTGAACGTAGACGTAGCAATAACATTGCGATGTTGAGATTGAATAAGAGACCTTTTGACAACAGAGTAACTTCTGGAAGTTTAGGGTTTTTGTTTTTGGTCAGGGTATGATATATACGAAATGCGTTAACACCAGGTTGCCTTCTTCTCTTCGGCACCAATGAGAGCCGGTCTTTAGAATACTCACTCCTTCGGTAGTCTTTGGTGAGAAGGAGCTAGGGGCCGGTGGACTGCCGTTGAGCATGAACAATGGCCGCGTATATCATCGTGCCACTGGTCGCCGCTGTACGCGTAGGCAAATCACCACCCTACATCCACCGGCACTACTACCGACCACCGCTGATGTCAACCTAACCAACACGCGGTAGCTGCGCTTTGTCTAAACCCGCTAAAAAATCACAACAGCTAAACGTCTCCCCTGGAATTTGAGAATCGAATGCATTAACCGTCGGAGAAAAGAGAAAGAGAAAGAGATATAAGCTTAGTGCAATGCTGCGACGCAATCCTCTATCATATATACCCGGTGGACGAAAAGTAATGTTATAATTCCACGTGATGAACGGGAGATTTTTCATCGTTAAAAAAAAGTCGACTGAGACATCCGAGTCTAGATATACCTACTGTGGAGGACTCTCGACTAAATTCGCGCATACATTGTTGCGAAGATTGGAGTCGTTTTATCTTGTTGATCGTACTCGTAGTTTGTCCTCGAATGTATTTTCTGGGAATATATTCTGCTTACACCTGACAGCGGTGGTCGAATTAGAGGCGGTGTTCTTCCAGAGCTGGATAAACTCTATCTCTACCTCTTTTTCATCCTCATTCTCATTCTCTTGAGTTACATATAGTGAGGCTCTTACAGGCTCCGAAAGCTCTGGGATCGATAATTCACGACCTAGTCAGTATTCTTATTTTCATCCTCAGATGTGATAGAAAAAGATAAACAAAAATACTCCTCAGAGCTGTAAACATCGGCAAGTATTTACAAAAGGTGTGGTAAAGGTAAATGTAAAGGTAAAGGTAAAGGTAAAGGTAAAGGTAAAGGTAAAGGTAAAGGTAAAGGTAAAAGTAAAGGAGGGGCCCGTAGCAATTCGGTTTTGCTCAGAGCTTTTCGCTCTGCTGTCCTGCTATCCTGTTGCAGAATGCCCAAGCTGGCGGCGTCGGTGGCGACGACAACGACCTGGGCCATCATTGGCTTACAAGGTTGCACCGCGAAGATGCGCCGGATCGGATTTCGGCGCAAGCGTTACTGACTCCACATTACCATAATTTATCCAAAAATATATTCACTAAATTGTATGCCGAAACATTTCTTCGCACCAACTCTGAACCGACTTTACGACCAAGTTTCAGGCACATTTTTACCAAAGTGTTAGTGCATCAGAGAGTCGATCGAATTCAGTTTTAATATTTTTTTTCTTTATCTGTATATTTCTTTCCCCAGGAAATGTCACCTTCCTTATTCCAACCGGATTGGCTTCAAACAAGTTTTCCGTCTCACCCCACGGTCTCGTCACTCTTCGAGGTACTCTAGACCGCGAAATTACTGGCCACTATTCTGTACCCATCTTGGCGAGGTCCAGTAAACTATTGGACCTAACAACCCTTGAAGTTCACGTCCTAGACGAGAACGATAATGCTCCAGTTTTCAAGAAAGGATCGTGCTACACTCTGGCCATTCCCGAAAACGAAGCACTCTCCATCGTCCATACTATAGTTGCTGGTGATGCAGACGAAGGAAAAAATGGAGAAATATTCTACAGTATAGCCGGTGAGAAATAAGTTTCAATATATTTTTAATCTTACGATAGAAGGAGATATCGTGTAAGTTTTACTTAATATCGTTTTTAAAATTCTAGCTGGTAACGTTGGTTCAAAATTTAACCTCGATCCCGTAACGGGAGCTTTGTCGTGTGCGAATCTCGACAGAGAAACCATCTCGAAATACGTGCTAACTATTTCGGCAAAGGACAAAGGTCGACCCAGTCTTGAAGCGAGATGTAATATAACGGTTATCGTTATCGACATTAACGATAACGCTCCTACATTCATCCAGAACCAGTACACCGAGGTTCGTCCTCGCCCTGCTCCCCAGAACAACGATTTTGTTAATTTTCGTGTTCAAAGTTATGGACAGTATGAACAAAACTACCAGCCCAGCTATGTATCCACAAAGTACATGGCCACCATATCCGAAGACGCTGCACCAGAGTCGAGTGTGATGAGCGTGAAAGCCACCGATCCAGACCAAGCAAACAATGGAAAGATCACTTACACCATGGCTGAAGAAAGCACGTGGCTTTTCAGGGTGGACAATTTGACTGGGGTGATAACTACTGCAGGGTGAGTTACTGTTACTTGTTTATTTCATTCAATTTTAGGTCTTATCATTACGTCAGTATTTTTCATCTCATATACCTATGTATAATACCAAATGTGTATTAATTTAATAACACTTTATATTGCCGGCAATAGGATCATATATTATGACACTGTGGAGTATAAAGCTATAAAATAGAAAGGAAGATGAAATAGTAGGTAAAGGTACTGAAAACTACGGTTAGATTATAAAATTATAGAGTCTAATGTCGACATACAGTGTACATACATACATGTATGTTCGTATGTATGTATTGTACATTATACGTATAGGTATATAGAAAAAAAAAGTGATACGATAAATTATTAATACCTGACATGTTTAATCCGCTCAATAAAATTCATCGCTATACAGTACAGATAATAGGTACCTAGATTTCTATTACGGAAACCGGAGACGATGTGGGAATCGGAATTTAACTTCTTCGTATAATATAGGACGAAACGTGTTTCTCACTCCAGTAGGTAGATTGGTGTTCATCAATGTAGTGTACAAATTCTTTAAAATACTTTCGGTTTCTTTGGATAAATTAAACCATAAAATTCTGCCCCGCGGTGGTTTAATTGTCATTCTGTTGCAAACTGAAAAAAAACTCTCCATTTACTGTTTATTGCAAAATAGACTTCTGGAAAAAAAAGGTAATTTCGATTCTTTTTTGAGACCATAGAAATGTTCATTTTCACATTCACGTGAATTTTTACATTCATTGTAATTGTATCTGTATGATGTAGATCGAAAATCGTGTCAACCGTGCGGATAAAATTGATTCTCGGCTGCGATAAGATATAGTATCGTTGTTTAACGTGTTCATTCTTTGTAAAGAGAGGGCTTAGAGATTAAAGCTGAAACGCTTGTCGCGAATGTGACAGCGGTGCCTTGGCAGTGGATCTTTGTTTATTAATCTGCATTTCTCGGTCGTCTCCGTGGTTCTCTTCATTTCTCTTTTGTCTTGTTCCTTTTTCAAACTCTTTTTTCATTAGTTTTTTTTTTTTTTTTGTTTCGTTTTCTTCATCTTATTTCTTGTTGCCCGTATATTTCCCGCCGTCCGAACTTACGGTGCCACCCGTTGAACGTTCCGATCTTGTAGGCGGGTGGTGTGGAGCTGAGCTGTATGGTTGTGGGGAGAGTAAATGCTGCACAGCACAGGTAACAGGGAATGGCGATTTTTTTACCGGGACAACCGTGTGTCATTTGACCGTGACAACGTGCAGCATTTCAATGCGTTATTTAAGACGTCGAAAAAGCCTGATATGCTAAACCATCCACGACCCTTTACAAAATGAAGACAAAATAAAATCACCTCTTATACCGTTTAACCGAGATCATCGAGCCGAAGGTCGTTCAAATTGCAATTTTTTTCGCTAAATAATTCTCAGAATTACATCATCATCAACCACTAGCTACCGAATATTCTCACGATTCGATAACGTCTTTACATTAAACGTTTTTTCATGCCCTCGGCACTTGGTCAATGAGTCTGCAGGTCTAAATTTTTGAACGGTTCGCAAAAGCCGGCGGCGGGCCTTCGCTAAGCCACGGTAGCATTGTTCGGCTGTCATACAAGCCAAATAGAAGAAGTGGTTTTAAATCAGTCGGTTCGTTCGCTTGCCGGCCATCGCTGCTCTCTCCTCTCCTCTCCTCTCCTCTCCTCTCCTCTCCTCTCCTCTCCTCTCCTCTCCTCTCCTTTTCTCTCCTCTCCTCTTCTCTTCTCTTCTTCCTCCTCTCCTCCTCATCTCCTTCTATATCTCCGTCCGCCGTCTCTCTTCTCCTCGGGCATCTTCTACGTCCGCCTATCCTGACCAAATCTTAAGCCCGAATGGTCCACGCGACATCTGACTGGAGGAATCTAGCGGAAAGAAGATCTACAGGCGAGTTTCTGTCCCGGCACTCGTTGAGTTATATTTATTATTTGCATATAATTCTTCGAGAGGACCGAACCCTCTCGCGCGACCGAATCTCTGATAGTGATTTCGTGCAGGGGAAGAGTTTATTCGACGCACAGTTTTAGGCTTCGCGTTCATTGCCTTATTCGGGATTTAAGATGTAACGTTCGCAGTACGTAGAGTCACCGATCAGGAAAACCGAGAGCCAGAAATCCAGCAGACTTATGGTAATGGCTAGCACGGATTTCTGATCGCTATTTGCGATTTAAACTTCCATCACCCGCTTGAACCCAACAAACTGATTCGAGCACGATGCGACGATATCACAGCTTTTCATCCCGTTTTTTATTTCCTAATTGTCGATGTTCCTCGTGATATAATTTCTGTGAATTCGCATATGAAACCAAAAGTTTTAGATAAAAATTTAGTCTTACACAAAACCGTATTTCTCACCGACTTTCATAGCAGTTTTCAAAAGCCGAGAGTCCTTGCATTCATTGGTCTAAGATCTGCGTGTCCGGGTGATTCCTAAAGCGGTGGCTTGTTCCGCGGTCGGTACTTGGCAGACTAAAAATCCGGTAACAGCAAAGTGCGGCATCCTGTGCGGTGGCAGGCGTCCTGTTCGCGTCCTGTTCACGCTACAATATGGCTGGGCAATCGCGAGCTGCGTATGTGAACTCCCTTATGGAATCTCCATTCAAAATCGCATCACATAAGCTAAATGTGGAATTAAACAGACGACATTCGACCATGCACAGTGTGCATGCACTGACTCTGCACATATATTTTCAGGTTTCAGAAACACGCTTATTCCCATGTACTATATATGTATGTATGTATGTATACATACCTTTGCGAAATTAATCTAGAGAAGAGTCATTCAAAAATGTCTGAAAACGTGTTGTTTCAGATTAAATAAAAATCTACACTGCACTGATAGTAAACCATTTTTTTTTCCTTCTTTGCAGACCTCTCGATCGGGAATATCAAAGCGTTTACAATTTCCTCGTGGTAGCAACTGACGGTGGAAGATATGATGCCAGAACGACATCAGTTCCAGTTCAAATTACCCTGACTGATGTGAATGACAACCGTCCAGTCTTTGCTGAGTATCCATTCCTCGGTCATGTTGCGATCGGTTCACAACCAGGTCGGAATATTCTGCAAGTTAAAGCAACAGACGCGGATTTCGGTATCAACGGTGAAATCGTTTACTCCTTTCTGAACGAGCAAGAAAAGCCAAAATTTCGTATTCACCCAAACTCTGGTATCATCACGGCTACTTCCTCCCTCGCACAGGACAACGGTAAGATATTTCACCTGGAAGTTTTAGCCAAGGACAAAGGAAATCCACCTCAAAGTGCTACAGGACTGATAGAACTCAGAGTTGGTGAAATGTCGGAGCCCTCGCCTATGCTGAAGTTCCAAAACGAAACATACGACATTGTGATAACAGAGAACTCACCATCGGGTACAGAAATGATCCAAGTAACAGCAGTCAGATCTGACGGTAGACGACAGCACATATCTTATTCTATCGGATCAGGTGATGACTATGACACGTTTTCTATCGACGAAGATTCTGGCCTGGTTAGAGTCAACGATCCGAAAAGACTAGACGCTGAATTATGGAACAATGCAGTCCCGAAAGAAGAGGAGGACGCGAGAAGCACATGGCGCAGGTCGATGGACGGTCAACAGACGAAAGAAGAACCCAGGGAGTCAGCAACCCACACCTTGATTCTAGTTGCAAGAACGATTGGTCCAGAACCTTTACTAGCGTATACCAAACTCGTGGTCAGAGTATCGGACGTGAACGACAACCCTCCGATATTTACACAGATGCAATACTCAGCTACAGTATTGGAGGGTAATGCGAAAGGAAACTTCGTCGTTAAGGTGAGCAAAGCTTTACAGGTCCAAAACATTTGACGAACCTAATTACCTCTTTGAGAGAATTCAAACCAGCTTTTCCCTGTTCGTTTAGGTCTCTGCCAGTGACGCTGACCAAGGTCTAAACAGTCGAATCCTTTATCACATCGTCGACGGTAATCCGGACAATGCGTTTACCATCAGTCCACCCTACAGCGGAATTGTAAAAACCAACATTGTCCTGGACCGAGAAATTCGTGAGAAATACAGACTGACAATAATCGCTACTGATCAGGGAAACCCACAACTAACTGGAACCGCTGCTCTGAGCGTGAGAATCATCGACGTCAACGACAATCAGCCGACATTTCCAGAGCACAGTATCATCTCCGTGTCCGAAGGTAAGTGACGATGAACAAGACGAAGTTTTGCGTTAAATTTTTAATGAATAAATGCACGAGGTTTGTTCGATAATGTTTACAGTTTTTGAGAAAATTCAATAAAAAAAAAAAAGATATTCCGTATAATGACAGTTGCTCTGCAGATTACGTGACCTCCTCACGTATGCTAGATAAATTCTCCGAGAATCTACAACACCGCGGAAGGCGGATGCTCTTCGCGACAGTAAAAGAGATAGGATTAAAGAAATAGAAAGAGAAAGAGAGAGTTAGGAGTGCTGCTCTTGAAATATAAAGTTAAGTGGTAAAGGATTTATGCCGACATTAAAGTCCAACTGTTGGGAACAATCTGCATAACTTAGCTGCTCGGACCGCTACGATGCAGGCTATACGCTCTCAGTTTCTCTCTCTCTCTCTCTTTCTCGTTCTCTCTCTCTTTCTCTGTTTCCTCTTCTCTCTTTATCGGTTTCTCTCTCTCTCACTCTCTCTCTCTTTATCTCTCTTCATCTCTCTTTCTCCCTCATCTTTCGGTCGTTCTTTGTACTCTTTTTCTTGAGCCACCGATATTGTTCCCCATTGACAGATACAATTCAATGGGCCAACGGGACCCGGTTCGGACCTACGGTGGCACGATTTAACGGGCCAGTTAATATGACGTTTCTCCTTGACTCCACTTCCTGTGTGAGATATACAAAATGGCGTATCTCGAGGTCCTTAACCGGAATTGTTGAAGCGGAGACTCGGACGCGATCCTTGCGCTACAATCTTCTATAATATCGCTATTTTCAATGTTCCTAAACTCTTTTTCGAAATTTAAAGTTGAAACTTTGAACTCATTGCAAACGGAAATTTTCCAAAGTTAAAATTCAACTTGTTATTTATTGGAGAAGTAATTCATTGCTTGTAACTATATGTGTAATGGGGTAAGAAATACAAATGGCTGTACCCTACCGTAAGGGGGTTAGTGCATCGAGCGCGTCAAAAGGAAGTTATATTTACGGAACTGAACCTGGTTATACTCGGTATTCGTAAATCACTTTCAACTCCACCCAATTCTTTCGCCTTGTATGAAAATGTATATATATATACATATATATATATATATATATATATATATATATATATATATCTATAGGGTTATATATATATGTATTCGCGAGCTGCCGGCAGCCGCGTCGGTCGATGCATGCCGCCGTATAAGTTCGCCGCGCTCAAGAAATAAGAGCACTAAATGAATGAAGGAGAAGTTTCTTAACCGCTATCCAATCGGATTCAAGAATTCGCGCGTGTCTCTTTCGCCGTATAAGAGCGCAACAATCACGCCTTGCAATCACAACGTAATTAAAGCGGTTTGTAATTTCGTATGTAGCTCGCTGGATCGACTCGAGGCTGTAACCAAATGAAATTTCTTCGCTCATCGCTTCCGGGCTACGATATTTACGAAATTATTTCAAATTACTCTAAAGTCAGATTTACGCTAACAGCTAAAGACCATATCGCAATTCAACCGAATACAACTAACCACTATACGTATACGTCTCTTGCGTTTAATCTATTTTTCATTCGTTAACACGAGGGAGGACTTAAGGACCATTCAAACCCGAATAAAAAAAAAATAAATAAATAAATAAAAAAAACTTCTCCAAGTATCCGTTGCTCATTTCTTTTTTCGACTGACTTATTTATTAATGTAAATTAAACGCGTTCAAATTAATTATAACGATATTGTTTTCGTTTTTGTTTCTGTTTCTTTTTCATTTTATTTCGCTTATTTTCACGCGGTTAAATTCCGCACTCCGCACTCCGCTCTTTCTCTTTATCTTTATCTTTCTCTTTCTCTTTCTCATCCCGCCCCGGCTCCGGCTCCGGGTCCATTGCATCGCATCGGTCCGTTTAGCATCCAATATTTCGGGAGTGATTATTAATAGTACCCTAATATAGGGGCCTGAACTGAACCTCACCAATTTATTCTATACCCGCTCACCTCTCCACTTCACTTTTTAATTTCACGAGCATTCAATACCTGCTGTACATATGATGATGGGGAGACACTGCAGCTGGTAATCAACGATACAGATTAATATTAATCAGTTATATTGTAAGTTTCAAACATTTCCATATATGCATAAGACTTGAGAAAAAAAAAATAATAACTTATCTATTTCGAATGACTAAGAGTACCTTTTGCGCTTAATTAATTAATAAATACTCCTTCAAGAGATTCCAGTCTTCTCGAGCATCGGCAACGTGATGTTCATTTCTGAAGGGTCAACACATATACACACACACACAAACACACATGCGTTTGCATATATGAAAAATGCGGCCAGCATTGTATTAACATATACCGTATAGTATGTAATAAAAGATACGTTGGCCAAGATATCGGTAGGTATCGTCGACCACGGCGTTGTGGTCGATGCGGTTCAGAGAGAGATAGGTATAACATATATGTTAAAGAAAGAGATAAAAAGAGATACGAAGTTAGGGGGACAGGCTGCAGTTTTTCGATGGGGGGGAAGTGGCACACGGGAACATTGCCCATATATTATAAACGGCTGTTAATGTCCAAATCGATTTTGGAATATGCGGCCCCCTGCGTGCCACGAAGACCCAAAACTTCCTCTCTTCGCTTGTCGTTGTCGAATCTTTGCATCGAGGTTCTTATATCTGCCTTAAAGCACTAGCATCACCAGCGATAATAAACCGAGAGTCAAGGAAGCCGACGTCGTTGAAGGAAACAATTTTCCGATTTATGTACAGATCCATTCTTTTTTTTTTTTTTTGCACATCGCACTACAGAGTGTTGGACAATTTTGGTATCAACTTCAGTACCTACTTTGACACAGACTTCACATATTCTCTCTTAGACTACAGCAGCGAAAGAAATTGAAAGATTGAATGAAATGATACCGCGAATTCAATGCATGTTAAGTAAGTTTAGCATTCACGATCCAACATGTAGCAATACGAGAGAAAATGAAACTGCAATCTTTTGCAACGAGATGTCATTTCGCGTTCGTTTCTCACCCTCACAGAGCTCCACAATGCGATATGTCGGAAACAATCAGCTACCAACAATACCTGGAAAGTGGTTGGATAATGCAACCAGCTTCTGGTCTATACCTACCTTGAACACATACCAGACATATATCCAACTCATGCATATCAAACGAAGATTTAAATTTATTATAAAAGTCACTGCACTTTACCCAGGATGATGATTAAACGGAATTAACTTGATGGAATTAATTCTCCATATCTAATTTATGGCAGACAACACAAATGTGTAATTCTGCAAGAGTCTGTACAGGCCAGAGATTTTAACTGTTTTCGCATTTCGGATTCAATATATGTGTTTTTTTTTTTTTTATTTGATTGTACAATTTATTATTTATTGTTTTATTTTTACCAATTTCTATAATTTATGATGTTCGCTTTTCAGGTAGCGAGGTGGGCACCGTGCTCACAACGATCACAGCCAACGATGTGGACAGTTCACCAGCCCTGGTTTATCAGTTTGGTAATATCACACGACCTGGTCCATTCAGCATCGATCGATACAGCGGTAAAGTCGTACTACGGAAGAAACTTGACGCAGAAATGCAGCCGGAATACAGCCTGAGGGTAATGGCCAGTGACAGCATCCACGAGGCATCTACTGAGCTTACCGTCAGAGTTACTGATCTCAACGATAATGCTCCAGAATTCCAACAGGCTGCCTACTCGGCTTCACTTCCAGGTTGGTTTTTTGTTATCAATTGTTCATTCTATTTTCGTCAGTCTTGTGATCCTCTTCTTTTTATTTTTATCATTATTTTTTTTTTGTTTCCGTATTTATTCAAATCACGTTTTTCACCCCGATTTCGATCTTCATTCATCCCGATGTATATTAACGGCGACGACACTCGACACTCGACGCTTCGAAGATTTGCGAAGCTTTCGATCCGGCTCAGCTCAATTATGTAGACGGGGATTACGTTATTGTATGTTGGCCCGTTGGCTCAGCGGTGGCCGGCCGTTGTGTCGCACCAACCTGTCCGACGATTTGATTTTTTGCTGTACAACGCGGAGATGCAATTTCGCAATAATCGGTGTCACGCGCTATATATCTCACTCCGTCGCGGCCGCGGACGGCCCAGGCCGGTTCTCCCTCAATCATTCCTTTCTTGGTCCCTTATATCATACTTCCCGCTTTCCGCTTTTCGCTTTCTGAAGCAGCTACGTAGTTCAAGTATCGTTCCAACTTTCGAAAGGGAATTCCCTCCTTTCCTCATCATCCATCGACACTTTTTCATCCACGACGTATAATCTATCAAGGATTTTGAGTCCAAACAACTTTCGAAATTCCTTATCATTCCTGATCATTCCCGAATGTACAAGTGATGTGTCTCTTGATTTTGAACCGACTAGATCGTGGGCTTCTTATCTTCGAAATGACAATTAGCGTATGAGTTCGGGTGATGAAAAAACAGGTTTTTAGTAGACACGTTATATGTCCCGTTGGCTTGTGTCCTAAACTCAAATTGACACCCGGAGAAGATAACACGCGTGGAAAAAGGACGAAAGATGAGAGTGAGTGAGAAATATAGAAAACGAGAAATGAGATAAAGAGAGATAGAGAAAGAAGGAGGTTGGCGTTCGCGATTTAAAATATATCCGGGGAGTGCGAGCGAGAAAAGATGATCGAGCAATGCTAGCCGAAGAGAGAAATATACGTACCACATAAATAAGTCCCGCGACACCGCGTTTGTGAAGCTGCAGAGCCGCCTCTAAGGACGCGAGGATCTACCTACCTACTTCAAACCGCACGATTGTTTAAGACGGTTTAAAGCTTATTAAAAATATACAGTCGTACGGCACCCTAGCTGGCTCATAATGGTAATTTAAAGAGGTAAGAACTTCCCACTTAAATACGCCAGCTTAACAGACAGTAGCTGGATAAATTCTTTCATCACAGTTCCGCGCGTCGTTTCCCAAAAAATTTGAAAATAAGAAAAACATAAAAATTCCATAAGGAAGAGGAGACGAAAGATCGTGTTTATCTACGGTGTGAATACAAACGCCTACGTTTGTTCGTCCCTTCGTTCGTTTAAAGGTTTAAATTTTAACCGAAATTTTTAGTGTAAGTATCGTATACAGCTCGCGAGAGAAGATCACGAGTACCCATACGCATATACCTACATATGATACCTACCTACAAATGTATTATAATAATTCTTCCTTTTACGGGGAATTAAATGTTTATGCTCTAAGAAATTCACTTTAATGAACTGCACAAACGGCTCGGCTGTGCTGGTGGGTGCTCTCTTCCATACGATTCCGTTCCCCATTGCGAGGCACAGCGCGGTGCCCCGACACGGGGACCACAAATCGTTCGCGACCCGACAACGAATGGCGTTGTGCATCGATAATTTATGGAAAATGTTCCGGGGTCGTGGCAGTCCGAGGACGACTAAACGGGCCCAAAAAGGGGCCGAGTATAGGTACCCATATGTATTTATATTATTTCATCTGCCCTCATGCAGTGCAAGGTCTTCGTCAGTGGATACCGCAACGAAAACCAAATTCGTTTAAAATTTATCTCACAGTTTACCGGAAGTAAAGAAATAAGTAGTAAATGGAATCGGACAAATCGGCGAAAATTTTGGATAGAAGAAAAAGGGGAATTTTTCCCTTTCTATTCGAAAATCTATTTCGGTAACGTGAAGGATGTCTGGGTAAATTTTGTTAACGTTGCAAATTTTTCCTGTACAAAAAAAAAAAAGAAAAAAAAAAAAAGAAAAAAGAATTGCTATAAAATTCGGGGGTATAAAGCTTAGCGGGAAATCGTAATTCGCAGGCGGTCTTACTCAACTCGTAATTATTGCATCTGTCTTGTGAAATTCTTGGGAAGTACGCGGGCTCAGCCATCATCTCATCCGCGAGGACCATCTCCGTAGCTTATTTCAGAGTCGTTTGGCTTGGCGAAGTCCGCTTGGCACATTAATGCCGAGTTATCCAACGATTTGAAACGCATCGGAATGATTTTTGTGCACCACGACGGCCGCAGCCCTTCGCTCCGCGCTGTGCCGTGCCGCGATTTATACAACTGGTTATTATTTCATACTTCCGTTCAGTTGGTGTCAGGACAGCTTATCCTCCGGGGCTGGTCTCGCCAGGTCTGTTTGTCCTGCCGAGCCTCGCCCGGGAACGCTATACAGCTCTCTACGTTTGAGTAAAAAAATAAATAAAAAAAAAAAACAAAAAAAAAACCCCCCAAAAAAAAGGAAAAAAGAAAATAAAAATAAGTGAAAAATACTTCAGTCCAGCCTCCCATGTTCAGTATGAAGAGAGCTTCTCATATATGCTGTGTATTTACACGGGGTGGTCCGTTATACAGTATAATGTGATAGATTACTTATATAAGAATATAGAAAAAAAGAAAAAAGAAAGAAAATTTTTTGAACGATTTTAAAGGCGATCTATAAAACGACATAACCACCACAGTTTTTGGTAGCGAGGTATTTTCATGTTTTTGTATCAAGTCCAACTCGTTAAATGTTAAATCTTTGATTCATAAATTTTTCAGTCACTTTCTGGTGATGATTTTTTTTTCATACTGCTCTTGCCTACAACATGTGAATTTCAATGTCGGATGAGGCGTTTAATTAATAAATTCGATGTTGTTCCATTACTTGGCAAAAAGAACTTCGCCATGCGTGAAGCTGACAGACACCCGGAATGAGAAGTTCATTACTAATCCAACAAAATATTAAATCATACTCAGAGTGATTAATTAATTTGGTTACTCAGCGTATAACGTATACATCTAGGAATTATAAAGCCAGAATGACGGTTAACAAATTGCATATCATCAACTAACACGTTTCTGCTCAAAGAGTTTCCGAGGATCCATATCGGCCTTTCAAAAAGCAATAAATAAAAAATTTCCCGCAAGGATTACACGCCTATATATTGTACATTGAAATATCGGTAGATGTTCATTCGTTATTCTTTTTGTTATTCCAGATGGCCGAGGTGAAATACAAGAGGTCCTAGCGGTCAACGCAACGGACAAAGATCTCTCCGAAGAGAACTCCAGAGTCCGGTATAACCTGGTCAGTCCGGTCAAAGGATTCAGCGTTCATCCAGAGACGGGTGTGGTGTCAGTGAACAGAACTGCGCTTCCTAGGCCTCTACAGAAGGATGCAGAACTCGTAATATCCGCCCAGGACTCTGGAAAACCATCATGGTCTTCCGTATGTATGGTGATCGTGAGGCTAAGTACTTTGAAGAGTTCTCAGCCGGGTAAAGAGTTCCGAATCAACGTTAAGGAGAACGCAGAACGAGGTTCAACGTTGATGAGACTATCGGACATCGATTTGATAGACGGAAACGTGATATCCGGTGACGAGAACAGTCTCTTTGAAATTTCCCGTGGGAAATTAATCCTAGCTAAAAATCTCGATAGAGAAATAAAAGACCGTTATATTTTGAGGCTGGGATCAAGGAGCGAGAACTCTTCGGCATCCGTTGTTATCCTGAACGTTGAAGATGTGAACGACAATTATCCAGAATTTGATCATAAACTTTATGAAGTTGCGATCAAGGAAGATGCCGAGAAGGGAAGCACAGTCGCTGTCGTAAGAGCCAAGGATTATGACCAGCCCGGTACTCCAGCTGCTACCATCACATACGACATCACTTCTGGCAATGACGCGGGTCTATTCCGTGTCGAGAAGGCCTCGGGCGTCGTACTAGTCAATGCTACTCTGGACTGCGATCTTGGACCAGAAGATCACGTGCTGGTAGTAATGGCCTGCGATCTTGACCCATCAACGCCACTCTGCACTCTGACAAAACTGCGAATACACCTCGAAGACGTGAACGACAATTCACCGAGATTCCCAGTCTCGGAATACCTCGAATTTGTTGGTGAAAACGAGCCGGTTGGTACACGGATTTTCACAGCAAGAGCAACGGATTTGGACCGCGGTATATTCGGGGCTTTGAACTATTCCATAGTCTCCGCTGCCGCTTCTGGCTTCTCTGACATCGACGACTCCTGGAGACTTTTTTCGGTTGATTCTAAGTCCGGTCTGGTTTCCACCAGAGCGGTATTCGACTACGAGCAAAGAAACCGGTACGCTTTTACTCTCTGGGCTACCGATACTGGTGGTAGAACTGCGGCCGTTCGTGTCCGCGTTGAAATCGACTCCAGAGACGAATTCTATCCGCAGTTTACAGAGAGGATGTACAAATTCGCTATTCGCAACACTCTCATTTTGCCCGGTGCAGTTATCGGTCATGTGACAGCTACTGACCGTGACAAAGGTCCGGATGGACGAGTAGTCTATCAGCTAACATCCCAACATCCGTATTTCAAGCTCAACAGAACAACCGGAGCTTTGATAGTGAAACAAAAGCTTATCAATGTAGCCGAGGAATCGCGACTCGTAGTTTCGGCCAGTTCAGGTAGACAAGGGTCACTCTCGAACATGACAGTCGTTGAGATTTCTATCGACGAATCTGCCGCTGATATTGGCTCGAATATGGCTGTCGCAGCTGCTGGTGGCCTCGCCGATTGGGCATTAGGACTTCTGATCGCTCTGTTGTTGGTGGTCGTAGCTTTTGGCGGAATATTCTTGTTCCTTCACGTACGGAATCGAAGACACAAAAAAGGCGCGAAACCCGGCTTGAACGGCGAGAGCACAGTCACCACTTCGAATAGCTACGTTGACCCGAGCGCCTTCGATACTATACCGATCCGAAGCGGAGGCACAACCAGCCAGTTCGCACCACCAAAATACGATGAAATTCCACCGTATGGTACTTCCGGTCAATCGGCACAGCAACAAGCAACTTCTGAACTTTCCGGGAGCGATCAGTCCGGATCATCAGGTCGGGGATCGGCAGAAGACGACGGCGAAGATGAGGAGATAAGGATGATCAACGAAGGACAACAAACCGGAGACTCTGCCAGTGATCTTTCCGTTCACAACACTCAAGAGTACCTCGCGAGACTTGGTATCGTTGATCCTCCGACTGGAACACCTAGGAGACCACCGGAAGCCTTGCCTTTGGATAGTCTGCATCTCTTCGAGGATGAGACATCGACTGAGGCAGACATAGCGACGTTAATTTATGGTAAAATCAGCGAGGCTGGGCGTCCAACGTCTGGTCTGGAGGCACCACAACCATCGATGAACGGGTCATTGAGCTCGATAGTTCATTCGGAAGAGGAACTGACCGGTTCCTACAACTGGGATTATCTGCTTGACTGGGGGCCCCAGTATCAGCCATTGGCACATGTTTTTGGTGAGATTGCGAGGCTCAAGGACGACGCGGCTAGTGTACAGAGTGGAAATTCCGGTAGCAGTAAAGGCAAACCAGTCCATAAAGCTCCGCCACCTCCACTGCTTACTTCGGTAGCACCGAGATCACTCGCGGCCCCAGCACTAGCCAGAGGAATTGTACCTAGGTCACCGATCAGCCATGACGGTTCGACTTTTCCTTCGGCAGCACTAAGTCCTAGCTTCTCGCCATCGCTTTCTCCTTTGGCGACGAGAAGCCCTAGCATAAGTCCACTTGTCCCTCCTGGGGCCCAAAGGTCGAATCAAGGCCCACCGAGAGGTATGCCAGTCGCTGATTCGGAATTGAGGATTTGATAGTAAGGAAACATCACCGAAGAAGAATAATAAGTTAATAGGATAAAGTTTTTAATTGTTTTTCCTTATCTATTTGATACGGGACTGAATGTGAGGTGCGAATGTGCGATGGTTTTTATTCAAGTTATTTAAGTTTGTGGTATTATATATTATAAACTTGTATGATAAAAACTATAGTTTATTTTCCTTATGTTTTGTGAATGCTTATGTCGTAGTTCTCAGCGATCGAGTAAGTTTGTAATAATAATGTTATGTAAATATTATAATAAAACGACTGAATGATAGGGACTTAGGGAATACGATTGATTCGCGACTAGGAGTTTCATCGGATAGCAGTAAATACGTACATTGTGATTTGAGTAATGAATATAACTCAAAAGTTGGTATACTCAGTATTTTGTAAAGCTTAAATAGATATTTAAAAGTGGCCATAGGACGCTGAATCAAGGGTCTGTCCGTCCAAATAACTATGATGATACTACATACAGTTGCTGTTTTTTTAATTTTTTTTAATTTTTATTTTATTTTATTTTTTCTTGGTGAGTAATATAAATCGCGGGTGAATAAAATTCAAATATATATTCTTGCCTGAAAACGCAGCCACTTTTCTATCTGTACATTAAACTATTACCTACTATTAATTAAGGGAATTATATGAGTGTAAAATATATAAAAATAATTAAGTATATTATATTATAATATGTAAACGAGAAATCTACGAAGTGTAGGTAATATTATGTTGATCGTTTAGCGGAGCCAAGAATGAAATTTATAAAATTGTATATAATTATAATAATAATTTTAATAATTTTAATAATAATAATAATAATAATAGATTGAATGAAATATTCGTTGAGAAGATATTTAAACGACGCTATCTATAAGAGACTATGTAGCTTTACGAATGTGGTCAAGTTGTATAAAAAAGGAAAAAAAAAGAATTCCGAGCTTAAGTAGCCTTGTAAATATATATTAATTATTTTGTTATAATCAAAAAATAGACTGCCACTTTATAGCCGGTCTGGTTTCACTGTGTTTAGTTATTAATATCGTTTGGATATTAATTTATTGAAAAAAAAGAACAAAATAGAAAGAAAGAATAAGATTAAACTGTAATTGTGACAATTATGACGAGTGTATGTGATTGTTATAGCTTAACGAAAGTATAAGTTAAATTATTATTGAACATAGGGAAACCGTCCTGTTATATTTCATAATAAAATCCACGACCGAACTGATTTGAATCGTGGTACACCTATACATATTTTTTTTGTATTTTATTAAATTCTCCGTTGTTCTTGTATCATAATGCATACATAACACGCAAGCAGGCTATAGTAGATTTCAATTTTCAAATTATGTATTTTATGTAAAATTATGAAACGATTATATGCGCGTTGCCATGGATCATTATCTTGCAATACGCTAAAAACTAAGATATTACCCCTTCCTCCCTTGTGTCTACATATTATATTTTGTATAAAATGTTTTCCCTCCTGTACAAAAAATGTTCTTTTTTTTATTATTATTATTCTAAACGAAACTCGCCACTATTGTGGGATTAATAAATGAATTTTGTAACAAAATTATTAAAAACAAGATTTCTTTTGATCCCTTTCCTTTCTCTCGGATGTACACCATTAAATTATATAGCTATTTCTTTTTTTGTTTTTATGTAATTTTAATACGATGAAAATGTTTCGATGAAAATAATGTTCAGCAAATTTTTTTAGACAAATTTAAAACAATAATCGCATATATTATATTTCAGTCTTAAAAATTATACATTAACGAGAATTTATAAAAATATCATCAGATATGTAGTTTTGTATAAAACGTTAATATGTGCCTATGTCAAACGTGGGAGGATTCGTCTCCGTTATCTGCTGCCATAGCTTCTCGATTTTCGTAGGCCCAAAAGCCGTGAAATTCAATCAAAATGCTAACCATTGTATCTCCTTGTCCACTGAAATGAAAAATAGTTGAAGAAAATTT
The DNA here is from genome assembly GCA_963924015.1 of Macrophya annulata. Lineage (NCBI taxonomy): Eukaryota > Metazoa > Arthropoda > Insecta > Hymenoptera > Tenthredinidae > Macrophya > Macrophya annulata. Next base: position 4,635,147 of record OZ001259.1, on the reverse strand, counting down.
AAATCTGTAAATTTATACACACAGATTACTCTAAAGTAAAAAAAACACGATTTCATATATCCTCACCAAGATAAAAGATCTTGTAATGTAATTCTACATGGATCAGCCGGTTTTACCATGTCAAATATTTCGTCTTTCACGTCCTCAAAACTAACTGGCTCTTGTCCATGCATTGTCATTTGCTCTTGAATCGCCTGATGAAAGAAATATATGGATTTGATAATTATTACAATATGGCAGGGAAGTTTTCAAATAAAACATCGATATTTTAATATAAATGATGTAAAATTATATGATAATGATTAAACATCAACCAACTCGAAAGAAGTAATTGAGACAAAACGTGTCTAGATATCCACGGTTATTAATATCCAGAATCCGGAATAGATAATGGAGACTTTGTGGCTCATGACGATTTTCCAAAGCGAGAACAAAATCCAGGTAAGTTTTGTAGTCCATTTCACCCTCGTATGTTAAACACTCCTGGAATACCCTCTCGAGAAAAACTCCTGTGAGGGTGCCAGTGCCGTACCTTTAATAAAATAAAATAATTATTAAAAACTGTGTTTCCGATGATCAAATCAACAAATAATGCAATAATTTTGTTGACCAGGTATTGAAAGATGCAAAAAAAAAATTTCCTTTTGTTATCTTGATCATTACCCAGAAAGTTCTTCTTTATTAAGCATCCCATTATGGTCTCTATCGAGGTTTAGATACTGCCCATAAACTTTCAGAGCTGAGGGAGCAGAGAACCAATTAGCTTCTTGAAGATCTTTGGGCAAATCTTCGTCTCTGAGTTCTAAAAGATCGTCCAGAAAACTGCAAGCTAGAATATCCTGTATTCTTACTCTTCCAGTTCTTAATGGGTCTAAGAAAAACAGGAACTTCCTGACCGCAGTACAGACGTAAAAAGAATGAAATGATTTCTCGAGTCCTTCGAGTTGTGGTAACGTCGGAATCAATTCCAAAATATAATTCTCCAAATCCTAATAACAATTACATATCATCAGCAGTTCATTTATTTAATAACATTCATGATATTATTTCCAAGGTATGTATATACGCTTTTTAATAAAATGACTAATGCATGAAATAATTATTCTGTACAAAATCTTACAGACTCTCTTAGATATCCTTGTCCAGTAACATCATAAAGAGAAAGACCGATCCTAGTTTGATGTAGCCATACTTTTCTCATAACATAATTGAACAGTGCCATTATACTGATGCGTCCATGTGGATCGCCTTGTTGTAATTTAGCAAAAACAACAGCTGTAAAGTAAGGAGCACATTTTTGACCAGCTAGAGCACCGGCTTTCTTAAAATCTTCATAATTTATTAACTGTTCTTCTCCTGAAAGAGGAGGACTATGATGCTTGTCTAAAAGCACCCAGAGAGCTTTTAGCTCATTGTTATCTAAAAGTTGACGAGATCGTTTTTGGAGGAATAAGGCACGCGTTTCTTCACGTAATTTTTGCGGAAGTATTTCATCCTCCTTTGGGAGCTGAAACATATTTCGATACTTAAAGATCGAGTAATAGCTAAAATATGGACGTCATAATATTTCGAAATCGATATTTTTGTTGGGTTTTAGTCTTTTCAGTGAAATTTTATCATATTTTTGAATACATATGAACCAAGGGTTATTATTTCATGTTCCGTTATTGCTCTCAACTAATACAAGTGACAGTGACACAATCATACCTTGAAATAAAATTTCGGTATGACTTTGTAGGTTAAGTCTTTGTCTTCGGCTTTGGTACCTTTCCACTCTTTGTAAATTTTTTTAAACAGATCATCCTCTTGCTTCTCAAGTTCTTCTACCTTTCTTTCGTCGGCTGTGGATTTAAACTATTATAATAAAAGGTAATTATACGAAGTATGTGAATGATATGAATTGGTTGGTTGTTTTGTAAAGTATTAATGTTTCAAATATTCGTTGTATCATACATATTATACATTACGTTTATTTGCCAATGCACATTTACTCAACAACTGAGTCAGGTCCATTTGTATTGTTAATTTCGTTGGTTTTTCTCCGCACTTAGAGCTGAAGAATATTTCAAAACAATATAAAAAATAAATAATAGTATTTACAAAGACAGGTTTGTTGGCATGAATCGTAACGTTACTTCTAGTCGTTAAGGTAGAGCTCTTTACCGAATGGAGAATACACGACGGAAAATGAAGAACACACTTTGTACCGACGTGCTTACGGCTTGTCCTTCACATTGACTAACTGTTTAACTAGTAACAAAACTATTGAAACTACTAGGCTGCCATCCTGGTAAATCGTATCGTTGACTGAATAATTTCAGTCAACAATCATATGAACATATGACCAGTAACGTCATTCCAAAACATTTAAATCATTCAAAACAAACGTTCATAATGTGAAACATTGAAGGTTAGTTATACCACTCATCTATTTTGTTCCGATTTTTTTATATCTTCATCAGATGTTGGTTTTTAACAATTTACCAATAAATAGCACCAACATATATCATCATTCCAAAATGAAATACTCAAATTGTTATTCAACATTTACACGAACCGATTTCGGCATTTTTTACTTGCCAAAAATTAAATCTCAAAGACTCAAAGAAAAAATAGAACCGTTTTCTTCAAATTTTATCTGTATTGAAAGTGAAATTGAATGAAAAAAAAGAGATCCTAGTCAAAGTGTTAGCGAAACGATTGCTAAGTATAATACTCAACAAACTTTGATGTATTCACCATGAAAAATCTTGAAGAACAAAAACGATCTCTACATGTAAAACTTACATCTGTATGAATAAAGTAAAACAAAATCAACTCAAAGGACAAATATTGATAAAAAATATACCAATCTTTGTTCTAGGCTTCTCTTTGTTGTCATATCACCATCAATAGGAATCAATCTAATGTGATCATCATTCATGTTTCACTTAATTTTTATTAAGCAAAAAAAACAGCTCTAGGTTATTGTACAATTGAATCATACCCTTATTCTAACAACAACAGCGACTCACCATATACTTTTGTTTTTTGGTTCACAGAAAATTGGCATAAAACTCTAAAATTGATTGAAAACTCTCTCTAAGTTCTCGGATTTATTTGAAAAACAAAAAAATATAAAAAATACCCACCCAAAATTAGGTTCTAAATGTTGCCACCAATGGGCAATGATATGAGTTATGACATGAGTTCAATGTCTGGAACTTCGTCTTTGACTTCTTACGATAGTCCATTGATAAGAGCAAGGCACCGAGGTTATTGATTGAGTTGATTACTATTTTATTACATTCAATTACGGCAGCTGTACATTTAGGTCTAAAATTGTATCTCAATTTCAGATAAAGATGACTTATTAACTGGGAATACCATTTCTCAACAACCAAGACAAATTCTAGATGACATTCATCATTTTTGTCAACTTTTAGAGTGCCGTATGAGAGCCCTAGATCGACGGGCACAGTTCCAACTACAGATAAAAATCCTCCAACTTCTCTACGATACAGAATTTGGGGAAATGTAAGATACGCATCAGAATCACACTGTAATGTTATATGTATTAAAAATGAAAAAGACTGATTGATTTAGATTTGAAGTCTTGTAAAATGCCACACAAGCATAAAATAATAATCTCATTATTTAATTAAATATAGCAGTTTTAAGGAAAACCATTTTACCGCATGGTTTTCATATGTTTCCCACATTAAACTCAATTTGCATCACTTTATTTTTATAACACTTTATGTAACCTAGTTGAGTTATGATAAATTGATTCTGTGATTTTCACAGTTAAAATTCACCGGAAATTAGCATTTGGTGCAATGACCGAAATCCAATAAAAGTTGGGCATTGGCCAAAACTCTTATTTCGTACAGTGAAATTTAAATTATTTTTTATATATATATTTTTCCACGTGTACCATATTGAATTGAAAATTACTTATTTACATGTATCTGGTCGTACGTCATACAAAAATCATGGCGTAATATTTATTTGTTTTACTGTGTATAAAAACCTCCCAGGTTCATAGTATATTATAGCATAAAGTATTGATTAAGTATAATTTCATAATAAACAGATATTTTACGCTCTAGTTAAAATCAAACTATAAGTATGTATAAGTTTTTTAATTACGATTACTTAGTCGTGAAATTAAATGAAGTTGTAGATACGTCCACACGGTAAAATACTACGTGGAGGATTACATCGAAATAAATGGTAATTTTCTTTGAAAAAAAATATAATCTCTGGTTATACGGATAATTCCACACCAATTTTCATTTCTTAAATTCATTTTTAATCATACTTCTATAATTTTATTATTTTAATAATAAATAATTTATGCGATCTTAACCCCTCAAATGCACACCAGTGCAAATTCGCACCACCAGTTTTACGTTTTTGTGTTTACGTTCACGAAATCGAGCAGTTATTTTCGTCATTATCATAAAGTTATGAATTTTTTTCAAAATCGCAATCATCTGCATTTTTTTGGGGACACTTTGAAGTTTAGAAATCACTCATATAGAATTGAAATAGATTGGTTCAAACTGGAGATACAAGCTTCCGAAAACGGGTGGTGCAAGTTTCCACTAGTGTGCACTTCGAGGGGTCGGAAAAATAGGTGTGCACTCCACGGGTTAATGATCGGTGTTTTTAGCTTCTATACGAATCCTCCCCATTGTCCGATGTATAATAAGATTTACTAGCTAACATCGTTACTATAAAATGCCATAAAGACTAGTATTTATAGTTGTAAACAACAGCAAGTTTTCCTTGAAATCAAGTTTTTGCTAGTTTTGTTGAAATATTTTTTTTATGACTTACCGGATAAAAAAGTTATCACCGATTTATATTTCATATAATTTTATATCCCAGCTGTACGTATTTAACACAATTCATTTTAACTATATATAAGATTGTAAAAAATATTTGGGTTCGTATGTATTCTTTCAAATCCTTACCGGAATGAGACAGCTTCAGAAGCTGTAATTGCAGGGTCGACGTTCATTACGCGCAACTCATAATAATCCACACTGTGCATTACCATATGAATTACTTTTCCGTTTCTCTCTATCTGTACAACGATTGTAATTAAGATGCATACGTTATTTTTTTATAAAAATACTTGCGTGAGCTTTGTTTAAATTGCAAAAAAATAATAATAATAATAATAATAATTAACTACCCGCATATTAAACTGCGGCTAGATCATATAGATGTAGATATATGACCGCGGGAGTAGGAACGGAGGCGCAGGCACACTTCTTAATATTAAGGTCTAAATTCAATGATATTGAAGGGCTAACTGACCACAGAATTCAGGTCATACAGAATTATCTAGCATATCCGGTCTTTCAGTATAACGGTTGGCAAAGTATGCTATACTTGGATGAGTCAGTGGCGGAAGAATACTGCGCATCTTTATATCAGATTGATCGTTTTTCCTTATTTGCTTCGAATCATAAAATGAATTTCGTGCCGATGAAGACTTCAAGGTCGAAAATCGGTCTAAATTCAGGTCAAAAGAATTGTATAATATTATTTAACAAGCCGCTGAATTAGAAGAGATAAAATCCATACAGAACACACATGTCCCATATGTTCGTTAAACCTCCTAATGAACGACCCAATTTCTAAATGCACGACTATTACAATCTGATTAGAATTTTAATTTTTCTTCTCAAATCTAACTAAAACCTCAGTACCATTACTCTCAAATAAAGAATTCCACGAGCTTAAACATTCGTTAATTTAATATTCGAATTTTTGCTTCCAACTTGTCGAGCCAATTGTACGAATAAGTGAAACGACCTCTCCGCTCGGAATTTTTTACTGCGAACATTCTTGACGCATGGATATCAAATGCCATTACCTGATTATGGATACCAATATACCATAATCACGTTATCGTTCATCAAACGGTTATGCGAAGTTGAAAATACTATCGAAAACTATAATTTTTTTTTTGACATCGACACCTAGCAAACGTTCATTGATGCTACCACCGGGATGGGATTCGTCTGCAGAAAGCACGGCTTGTTCATCGTAGACTTAGTCGCGACCACCCGAACTTTAGTGGCTTATACTAGGAGACCCAGTTGAGATATAGGGCTGATTTTTTTTCATAGGTGTAAAACGAAGCTTCGACTTTACAAATATGCATCGTATTTTTCTCTGTCGTGTTCCCCCAGGTTAGGATCAGGTCGACCGTCACTCAGGGTGTGGTCGCGGCCAAGACGCATGCTTCGCGGAGTTGGATTTTTTCGAAGGATCCGTTATCCTGGTCGATCTGGACAATTATAAGGATTGTAGAGGATAGTTCGTAGTACCTGGTGACAACGTAGGATCATCAGGACTCAAATAGTCTTCCCGAAATATCCCACGAAAGACCGTCCAGACAGTGTCGTGCGCGCGAACGTCACCGAGCGCACCGCGTGAAACGTGCGCGTGGTCTTTCTCCATGGTCCGCGCTTTTCTATACTACCAAACTGTTGCTCTGATTTTTCACGAGTATCAACCTACTAGTGAGATCGTATAACGTCATCGTAATCCAGTTCATTTTTACTATTGATTTTGTCAACTATCAAACGGAAATTTTCGTTAATTAACGGAATTGTTTATCGTTATTTTACTACGTAAAACAATCATCTTTAGTCGAAATGGGAGACAAAGTTGCTTCACCAGCAGTCGTCGCGAGTCCAGCTGCGAACAGTCCAGCTGTTCAAGCTGTACCAACGAAGAAGGCTGCCGCATCACCAAAATCGAAGAAGCCTCGAGCAAAACCAGCCCACCCACGTACATCGGAGATGGTGAACGCGGCTATTGCCAGTTTGAAGGAACGCGGTGGATCGTCGCTTCAGGCGATCAAAAAGTACGTAACTGCTACGTACAAAATCGACGCGGAGAAACAGGCTCCTTTCATAAAGAAGTACTTGAAGACTGCGGTCGCCAATGGAATTTTGGTGCAAACCAAGGGCAAGGGTGCTTCCGGTTCATTCAAGATCGCAAACGCGAAACCAGACGCCCCAAAACCGAAGCCGAAAGTACAACGCGCCGCCGCAAAACCTGCTGCCCCAAAGAAAGCAGCTGTTGCCAAGAGCCCGAAGAAACCAGTTGCTGCAAAAAAAGCAGTGGCCGCCAAAAAGCCAGCAGCAGCCACTACCGAGAAGCGGAAGGTTGCCAAAAGCCCTGCTGTCAAACCACCAAAAGTAAAAACTCCGTCGAAGGCGAAGAAAGCCACAAAATCACCAACGCGCAAGCCCAAAGCTCCGAAACCAAAAAAAGCGGCTCCAGCTCCCAAAACCGCAAAAGCAACACCCAAAAAAACTGTAGCACCGAAGAAGAAGTGAGCCAACATAATATATCAACAACAGCAAATCACAGGAAAATAATTCAAACGGCCCTTATCAGGGCCATCAATCAATTTCTATGCAATTGAATCGATCTCATTAATGTGTACTATTTTCTTATAATTATAGGTTATATGTAACTAATTAATTTCAATGCCACTCGAGATGCTAACGCCAAAAATTCCTTACATATCAATATTTCTATACAAGTAATTAGCTTAAAAAATATGAAACTCAGTTCTCTGTAGAAATTTAGAGGATTATATTAGCAATAGCACTCCTATTGAATCGCAGCTGTTCCTTTAAGGATTATAATTATATACCTGGGTCTTCGGTCTCGGAAAGATTCCTCGAAGCCTAACGGGATTATTGCCCAGTATTACCTGTTGGGAGTCCCTATAGGTCAGGTAAGCTTCGGTTGCGCCACGTTGCCTTGGAGTCGCGCTATTTCTCATACATAGGGCGAGTGAACCATGCCTTGTTCCGGAATTCTAAGGAAATGAACCTAGTTGTCGGCTGGCCTAATTCTAGTTTTTCGATTCTAACAGCTGCGCCGGTGGCGAAAGTTCCGTTCAACAGCTTACGTAACATAATATTATTGTTATAGATTCGTGTATAAGTATACATAGTCAAATTACTGCATGACAGTGTGTAGGCTCTGAACTCGGCAAATGGATTTTATTATTGAATCGCACGCGTTAATATTTTATTCGATGATCAACATGATATATGTATTCTGTTTTCACCCGGCACGAATCTATTTTTCATTATTACGACGCCATAACTGCAATGTAATATGTTTACAAAAAAATGAGCTATTTTTCAGTCGGTTCGAATTGAGAAAAAAAACTATTTAGAATAAAATAATTACTATCTAATCGTGAATCTGAAGATTATACGATTAAAGACTCATCCCGTAGATATAAGGATATCATACTCCCTACGAGACAGTCTCTGTCGCGACGGATTAAATTTATTAATGTTAAAACCAGAAATAATAAATAATGCAGCTAAATTTCAAACTAATTTAAAAGATCGTGGATAATTCGAATTTATGCTATCGGTGTTTAAAATTAATTGATTTCTAATTTGTTGAAAACCATGTAATACCGTTGGATCGTGATAGTTGAAAGTTCTTAGCGTTATAGAATATATTTTGTGGCCCTGAAAAGGGCCGTTTGTGAGGGTTGATTGTCAGATGAGATGAATCAAGCACGTTCGCCACGAATGCGGCGCGCCAGCTGAATGTCTTTAGGCATAATGGTTACTCGCTTGGCGTGAATGGCGCACAGGTTCGTGTCCTCGAAAAGACCGACAAGGTAGGCTTCGCTGGCTTCTTGAAGAGCCATGACAGCAGAGCTCTGGAAACGCAAGTCGGTTTTGAAGTCCTGAGCAATTTCACGGACTAGTCGCTGGAAGGGAAGCTTGCGGATCAAGAGTTCGGTGCTTTTCTGGTAACGACGAATTTCACGAAGAGCGACCGTTCCCGGACGGTAACGATGCGGCTTTTTTACACCTCCTGTAGCCGGAGCACTCTTTCGTGCTGCCTTAGTTGCCAATTGCTTACGCGGTGCCTTACCACCGGTAGACTTTCGAGCGGTCTGCTTTGTACGTGCCATATTGAAATATTAATTCAGATGCAAGATACGAGTATACTGAACGAAATTCCGTGCGTGAATAGTCTGACGAGCGGAGCCAACTCCGGTTTTAAGAGCTAACTGCGTGCCTTCCGGCTCTCTAATTGGTTCACGGAATGGTGGAGGGGAGAAGAACTCCAGAAAGTATATAACAGCTGCGCACAACACTGATGGTATTCAGTCGCATCGCTTCTCTCTTGCAGTTAGCTAGAGATTTTCTACGTTTACCGTATTCGAAATTCAGCGTATCGACAAGCACCATGACTGGTCGCGGTAAGGGAGGAAAGGGATTGGGAAAAGGAGGAGCAAAGCGACATAGGAAGGTGTTGCGTGATAACATCCAGGGTATTACAAAGCCAGCTATTCGTCGTTTGGCGCGCCGTGGCGGTGTCAAACGTATCTCAGGTCTTATCTACGAAGAAACTCGAGGTGTTCTAAAGGTGTTTCTAGAAAACGTTATCCGTGACGCTGTAACGTATACTGAGCACGCCAAAAGGAAGACTGTAACCGCTATGGATGTTGTCTACGCCCTAAAACGCCAAGGACGTACTCTCTACGGTTTCGGAGGTTAATCCATCACTGTCGCTTCTCATCCAACAAAAATCGGCCCTTTTCAGGGCCACGAATTATTATCAATAGAGAACGATGATCACCTTACTCGAAACTAAATATACACATATAACAGTTTATTATTGTCAGTTTTCAAACTCTTCTACGTAGGTCTCGTAATATTATAAATATCAAATACTATAAAATATCTGCAGAGTAGTCAAGTCGCTGCTATACTGCTAGTGTAGCATAGCAACGCCCTAATAAAATCTGACACCGTTACCCCTAAGTGCAGCCCTTTGTGCGGGAATAATAGGCTAAACTACGGTTGGAATAAGACACATCCCTTCCCAAAACCCTCGCTATGTATAACCTTAGACTAGATTTCCAACCAACATTCAGGTATAGATGGTTTCTTTGTTTAGTTTCAAACGATTCAAAACTCCTTCACGAGGTATTTCCAGGCAAGTATATTAGGCACGTTTCAAAAACATCGACTTTGATGACGCGGCAGATAATGAGCTGCCTTGAGCTTCACCAGTTTACAATACATCGTTCACTTGCTTTCAGAAAATTATTGCTATTGAATAGTTCTCGCAGCTGATTTTGTAATGAATTTTCAAGCTACCGAAGAACTCTTGGGCGGGTGAATTGACACTCAATCGATTCGGCAAGTTTATTGACCTTACACACTAGGCGCATGTGTGCAAACGAAGATAGAGACGATGTTTTCAGAATTGATCATACTCTTTTCTATATCATCGTAGTAGCGTCATCGACGCGATGTATTCGTACTGAAACTCGCTTGCATAAGCCACAAACAAAGAAACTGTACTCTAGAAGCTTCGGCAGTGAATTCATTTCTGCTTCGCAATAAGCTGCCATTGATCTGTCGAGTCTCGCTGCTATACAGAATTGTCGTTGGAGCATTTGAACTAGTTTTTTCGATTACTTGTACACCGACTAAACGTCAAAACTGAGTATTATGACCAATGACATGAGATAGCGCAGAGTGCTGACGTGTTTGTAGTACTACACACACCCGACTAATGCACACGACATACGGTATTATAGTTTCGTCATTCGTCGTAGCGAGTGGTACATACGTTGTATGTACATATATTCATAAGATAGTCACAACGTGGGGGATCTTTTCCATATATTTAGCCAGAACTGTAATGCCATGATTGCTTCAAAAGGCTCTAGCGGTGAGAAACCAAGAGAAAAGCGGGAACATTGTTAGGTATTCCAGAATTCCCTGACTGATTGGTTACATACCACAGCGCACACAATCAAACGATCATATAGTACAGAACTATAGAATCTTATCTTTATTTCTCTGCCGCTTGTCTGTTGGTTCTAAGACGCCCTAATGCACTTGGCGTGGACTTGGATCCACTACAATAGGCATGTCGATATGGGATTATATCTACCATAAATATTCAGATAGAGCAGCTGCCGAAAGTGGCGGGAAGGAAAACCAGTTTCTTCGCTTCGCTTTTCCCTCCAAAAACGTAGCCTCCTCGGGGTTTTCAATTTTAGAATATCTAAGGAAAAATATTCAATGCAACCGAGGAGTAGGATGGAAAGTAAAATTTTCAAACTATCTAAACCTTCACGAGTATTTCAAAACTAATTATAAAAATTCTAGGACATCTAAAATATATTCATAACTCGTTGTATAGATTAGAAAAAATTTTCAAGTTCCTAATCCAATACCTAGAAGTATTCAAGATTTCAAGGCTTTGAAAAAATTTCAGGCTGTCTAGGCCGTGAAAGTCAGCAATAAATATATTGTATCGTAAATGTGACGTTCGAGCAATTTGCGAGATTATTTTGGTGGCCCTGAAAAGGGCCGATTATGAAACGTGATGGTAATTGAAATTCTACGTTTTCTTTTCGGTTTTCTTAGGCAATAGAACCGCCTGAATATTTGGCAGGACTCCACCCTGAGCAATTGTAACTCCAGAAAGCAGTTTGTTCAGTTCTTCATCATTGCGAATGGCCAATTGCAAGTGACGAGGGATGATCCTGGTCTTTTTGTTATCACGGGCAGCATTACCTGCCAATTCTAATACTTCAGCAGCCAAATACTCCATAACTGCAGCTAGGTAGACAGGTGCTCCAGCACCAACTCGCTCAGCATAATTGCCTTTGCGCAGAAGTCTGTGAATACGACCGACTGGAAACTGAAGTCCTGCACGGCTTGACCTAGACTTTGCCTTTCCCTTAACTTTGCCTCCTTTACCGCGTCCAGACATGATGATAAAGATTTGTTTGACTCTTAAGAACAATAACCGATTTTATTACTACCGTAGTCGTAGTAGTAGTGTGAGCATGAAACGGCCGAGCTACATCTTTATAGTTGTCCCGCGCCATGCCCCGGCGCATCGGGCATAGCCAGGCTTCGTGTGGTCGCCTCTGATTGGCCCGGCGCTAGGAGCTCCGCACGACATATATATGCCGCTGAATGTTCGAATCAGCCACACTACGCTTCTGACTGTGAAAGGCTAAACATATTGTAAATTATTTTACTAATTGACAATGCCACCGAAAACCAGCGGTAAAGCGGCTAAGAAAGCTGGCAAGGCGCAGAAAAATATTTCGAAGGGTGACAAGAAGAAGAAACGCAAAAGGAAGGAAAGTTACGCAATTTACATCTACAAAGTGTTGAAGCAAGTTCATCCTGACACTGGTATTTCCAGCAAGGCGATGAGCATCATGAACAGCTTCGTCAACGACATTTTTGAACGTATTGCTGCTGAATCTTCACGACTTGCTCATTACAACAAACGGTCTACTATCACTTCTCGAGAAATCCAAACCGCCGTTAGGCTGCTACTTCCGGGTGAATTGGCCAAGCACGCAGTCAGTGAAGGCACCAAAGCTGTTACTAAATACACCAGCTCTAAGTGAACAGCTCTCTATTCGACATCCATCGGCCCTTTTCAGGGCCACCAATCATTATCTATATCAAAAGAACGTTCGAAATTTGCAAAAGAGACTGAATAACAAGCCATATAAAATTAAGAATCGTCATTTCATTTATTTAGATTCTGCAAGAAAATTTCACAAATATTTTTTATCAACTATAATGGTACAACAAATTTGTATGAACTATATAAATCATTAACTAATAATTTAACAATACTTTAATCAACAATAAATTAATTTGAGGCACAAATTACACATCAGTTTCAAACTTCGCATTTGTAATCTATCATTTTAGAACGTAATAATCTACAGTGATAGCTTTAAACAATTTACTGCAATAGCGTCTCCTTTATACCTATTTAATTGTCTCAATAAATGTAATTTAGGCTGTGTACTGTGTGTTGTATGTAATTCATATAGTGTACAAATGTTCAGTAATAATGCCTCTTGTAGACCCTTTGTTGGATTCCTAACTACAGCACTTTCCAACAAATGTACGGCGGCTTGAAGTCGTCCATTATACAGCAAACATACGGCCATATTGTTGATTAGCATGATATTAGCTGGTTCCAACGCTGAGGCCTTTTTAAAGCAGTTATAGGCTTCTTGAAATGCGTTTTGAGCCACAAACATCAATCCTCTGTCTGTTAATTCTCTAGAATTTGAAGGATTTTGAAAACTTTCTCCACCACCAAATTGTTTCTCTGCTGCCGAAACATCACCCAGTAAAAGAAGAACTCTGCCGATAGCTGATTTTAATATTTGCTTCTGATCTGGATTCCAATCTGTGTTTTCACTTAAACTTTCTAAAATATCAACAGCCAAAATGTAGTTTTTTAGAGTCAAGGCACAGTTGACAATTGATATTAATACCCTTGACTCTCTACCAATCCATAATCTGATCGCCGCCTCTCGTTCCGTAGCTGTTAATTTCAGGCGTCCTCCGTCTTCCCCCAATCCTTTTCTCAAATTTTTCACAATTTGTTTAACAGTTGACAAAACTTTGTGCAAATTGTCTAGAGCAGCTCTTGGCTTGTTACAATAGGCAGGTATTTCTGCCAGAAGTAATCTAAATGCAAAACATGCCATGGATCCAGGTCTAGTTCCGTAAAGTTCTGGATAAAATGTGAAAAACATATCAGGTTTATCCAAATTCCCAAACGGTTTAGACTCATTCTCAAGTACTTCAACGTGCTTCAATTTCGCCAACAGCGCAAGTCTTGTGAACCACAATTGCAATGAATGCGGTGTGTGTTTACTTGGATGATTAATCTTTCCAAATCCTTGTCCATAAATGGCTAATAATCTTCCGGTTAAATTAATTGCTGCTCTATAACACCCTGTCTGTATCAAATTCCTCAATCCACGTTCATCCTGAGTAACATCAGAGGCAGTCAGAACATTACGATGAATATTTTCTTCTTCCCCCAGGAAGTGGATAGCAGCTTCTTTAGTAGTGTCAGCCAGATCTCCTTGCAAAGTTAGTCCTGGCATGGTGAGATTTTCTCTATCAGGAAAATTGCTCCCTGGAGTAGACGTCGCTATTGATGCTAAAACCTTTCTAGTTTGATCAGAGGGAATCCAAGCATCTCTATGTACATCACTCGCTGTAACGTGGTCAGAAACTTGTTCGGATTCACTTGTAGTATCAGACAAACTATTCTCAAGGAACTTGTTAGAAGAACACATTAAAAAGGAATCAAATACAGGCCTAGGACTCACAGATGGCTGTGGTCTTTCAACAATATTTTGTTTGTCTGGAGGTACAATTTCATCGAATATTGTGTGTGTTGTATTGCTAAAGTAACGCCCTAAGCCAGAGTCAGATGATTTTGAATCATCAGAAAGACCTGCAACGTTGTCTGTTAGTTGAAACACCGCACTGTCATCAGCCATTGTCCGATATACGTTGATGATGAATTAATCGTATGTCACTTGTTTATTGTTCGAAATTGTCCACACACATTACTCCACTTATTGTTATGATAGTAAACTACTACTTATGACCTATTAGAACTGAAGTATGTATTGTATACACGAGACGTCGCAATCAGCTGTCTGAATTCACGGGCAATGAAAATCCATACAGAACAGTAGAAGTAGGAGTGGCGCTTTGGAAAGCGGAAACGTGATGAACTGTCAACAAAGTTCAGCGCTGGTATCGCTGTACGGCTTGTACAGAAAATGAAATAAATTTTAACGGGGTATCGGATTCACTGGACTAATGAATTAAATTGGTAAAAAAAAAAAAATTTTAAAGTTAAAGATTCTAATCAATTATACTTACATTTCGGAATTCTTTCTCGTAATCCCGTATCCTTTGTTAATGCTAAACAAACGCGAGGTAAGATACTAAGATGCAAGATGGTGTCGGACCACCGCAACACAATGGAGATCTAGATGTTAGATGTTTTTATTGCTACAGTACTACATTTTTCTGTAGATTATACGCTTGTTAGAAAGTGGAGAAGAGTTTTATTAACTGTGAAACAGTCAATAATTGTCAATGTGCGTGTTTGTTGTTCGGATAGACTTATGCTGCCATCTGCTTCTCCCTCTTTACATCGAGGTTAACTACTGCTCGCCAAACGACCATACAAAGCGATATTGATTGGTCCAATGTAACAGAAGTAACCAATGATGTCGCTTGTATCGGATAATGTCATATAATAGTGTATTGACCAATTGTCAAAGATACTAAGCTACGGTCGTGTAGAATCTCTGCAGTTTAATATTCCTGGTCTTCGTGGTCAACACTTAACTGTCTCGAAAGGTTATTTGTTTCGCAATAACATAACCTAAAAACGTGATCCCACGTGTGAATATTAACGATAAAATGCTTGAATAAGTCTAGTTTAAAATCCTCAAATAAATACCTTTCAACGATAATGAGTGATTCCGAAAAGGAGGACGGTCTTCCGAGTAGTACAGAGCCAGTAGACAACGCATGGTCTTTAAAAGTACCAGAATTTAAACCGCAAGATAACCCTCATCGTCTTTTAGAAGAAAGTTCATTCGCCACACTTTTTCCTAAATACAGAGAACAATATTTAAAACAATGTTGGCCCTTGGTACAAAAAGCGTTAAACGAACACGGTATAAAAGCCGAATTGGACCTCATAGAAGGCAGTATGACAGTTAAAACAACACGAACAACTTGGGATCCCTACATAATCATCAAGGCAAGAGACATGATAAAACTTATGTCTAGATCTGTGCCGTTTGAACAAGCAGTCAGAGTTCTTCAGGACAATATTGGCGCTGATATTATAAAGATATCATCGCTGGTTAGAAATAAAGAAAAGTTTGTTAAGCGAAGACAACGGTTGATAGGACCAAATGGCTGCACTTTAAAATCCATTGAGCTATTGACCAACTGCTATGTCTTGGTTCAAGGGCAAACTGTCGCAGCTTTAGGCCCTTATAAAGGACTACAACAGGTCCGTCGAATTTGCGAAGATACGATGAAAAACATACATCCGATATACAATATTAAGGCTTTAATGATTAAGCGGGAATTGGCCAAGGATCCTAAACTGAAAAATGAAAATTGGGAAAGATTTTTGCCCAAGTTTAATAGTAAAAATTTGAGCAAAAGAAAACAGCCTAAGAATAAGAAAGCCAAGAAAGAATACACGCCATTTCCACCCGCTCAACAAGAGAGCAAAATTGATAAACAGTTGGCTTCAGGAGAATTCTTCCTTAAAGAGGAACAAAAACAGGCCAAAAAACGTAAAGAACAAGAAGCTAGACATGAAGAGGCTGCTAAAAAGAGAGTCGAACGAAGAGCACAGGCCTTTGTTGCTCCAGAGGAAAATGTTAAAGCAAAGAATTCTGGGAAGAAGGGAGATATCAACATCGAGGAGTTTAAAAGAAAAGTTAAAAAAGGACTCAAGAAACGTGCTGCAACTTCGTAGTTTCTGTACATTCAAAATTTTTGTTTTTATTATAGGAATTAAACTTTATAAAAAAATAAAAAATCAAGAAGGCAAAACATTAACATGTATTATCTATCTTTTTATTTCTGCATAGTTGGAAGACAAATTTTTCCCTCGATTTGTAGAATTTTTTGACTAAAGATTCTTTAATAAAGTTCTTTATTTTTTTTATTTTTGTTTTATTTTGGTTGATTGAAAAAAATTCGAATGAAATTAATGATGACTTAAAGTTTTTTTTTTTTTGGAAAAAATCCTCATTTTATTAGAAAAAATTTCTCCTATTATAATTAGCATATTTTTGTTTTTTTTGTTTTTTTTTTTCTTAATATACATTCATCATTATTATACAATACAAAGTGTTGGAATACATAAAACACTAGCATATATATGATTTATTATTATTTTTTTTTTTTCTGCAAGGGTAGAAATTCATAATTGAATGATAACTCCGATCTTTTGATAGAGGTTTAATTTTTGTTTAATTTTTTTTTTTTGCAAGCTTAGACGATGAAATTGCTGAGATTTCTCTTTACCATTATTGTCAATCTGATTATCGTCACTTGCCGTTATAGTTCTTCATTTTATTTTATTTTATTTTTTAATTTTTTTTTTTCAATAAGATTTGCGTTGTAAATAAAAATTTATGCATTTTGTATACATGACGGTGTTATCCTCCATTTATGCATCTATTCCCTTGTTTTCCTTTATGGAGATGATTAAGTGGTTTACTAGTGGCTATTCAAATGGACTGGTTAACATGAACTTTTATCATTGACTGTGTTTAACTTCCTATTGCAAGATTATTATTTTTATGTCACATTTTTCATCTTAAATTCTAAAATTTTGCGGAAGTACGACGTTTTCATAATTTATTTATATAATAATATTATTAATAATAATATTTTAATAACTATTATGTACAGTATAAGGTGATTACGATATTGATTATAATTCAATATTTTTAATCGCGAGTAATTTATATAATATCTGCGGACAAAAACAATCAAGTTTATAACTTTCAATTACTAAAATCAAGGTATTAAGATATACTAAAATGAGAACAGGATCAAATGTCGATCTTAAATTACTGTCTTATTGTTTATTACGTACGTATATATTGTATTGTTATTATATAATATGTAATGAATGTTTCGTAATATCCTAAATATTCGAATCAATATTATTTTTTCAAATAAATACATATATATCTCGATTTTCAGCTGCGATCAATTTACTTATAACAATCAAATGCGCGAACAATCAGTTTATAATACAAAAGCTTATATTAACAAACTTATACCAGCTTAGATTTATTATTTTAAGTATTAGCAACAATCTTGCTTGAAAGTATTATTACAAAAGAATATAACTCGCTTTTGTTTCGTTCAATATTGCTGCCGCTGATTTACTTATCAATTAAATATCGTAATTCTGTTATAGGTATAGGTATATCTATATCTAGGTATATATCTATATTATATAATTATACCCATTCTCACAACCAAGTAAAAATATATAATTTATTAAAAAAATAAATGATTTGTGATCAATAAATTTAAAATTGTCATAGTCTTAACTAAATAAAATAAAAATAAAAATAAAAAAAACAACTTTAAACTTATTATAAAATGACTACTCGAGATCTACCAATCGCTAATTCTCGGCATTTTTATTTACGTGATATAAAATTTATAAACTGATATTAATCACTCGAAGATGATTTTAATATTGGATTATAATCACATGATAATTATGATAATATAAACAAATTGGAAAATTCATTTTTCTCACGGATTCTTTGTAAAATGATAATCCAGCCATTTTTCCATTCAGCGTAGATATATTGATTCTACCTATATGAACTCGTAATGTAATCACAATTCTAAAATGATAATCTCACGATAATTAAGCATATGGTCATTATTACATACTCTTAAATCTTGAAATATTTACATTTTTGATACTCCGAATATTTCGAAGACCTTTTTTTGTATTTTTCTGTTCTTGGAAGATGTGTGAAATCGATCGTAATGACGTTTTTTTTTTTATTTTTTATATTCTATTCTTTTGAACCTCTATCTACCCGGATGATAACTTTATCGAAATACTTCACTTTTATTTCAGTTTCCTTTTGGCACTCTTATCGTTTTTTACTATTCATCGATATCTAATTTATCATTTAAATCTAAAATTTCAATTACTGCACACGTTTAATCAACCAATCAATTGTCAATTAAGGTAAGATACACGCAAGTTCTTTCAGATCTAATACAATAGCAATTCTGATAGCACTTCTCTTACATAATATTTTATATTATATTTATACTAAAACATAATGTCTGTACACTAGCATATTTAATTATAAATACGCTTATAACGCATTATTATTATTATTATTATTATTATTTTAAGCTGCTATAATATATAGTTATATCTATCCCGCAATGAATCCATTGGATCCCCGATTATCCTTTATTATTTATACAGCGTGATATCAGATCGATTAACAATTATAAACTCAATGCCGAAGGTAATCTTCGGACGTGAGTAATTAATTAAACTTCAATCTAATATACAAATCAGACATCTGACTCAATCATTTCTTAAACTTACAGTTTATTGTTATTTATTTATTTTTTTTTAATTATTAATTTATTTTTTTCATTTTGGTGTAATCAAAATCGACGCAGCTATAATATAATGTGAATTTGACTAATCATATAATTTTAAATTTAATTTATTCTTTGATAATTAAATTTATCACACTATGTAAAATAAATATTAGTTCATTATAGGTAGACGTTATAATATCATCATCAGTTATTGTACAAAATCTAAACGTTTCTTTTAGGAATGTGAATTATTTTCTTTCTTCATTTCGTTTCTTTTCTTTTCGTTTCGTTTCGATTCCGTTTCAGTTTTTGTATTTTTATTTTCTAACCGCATTGGGTGATTAAATAATTGTTTTTCGTCTTCTGAATTGTTAATTCATACGATATAATTAATTCTTCGATTTCTCAATAAAAAAAAAAAAAAAAAAAAGAAAAAACAAACAGGAATTACATACATCTGCATTTTACGTTGTACACAAAAAAATTGAATATTCAAAATTAAATAATCAATTCGTTACTTCCTTTCTTTTTTTTTGTTTTCATACTAGTAAAAAAATTATTTTCCTTAAATGGAATGAAATTCTATAAATTGGAGTAGGTATTTTTTTCATTTTTAAACTACGATTACTCTCAATAATTAATTTTCGTGCGATATAATATCTGATAGACATATTTTTGTTCTTTAAACAAAGCCTAGTTTATTTATTTATTTATTGTTTCTATTAAAGAGTAATTTCTGCGAAATAGAAATGTTCTGTTATTGAACAATAACTTTTTCCCCGATAACCCTCTTTTATACAATATAATAATAATAATAATCGTTAAACCACTCATTCCTCTCTATATCTTCTTATTCTTATTCTTCTTCTTCTTCTTCTTCATTTTCGTCTATCTTTTATAATAATTCTTTAGTGCCATATATGCATACATGCGTATATATGTATAGGTATACACTATAGAATTAATAATTTCGTTATCAGACGACGTTTTTAATAATAATAATAATTATTATTATTATTTCGTCCCTTAGCTTAGCTTAATCAACTAAGAATTGATTAAAAGTTTAATCCAGGTTAGTGATTATGATTGTAGAGATGCCATCTCTGTGTTTCTGCACTAGAATCACATTTTTCAGCTGTAATACCCCTCTGCGCATGATGTCTCGAGTCAACGCATACCGGTATTCGCGTATGCCGTATTAAACCACCTTCCAAATGACGCCACTTCTGATTCTCACTACCGTCACATATTTGCATTAGAAGTGTTGTTCCTTTAGCATATACCGGCAATGTCAGACAAAGATCGTGATGCTTTATCAATCCGTCTTTGGTCAAACCCCATTCCTATAGTAAACACAAGGAAAAAAAAAATAACGATAACAAATTATCAAAATAATTTATCTACTTTCCGAAAGAATAATACCTAAGACCGAAAAAATGTATACCTGGTTTCCACCCGTGTTGTGACACGGGTAAAGCCCAACGTTTCCGTCAAGGAGATGCCCCATGCTGTCCATGCACGTTGATCCTTGTTTTAAAGATCCTCCAGGCCCGCCTTCACTTGTAGGAATCGTTAATTCAGGATATACGTTCTTGAGGTACCAGCTGAACGGTTTACAGTGAAGATTTCGCTTCAGATCCAAGCGATCTTGAATGCTATAATTTTGGGTCATGGTTATCAATTTTTGTTGTGTCAAAGACGCATCTTCATAGTATAATTGTATTCACATATAATTAACAACTATTACATGATGTACGAATTGAGAGAAAAAGAGGGAGAGAGAGAGAGAAAGAGAGACGTTGAATAATATATTCATTACTCACTTTCCGTATGGTATATTCCTGGCTAAAGGAACAGCGTTGTAATAATACTGTTTGTAGTCGTCCATCCATACTTCGGCCGCACGACGTGTATTTCTTGCAAAAACGTTACCGCTTCCTCCAGGAAAAGAGTATGGGTGTCGCTTCCGGAACACGTGGCCTACTCTTGAGCATGGAATGATTTCTAAACTTCCACCGCACTGCCATACGCGGAATGATATTTCTGTATAAAATATAGAACGGATGATGTGTATAATAAGATAGCGATATATATGTTTGTACAATGAATGATATACGTGAGAGAAATGAATAAGGAAAAATATATGCTACAATTACTAACCAAGATTTTCGCCACCCCAAACGTCCATTTGCGTATCGTATTTCCCTAGAGTTTCAAAGTATGCTTTATTTATGACAAAGAGTCCTCCGGCAATCATCGGTGTCCTGATCGACGACGTCGGATCTTTCTGCCTCGCTTGACGCTCTATTTGACTCAAGTATTCCCACTTGAATACCAGACTCCAATCGAATCCACCTCTTAGGTCAGCCGATGCGCCTATCGATGTAATGATGAACGAAAAAAAAAATTTAAGAAACGAGAATGAGTACCGTCTCTTCTAGGTCCTTTTCGTCTTCCACTGTAACTATACGCAGCAAGAAATATCAAGATTAATAAACTCACCGATGTACTGGAAGGTATCCATGCTAATTACGTCGATGACGGGACACACGACTCTGGTCGGGTCTTCAGCAACCCTTTCTAAAAGGGGCTCTAACCAATCAGCATTACACTCGCAGTGAGAGTCGAGAAACGTGAGGACACTTGCGGTCGCAGCATCGGCGCCTCTGACTCTCGACCTCATCAGACCCTCACGTTTTTCGTTTCTGATAACCCGCACCTTGTGAATTCTTGACAACTCCTCACCGTCCTCAGCTGAAAATTATAGTTTATATAAAATAGTAAAAAATGAAATGACTTTCACCTTTAATGAAACTTACGGGTCGTAGATCAAATTTAGACTTTTATAAATTCTGTAAAAACTTTATATTATACGTCCTCGTTATACTCACGATGGTCACTAAAGTCGTCCACTAAAATAATCTCCTTGATAAGGTGCTCCGGGCTTCTATTCAGCACACTGAAACGAAGGGAATATGTATATATCTGTTCCGATTACCGAGGGTATATACCTAATATATTTTCAGGACGGTATTCTCGAAGATATCGCTACTCCTCGTCGCGAGCGAAGGGAGTTTTGTAGCATAAAAATTACTGGCATTAAAATTATTTCACAGGGAGGGGGTGATGGTGGGATAGGTATTATCATGGAAAGAAAAATGTCTTAATTAATTCCATCGCTTATGAAAAACTCTGATTTATGCCGGCTTCGTTGCTGTCCGATCATTGGGTCTCCTTTGTGCATCCCTATATCATTATAACATTGTAGAAAGGGTTTTTAATAGTCGTGAGTTTGTACCAGGGTTAGCTTCTGAATCTGAAGGGTATAACGAGAAGGAAAAGATACGGGGAAAGGGTGCGGTGCGGTGGTGGAAAGAGGAAAATAAGGGGTGGAGAATCACTGCTAACTGCTCGAAACGAGACCAGGAAGAGAACGAAGGAATGGTGATTAGAAAATTCCATCGGAAGGCGTTCTCACCGGCGACAGTGCCACCAGATTTTTCAACGCTTTTTAAAGAGATTCGAAATTTATCTTCCTTCATTGAGGTCTCATTGTGCCCGCGGTATACCTTCACTTACGGCGAGAAATAATTTAAGAGTAGGGGAGACCGGGCACGACGACGACGACGACGACCCCCCCCCCCCCCCCCCCCCCCCCCCTCCGAAGAGAATTTTTTTTTTTTTTTATTGAAATTTTTGTGAAATGATATTAAAATTGGTCGAGATAGATCAAAACAATTTTTATCCGATGCTCGAAAGTCACACGAAATAATTACTGGCTTAGGGGAGCTGTCTTGCTCCGGTCTCCTTTATGACATACGAATTTAGAAACTCATAGATTTACAAATTCAACGCGTTTAGGACACGGTCATACAGATCGAGAACAAAATCTATATACTGCCAGAATGAAGGTACATTGAGTCTATATAGGACTTTATTGCATTAATTCGAAGGATGATGAACAAGAATGCAGTACACCTACTTATAGAGTCCGAAGAACATTCTGAAATTAGTTTTTTCTACGATTTTTGCAAGACTTAGAGAATTTAATTAACACTACATTAGACTAATGCCCAATTAAAAGTATAAAGTTAGTATACCTATGAATTTCGATGGATTGATTTGAAAACGTATGTGATGTCCAATTGAACGATACCACAATATTTATTTTGCACCCAATTTCTGAACTTTGTAATTAAGTACTACACGATCTCCCAAAAATTTCGATCGTAAAATTCAAAAATATGCCAGTGTTTGGATGCACTGATGTACTATTCTTCGTTAATAGTAGAAGTTCTCTGATTTTCTAACGTATTGAACGTTGAACGTTATATTTTTGTGCAATTATCGCAATGAGGGGATACAGCTTATATTTCAACAATTTATTTTACTCGTTTTATATTTGCTTTTGCAGTTATGCAGTGAACGTAAGGTTCGTACCGTCCTGGAGTATGGCTGAAAAAAAAGATCGCTTCGAAATATCAATGACTGAATGAATGTTGCGTTTTTTCGAAAATTATCTTGAAATATGATGATTCACTGTAAGCATTTATTCTATTCAAGTCTTGAATAGTTATCCTAATATATTTTGGTATAAACTTACCTGACAACAGTTCTGAGAAGGGTGGATCGTGCCTCGTTGTGAAACGTTATAATAACCGAGGTTGGCGGTAGGTCTCGTCTCCATTGTTTCATTCGACACCTGCAACAAAGGACAATGATGCGATTACAAATATAATCGGATCACGTGACGTCGACGTTATACATTGAAGCGACTCGAGCTTCCGTGACTCTTTTGTTCCACGGTTGGAAACGCAGCTGTTTATTATACTATATACTACTGTGCACATCATAACGAGAATTTCTTTTTTTTTTTTTTTTTTTGTATTTTGTTTTTGTTTTTTTCAAGTTTCAGAGAAAAACGTTGAAACTTTGTTTTTTTCTTTTTATTTCACACCTTACTTTTTATTTTCTTTTTTTCTTCTTTTCATTCACTCTATTGTTTCGATTCACGGTTAAAAACTCCACCAACGCCCGAGCTTTTGCAAATCTAACATTAATTGCGATCATTAAATCTGATTCCTCGAACCCATCGCGTACTATATTCTTTCCTTTTATCTCTTTCCATATCTAACAGAGTTTCAATCTTCTCACAGTTCTCCTCTTTCGCGCGGTTATTAGCTCTTTTACCTTGACGCGATTGAAGCTGAAAGCCATGTAATTTCTTTCTCTCATCGTCAATATATATATATATATATATATATATATATATATATATATATATATATATATATATATATATATATATATATATATATATATATATATATATATATATATATATATATATATATATATATATATATATATATATATACATATATAGTTTCATTTTATTTTTATTCATTTTTTGTTCTGATTTTTTTATTTACACCTCCACCTAGGATGAAAAATTTCATAAGAACAATAACCAATTTTTTTCTTCCTTTTTTTCCTTTTTTTTCTTTTGTATAATAATAATCATAAAAGAATTTCTGCTTTTATATATGTATATAAATATATAGATTAGCGGTACTTCGATTCCAATTAGTAGAAAATTGAACGAACTGAACTGCATTCAGTTCGGTGAACTATGACCGCGCCCGAGCCCCATCGCCTTGAATTGCAGCCTGTTTCTATACATATATAACCTATAATAATTATTACCCAAGCCTTGATTCTCGCTGGGTTTATATTGGATTTTAACCAAAGCTTGATTTACTATATAATCTAGGTACATATGTAGGTACACATATACTTCCCTTATACCTACGAGGATAAATCAAGTTAATAAGACGTTCGTCTAATGAGAAATTGCACGGTAGCCTTTGAGTTTGTTGATTTTCATTACAGGTAGGTATACGTATATGTATAGGTATAGGTGTACTGTATTTGAGTAATTAGCGGTACCCTGTGGCACGTAACATATCTACGTGTATATGGTAGGTACCCTATACACATTATATGTCTACGAATACACGCACGTTTGGCTTATACTTCAAGGATTTAACTCCTTAAAGCCAAGGGTTCGTTTGTACGCAAATAACATATTGTTCGTTGTTATTAACATATATACGTACATATACCTTCATCCGTTTTAAACTAAGACAATGTGAATTTTGCTGCAACTTTTGTAAGCTTATACTTATAGGTATATACCTTTTGTTCAGGTGTAGTAGGTATAATATTTTGGATTTAGGGAATATTCGGTGTTGTTAATTAAAACCGAAAGGAAGAGAAAAGTTTGAACCGTTTTTTTTTTTTTTTTTTGTTAATTCAACGTCCACGACCCATGCTGCGAAATTCTGTAAGTTTGAAATGAAATAAATTGATAAAAATAAAAAGAAAAAAGGGGCAAAGATTATAGAGGCGGTATACTTTTCTTTAATTCATCTTTTTTATCCTTGCTTTGATTAAGGTGATTACATAACTGGGAGCTATTCGTTTAATCGTTGCGCAGAATCTGAGTGAATAATAAATCTATGTAATTCTTTTTTTATTTTTTTTCTCTTTTTTTCTTTAA
The DNA here is from genome assembly GCA_963924015.1 of Macrophya annulata. Lineage (NCBI taxonomy): Eukaryota > Metazoa > Arthropoda > Insecta > Hymenoptera > Tenthredinidae > Macrophya > Macrophya annulata. Next base: position 4,609,566 of record OZ001259.1, on the reverse strand, counting down.
TTAGTGTAATTTAAAGTCTTTTTACAGAAAAGATTCGAAAGCGTCGTTTTACCTTCCGATAATCTTCAGATAATCCGTTACATTGTCGTCGTAATGTTCCATCCTGAGTACCATCGTAGGATCATAAGTTTTACCAGGAAGAACTTCAGATAAATGGGTGGACATAAATAATATCATTTTTATCCCAAAAAAAAGGGGAAGAATAAGAAGGGATAGAGAGAGTGAGATAGAACAAGATGGAAAGATGAAAAAAAAATAAATAAAAAATGAGATGCTAGTTGAGTGGATGGAATGGCAAATGATACATCAACCCAAAATCCAAAGCTTTCAGTTATCTCGTTAAAAGATCTGACGTTTTCTTGTTATTATAAATCCCAAAAAATGTTGAAAAATTGCAAGAAACTCATGGACGTTCACATAAATTGTAAAAAGAAGAAAAAAAAAAAAAAAAATACAAAAATACAAAAATAAAAAAAAATTTCTGAACTTGTTTGTCAATTTATTTCCATTCGAGTTCTTGAGCAAAGTAATATACCTATATATACATATGTTGCCAAAAACAACAAACTAATCAATTCGCTTGGATTTGTTCCCATATAGAATACTCATAGTATAGATATATAACATATACCTATTCCCGAAAACTTTGTTTCTCTAACTTCCGCAAGTTAATGCAGCGTGGATGAATTTGAGGCACGTTAATTTAATATATAGAGGTCAAAGAGTAGGTTTTATCAAGCTAGATTCATCGTATCGACTATGCCCGCAGTCAAAGCTTCTTCGAACCAACCAAGAGTGACCAATCTCCGAAATAGGATATCCTAATTCTATTAGTTCAAGACACGAGACGAAGAGAGAGAAAGAGAGAGAGGGAGAGAGCGAATGTGTATCACTGAACTCGGTTGGCTGGTTTCTGCAGATTATTATTTCGTGGCAAAACTGGACATTGAAAAAGCGCAACTAGAAAACCAAAAAGATATTTGAATCTAGTTAAAATTTTGATATCAGTATGAAAAGTTTAAATTATTCCTGCGCTTAAATTTCTTCCAAACTTCAAGAAACTATAATAAAAATGAATGAGCCTTTCATTCCAACCCCTATCTCGGTTTTGGTCACGATATTAAATCACTTTTTGGAATTGATTTTTCGAAAAAGGGTCTCGGTTTAGTCAGAAAACTATTTTTCGTCATGTTCATCCCCGTTTTTTTCGCTTAATATGTATAGTTGCTCTAATTTTCATGTTCATAGAGAAAATTGCAGAGTAGGTAGAATCCTCCGGTCAATTATCTACCAAGTAACGAATATCTAGATATATATTTATAATTACACCATTTTCACCGATACCATCAATAATTAGGGCAAGAGGATGTGATGAGCTGATAATAAGGGATGAGAAAGAGACTGATCGACTTCTCGATCAATTCAAAATAAATGCTCCTTATTTTTCTATCATTATCAATCTATTGCTAAGATTATCGTGATGTAAGACCACAGTAGATTATAAGCAACAAAAAGTGAAACGATTTTCGATTTAATTTTCCGTATAAAACCGAAACAACCAAAAACCTTAGACCCTTATCCTCTCAATTAGATCCGTACGCATTGAGTCGTGTGTGCATAAAACGTATAACTCTCTTTATCTGAGAATTGGTCTGCCATTTATCGTTGAAATGTCTCATATTTTCTCTCATATTTCATACAATATATATATATATGTATATACATATCTGCCATAGGGTTAAGGTCTGAGGCGTGATATCTCTTTTTCTCTCTAATTCTCTCAGAGCTATGATATATGTACGTAAGTTAGAGCATCCGCGGGAGAGACTCATAGTAGACGTTGAAACGATCCTCATGCGTCAAAAGACGATGCCCTTTATTTTTTACCTAGATTTCTCGTCCTTTTTTCTTCTATTTCTCGTTTATTTTTTCTTTTTTTTTTTTTATCTATTTCCCAGCCGATGCCCAAACGTGGGTGGAATCCAGGCTCGCTTTATAACGGCTCGCATCGTCAGGATTCGCGCCTTACCAAAACTGAAGTAGGAGGGCTTATTGGGCCTTAATAGAGGTCTTATTTGATCGCGGTCTACCCGCTCCATGCCGCAGGCTACGTCTTTATATGCTCGGTGGGATTCTCGCAGAGTTTAGTTTGTTCAAGGCTGGAAGGGACGAGGATTTTCAATCGAAGAATGAGGGAGAATTAGGGTGGAGGAAAAGGAGGGTGGAGGTGGAGAAGAGGTATAGACTACGGGGGAGAATCGGAGGCTGATCCACGTAGTTTAATTCGAAACTTCAATTTGGTTTCGGCTTAACGCTACCAGTTTGAACAAACTGAGGATTGCAGATCACACGCAGAACGACTCGGTCGCTTTCGCCTCCCTCTGTGCACCTATATATATCGTACACAGTTTAATCCTTGCGATTTTGGGGTAGAATTGTGTACTTGAAATGCACATGAAAACGCACTCGCGCGTGCGGGTCAAACGGGAATTAAACGTACCTACACAGGCTTGCAGAACGTGAAATCGTTAAATCCGAATCTCGTTTCTCTGATCGTTATGCACCTAGGTGAGTATATAATGCCCGTTTTTCAGCTCCCGAGTTTCTATACTCGTCGTTTGTGTCTCCCAATTTACTCCACGCATCAACGAGACTTTAAACGTTGTTTAACGGACCACCGTCAACGACTCTATGAACATGCATCGTCAAGTGATTTACACATAGGTATAACATTTACTAACGAGTCTCTCGCTGACCTATGACGAAAAATCTACTCTGATACTGTACACCTATCTAGCAGTTTCATTTCAGAATACCGTGTTTGATATCGCAGTACGTATACGGTACGCGTTTATTCGAAAATTGGAAATACATGGTCGGAGATTAAATTGATTAAGAGGTAAACGCTGTATAGATATACACTGAATGTCGATATAGTGGTCGTGGTTCGTTACGTGCGAATTAATCGCATAAAATCTCCATCCTCACATTAATCGTTCTCAAGTTATACGAGTGGGGTGTTTGAAAAATGAGATGAAAAATGGAAACATGTATATAAGTATGTAAGTATATAGTTTCTTATAAGTATATAAGAAAAACAAAATCTATTTTCAATTGTTGAATATCAAATAACGGTGATTACACGAGCTCGTATAGAACGATAGAAAGTTATACCTCGAGAAATCTTCTTTTTCGTCTTATTTAATATGAGGCGTTTATACCTAAGTGGTATAATTTTTTAATCCAACTGCAGGTTTATCAGGATAAAAAATTAATGCCGGAGATTATTTAGGCAGGTATAAAAATTTGAATTATTTGCATAATTATCTGAAAAATTTTCAACGACGATGTTGGTACAGGAGATAAAACCGAGGAGAGTCTTTTTAATCAAGTATATAGCCGATTTTAATATCTATAATATAAAAATTCCGTTCTGTATATAAGGGAGAATAATTAGGGAATCGTTTTAAAGATTAAATTCAAGTTTACGGTCAAATACGAGGGAGAATTTTGACATATTTAAATAATAAAAATACAATACCATTTGAAATGTATTGCTCATTGACTTGAGTTGAAATTTTGATTTCTGAAAGGCGTAGAGCTTTGAAAGATAGTAGCACTTACTTAAGGGGTAAGAATTCTCAGTTAGAAACCAACGTCCTGAGAATAGTTTAACGACTAACGATCCGGACGTGACTATTACTAAGGGGGTAGGAGGAACGTGAAACTCGAGCAAACTTTGACCGAGGTTTTGAAAAGAGAACCGTGGGTTCCTCCTCGCGGTGTGGCTAACAATGCATTGTGGTTTTCGTTGTTTGAACAACAAGACAATGCCAAGAGTTTCCGTCGAGAATGTTGCATTGAAAACATATACGAGTAAGTTGTTGCGGTGTACAAACTTAACCGCTATTCATTTCCAAGTTCTATAATCACCGATAATTAGTCTCCCTTGAATTAAAGGCTGAAAGCTGCAGATAAGCTTTTCTTCAATTTCGATTAATTCGCGGTAAAAAATCATCATTTTTTTTGTTTTTTTTTTTAATTATACTTATCAAAATATGGGACTAGGTAAATTATGAATTACAAAAATCAACCCCTAATTCAAACCGATGAGAAAAGCGACTACAGATTGCGGTTCGTAGTTCTCCACTTCCTTATATACCTACCCTGCATTAGTCGTACTGATAATTATACGAAACGAAATGTTGAGTTGAAGAGAAAAGTGTCAACTTTTCTCAATCAACGGGCACTCGCTCTTCACTGAATATAATTTACCAATTTCATTTCATTAACCGTCACCAACAGGTAGATATAGTATATGAAGGGTCCCAGACACATTAGGACTACAATTCTGGCCTGAATTACGTTTGATAATGATATAAAAACGAATTAATTTTTATCTTTGAGTAAAAACTTCTTCAAAGTAGTAGATATCTACAAGAATTCATAAGAAGAAGTGTCTCACATTTTGACTGAAAGTATAGCAAAGTTCCATTAGAATGAAATCTTTTTATTTATTTCGTGAAATTTATTGCACAAAATTTTTTTTACCAAGGTGATTAAAAGCTCTAAGAACTTAAATTTTGATATACTGACTTTACTACTTGTTTTAAAATGTTCAAAGTATTTCCTAGTATTTTTTGGATCTTGATCGGACTGACAGTTTTCATGCGGTAATCGTTTAAAAATTGGCTTGGGTCAATTTGACCCAGTTGTGATCAGCTTGATTGAAATCGGAGGTGCGACCGCACGATGGGTTAAACAAGATTTAGCAACTTTTCATGCCCATCATTTGAATGTAAATGTCCTATATAAATTTCAGGTCTGAAGATCAACAGACAGACCGACATCTGTCTAAAAACGTATTTTACGGATGCTAAAAGTCCGAAAACGCGTCGATTCTTTGAACTAAACGAACATAATTTTCGACCGAAACCAATACTGTTTTTCCATCACCACAGACGATGAGAAGTAAAAAATTGAAGAGATGAAGATACAATTTGTGACTAAAATCGTTTGAATTAACGAATAATTTTCCCCGCATGTAAAAGTGTTGACTATTCAAGATTAACCATTTTTATTACCGTGATGTACTTTTACTGCCACTGCACGTGAACCGATACTACAGGGACTCCAGACTAAGGGTCGTGTGGCAGGAGGGTCTCCATGGTAGAGAGTAGATACAAAAGAACTGGAAGAGGATGACTAATTAAGGCTTGGTCGAACGTGGTAGAGAAAACGAGGAGTAATGAAGCAGGGGTTGCGCTTTGCGGGCTGTACCGAGCACGGGTAGATTTCTAGCCTGCAGTTATAGGTATATATAGTTTCGTTTCCAAGCACTACCTAGTCCACTGGGCAAATTAATAATGCAACCCAATGCACCACTACAGAGCCTGAGGGTCGACGGTATGGCGCATCTTCATTTCAGTGGCCCACCTTTTCTCTGTACTAGACAAGTTTCTACTAGGTGAATGTAGCATCATTATTCAATGAGCTTTGTTACTGTTTCGTGATGTTTGGAACGTAGCCCAATTTTCAAACATTAATTGATACTCCGTTAGCTGGCTTTGCGGTTAAATATAAAAAGTCGATCAACTACGTGCGGGAACTTTGGTTTTCATATTTTATTTGCTTTTATTTTTTATTTTTTATTTTTTTTATTATGCAAACGAGTTAATTGTTTAAAAATTCGGGAAGCGATAAGTTTAATTAACACAATTTGGATCTTTTTCGTTGTTTATTGAACAAAGTTTGAACTTTAGTTTTTATTTCATTGAAACAAAATATAGTATTAAAGTATAATAACTGGATGGTTGGGGTAGTTAGCACCACAGAGATATGTGGAATAAATTGGTTGAACAAAGTGGAACAAGCTTTTGTTGCGCTCTTGGTGCCGGAAAAATATTCAAATATTAATATTTGGAGGGTATATGTGATACCTATATTATAGGTTCGCAAAACTGGTAGAAAAACTCGCCAAGTGGACGGTGGCTGTTGATTGGAAAACCGCAAAGTGGAAAAGCGTAAATCAAAATTAATGAGTTACATCGAATAATATTCATCGGGAGAGAAAATGATGGAAAAAAATATTATGAAAAATTGTATTTGACGATTGGGTTCGACATTTCCCATGATTCATTATATGTATAGGTATACGTTTCAAAATAATGACAATATACATCCTTGATCCATTCTCGTGAGTATTGTTATAATGCTCAACAAAATACTATCAGAATTGAAGATGGTGATAGAAAAAAATAATATTGGTCCCAATCGCGGATGACTTTTGCTTGTTTAAACGAATCAATTCACGTATTTAAATTGAGATAATGGAGATGAAATGTTTCCATATTTCTTTTAATTTGAATGGCTGTTTTTGCGAGGAAAGAAATTTCACTTTAAATTTTTGAATGTGAACCTGTAATATCCCGATCATAATTTACACCAATTCCGGTGATTACATGAGTTCGTGGGTCGATGAAAAGTACCGTGAAAACTGATATTGAAATCTGAACTGATGAAACATTTCATTTATACATATTTTGGAAAAATTTCATCCATTGTTATATGAGTAACAATTCATTTTCTCTATTGTCCCATTTTCGAACTAGAATAGTTGGTTTCAAATTTCTGAAATTTACGTACCGTAATGTAAGTTGAGAGTCGAACAAAATCAACGAGATTTGTGCGTAGGTGTACATGCGATGTGTAATGTCAATTAACGAGGAAAAATTGTGCACGTATACCTAGATAGACGTACTACATAGCTAATATTGATTTATCGTAGAAGAGGGAGTGCGTAAATTATTTTTATTACTTAATTTGTTATTTATTTTGTCATAAATATATTCCAACGTCAGTAAGGTGCATCAAAAACTATTTTTTTTTCAAAGTTGTAAATGCCGAGTGGTAAGGTAGGTATATGGTAGCTGTATTTCGAAACTTTTCAGACAAGTGGAGCTTATTTCGGCATTTACATGAAAACACTATATTTTATGGCTTGAAAGTTTTAGTGTTGAGTAGAAGGAAAATGTAGACAAAAAGTAAAATACAAGAGGAAACGGTATAAAACAAAAGCTAAGTGCCAGCAAGCAGCCGCTTGAAACGCAAGTTAAGTGACGCTGAAACGGGGCAACTGCAGGGCAAGAATTTTATTTCAAATTCAAAAATTCAGAACTATATATATTTTCGCATATATCATCGTCCTTGAATTACCGAGATCCCTACATACATCGGAATAACCCGAAATTTTTCAACTCAATTTTTAAACCGATATATTTTACCATCAACTTCTTTCATGGGCACTTTATTTGCCAAAAATCCCGCCCTTTCGAGGACAGATAATTTAATTTAAAACACCTACGAACAAAACTGAATTCTAAGGGTGGGACCCAGGGTACTGTAAACAAAAGAATGTCGTGTGCAGTGTTAGCCTTTTTGATATATGGAAATTGTGAGTGCAAAGGACGAAGGATAGAAAATTGTGGCACTATAGATCCGTAGTGTACCTACATACATAACTTTTTTTTGAATCACTGGTATTCTGTAAAGAAACATTTTATCAATTCTGTTTCTCCACTAGGAATTTGAGAAATACTTTAAAATTATTTTAGATTTTTTTAACTTTGTATTGCAATTGATTTCATCGAAGGTAATGTGACCGTAGTAGGGTACCTATAACCATCGTTCATCGAAACTTCTTTAAATTTAGAGGTAATATTTTACATTGATGTGTAATTTCGGAGCAAAAAAAAAAAAAATATTATTTGATGAATTTAATTCTTAAATACGAAAATATTTTATCTAAGTCCATCATCTTTTGAAAATTTTGAAACAAGAAAGTGTGTTAAGTCTTCAGAACAATAGAAAATTGATATTATCCCAATATATTATTGCTTTGCCTTGAAATTTCATGATTTTACAATATTGTCTCAAAATTTCAAAAAGTTTTGATGAACGATACGACCTGTACCCTGATCCAACCATTTCTTCTTCGGTAGATTCAAATCCATGTAATTAAAATTCCATATAAAATCTAAAATAATTTCTAATCATATTTCAAAATCTAAATAATTAGCAATAAAAAAGAAAAGAACTGATTCAATATAATATTTTTTCAAATGGTAAAGCTTAACGAATGATTTGGAAAAAACTGGTTATAAAATTTTATATTTTATTTTTTTTTTATTTTAAATTCGAATTGCGTGTTTGTATGGAACGTAATGACCGTATGGCGTAAGGAATTTACGATTATCGTCTATTATTAAACAAACCATACATTAAAATGAGTATATTACGGCTTCATATTATGAGCGTGTCTGAGTAAAATTTACCGGAATAAATTCGTCACCGCTCTTTATGAATTTCACACTTTCATTGACGAGGCGAAAGCGAATAGGCGAATAGATATTGCCGTATTCATCGGCTTGACTAATGCTTAAAAAATGTTCATTTCAAGTGTGTGAAGTAATTTTTTTCACTATTTTACTTCGCTTAGGCGTTTCGTTAAAAATAAAAAAATAAAAAAATCAATATTTCCTGTTTCCCATATACAAACACGCAACATCATTCGATTGGTTAATCGATCGGTTAAAAAAAAAAATGATGAAACAAATAGAATTCAGTATAATAAATAATCATAATATTATTAATAATTAATCGAGAAACTCGAATTTGAATTACCACAGACGGCATGAAATATATGACCTGCAAATTGATCTCTTAATTTTCAGATTTTTTTTTTGTTTATTTTCAACTGATCATACCGGACTGGATACAAGTATATACGAAGTTAATGATATAATAATTTATCACTATCGTTTATAATACGTATGATGTTATTCGTGAATTTTAATTCTACAGCAAAAAAATAAATTGAAAAAAAAAAGACTTGACTTCGTACGGGATAAAAAATATTTATACTGTTACCTAAATATTTTTCGCGAGTATAGGCATCGCTAATTTACGTATGTATATCTAATTGCATTTATGTATAGGAATTATTCGTCTGTAAATAAGAAATAACTCCTACAGTGCGGCGGTTGAAGCCTGCAGTAGGTAGGTATAAAAGATTTCGAAAGTAGGTAAAATGTTAAACATACCAGTTCACCTTGAAAGGAATCTTGTAAAACCACTTCTAAAACTATGTCATTATCAACACAACCTAGGCCAAGTAAATCCGCGTTTAGTATAATATTTTACGATCTATCTTTACGGTTTGGGAAATTTTTTCTTTTCTTTTTTTTGTTTCTTCAATTTTTTCTTTTCTACGAATAATCATAGACCTATGTAACATTTACAAGAATCGTTATAAAACGGAGAAACGGTGATTCGTGAATAAACGATCAGTTGTCGACAAGAATAATCACTTCGCTATTCGAATAAGTTTGCACAGTCTGCAGTGCGGTGTATAGTATAGACGATGTTAATCTTTGGATGATCGTAGATGATCGCTTTTAGAAGAATAAATTAATTACTAAAAGAAGTAGAGAAAGGCACTCACGAAAACTTTCGTTTCCGTGATTTATTTATTCATTTTGTATTTTTATTTTTTTCTCTTTTTTCGGTACTTTATTACATTTAAGATAAAAAATAAAAGACAATTAAAAATTGAAAGTTGTTCAAGTTATTGACGAATTTAAAAATTTTTATACAGTTCTTAGAATAAACTTTATTATACCTTATTTTGGAGATCCCATTCTAATAAACCAAAACATATGTAAAAATGTCCAATGAAACGGGTGGGGATATTTTCGGAAATTTTTATACAAACAGCTGGGAACATGGACCAAAACCAGTTTTTGTTCTTTTTTTTTACTGTTATCTAATTCTAATGGATTTCTCGACGTTCTGATCCGATCGAAAATATTTTTATTCGAAAGCTGATACTTTTTTACATAAGAAGAAGTTGGTTTTTGGCTATTTTTTCGATCTTTTTTACGTAAGAGAGAAAAAAAAATTCAGCGTTATTTTTCAAGAATGACCTTAAGTTATTAAAATTACCTTAAAAAATGTGAAAAAAAGAAATTCACAAGTCTCAGGATATTATAAACTATGTCATATTCATGAGGTCAACGAATGTGTCAGGTTATTAAAATAATGAACCGCATATATACATAAATGCAGGCAAATGACATAATCGATAACGAAATACGATGAAAAAAGTAAAAATAAAAATAAAAATAAAAATAAAAATTACATACAGATTGTGATTATACGTTACGAACCGGCAACATTTAAAATTATTATAGACCAGAGGGGTGATTTCGAACACGGTTCAGTTACGTTTAATTTTATGCGAGGTTACGGATCATCACGCACGAATCAGGGCTATGAAAAAGCCTGATATCAAATAACAGGGGAGAATAGGATGTACATACCTATGTGCCTGTATTATTAGGTAAAGAATTTTTTTTTATTATTATTACAATTAATTTTTTTATTTATTTATTTTTTACGGGCTTTTTTTTTTTACTAATCTCGGATACAATTCTGCAGTGCGTGTGTATTTTCAACCAAATAAGAAGATAATTCATCGAAGTTTGGTACTGCAATCTCATGATGGTGCAAAAGCGCGAAATCTAGCCTAAAAAACAAAAAAACTTTGACGCGAACCTCCGAACGGCAAACTGTTTATCGTAGTTTTACAAAGTTGAACGAGTTTCGAGATAAAGTACTTAACTCCAGCATCGTACACCGTATACCATACCAAAGATGGTTAACTTAGAAAATGTTTTTTTTTTTTTGTTTCTTCTATTTTCTCTCATTACTAACATCATGGAACTTAAATTGCTAGCTTGACGTGTGTAAATTTTTTATATTTTTGATTTTTTCGTATTTTTGTATTTTTAAAAGAGCTGCGAAGTTGAATCTATACAAATTAATATTTGATAATAAGTTTTGTAATTTAGGATATGAAAATAATTCATAAAAATATATAAAGAATCGTGAAAATTGTTAAAATTTTTGATAATTTTTAATTAGATCACAAACTATTTACCTGATTACATGATTTTCATAATTTTACCAATCATGTAGGTACATACGTATAGATACACGGGGATTGTGGAGGTAAACTATTTCCTACAAACCGCAGACTGTGGTCGAAGGTAATAATTGAAATTAAATTTCAAATTATCCACATTGACGGAAAATTGGAATATCGTTGTAGTATGTATTAAAATTTGTACAATAGTCACGTACGCGTACAGTAGCTTCCAAGAATATCTCATAGTTTTAAAATTTGCCAATAATTTGCCTGAAAATTTAAATTAGAGGAAAAAAATAACAAAAAACAACATTTTTTTTCGCCGAAATTTCAACACAGATCAAACAAATGACTCTCGGTAAAAGAATTTCGTACATCTCGTGTTTTTTCATGACCACGTTAATACGCCTTGTTCTGTAACACGATCGTCGCTTTTGGCCACCTGTTTGATATAAAAATAAGGAGAAAAAGAAAAGAAAAAAACGAATGACAAAATAAAGAAAAAAAAAAAAGAAAAAATTTCAACATCAGAAAAATTCTTGGAAGCGAGGTCTGAGTATGAAAATATCCAGTTTTGGCAATTATGAATATATATATAAATTAATTGCTAATAATTCCTTACGACAATGGTAGAAAATAATTCTTCAAAATTTTGTTTTCACAATAATAATTGAACACACATCTAATCAATTTGTATTGGCGTGTAATAAAATCGCGAACACTATAATGAATTGATAGAAACTATGTATAGGAGAGATCATAATGCCCTTTTAAGAACGTCGAGTCATTCTTGAAAGACTTGAAAATGTCATACCTACAGTTTATATATAATTCAAATGTTCTTTCTAGCAAGTTATTAACCTCGTTATACATTTTCATTTTTATTTTTTAAAACAGGATACAAAAGTGGGGGTAGGTAGGTAGGTAGGTACTCAAGTGCGGGGAATATTTATGACAGGATTCTCGCGGTCTTGTTAATAATAAAAAGGACTCGTTATATTTTATGTATGTACATAGGTACACGTATGTATATGCAGAAGAGCCTTTTTTTATTTATTTTTTATTTTTTGGTAAAGAATTATGGGATTATATACAGAAAATTGTATGTATGTATATAACATTTTAAAACTAACTTATATCGTTATTATTCTCTCGAATTTTACGGATTTCACTAAATTTTCAACTTCAACACCGCGGACATTTCGAATTAATCCTAATTTATTACACGTTAGTACAAAGTTATATAAACTTTATTTAAACACGTCAATAATCGAGGATTCCAATGTCAAATATCTTCATGCGCACTCGCAGCATTTCCTCTATATTAAAAATTATTTAAAAAATGTTAATAATAATAATTGGAGTTGGAAGAAATCGAGTCGAATTTGATCATCGGAATGTTTGACGATTAGGTATGTGTATAGAGAGCTCGTTTTGTGTGGTTGAATATTCTCAGATATACAAGCATGTGAATTTGCAAAAATTCGAGAAAACAATTTGCCTGGTTAAAAGTTTTTTTTTTTTTTTTTTTTTTTAAATTATTATTATGGAATATTGAAATCCCACTGAGATCGTTTTGGTTTTAAAATCGACATTTCTTCTCATTCAATTTATGTGAATATTATTAAAATTTATAAAATTGTGATTTTTGAAACAGTGTAAATAATTTAAAAAAATAAAATGGTTTGAAAAATTTTTTTCCTCCTTTTTTTGGTGATCTTTAACATGAGAAATATCCTATAATGAAATACGAACAAAATGTGAAATGGGTAGGGTCACGGGCTGAGTGACCTGGCATGTAATGCCCCATATTTATACAGGCACACATTTGCATCTGCGAACAAGATATTATGTATTACTGAAAGGATATAGTGAATGCTAAAGTCTTGGAAGACTTAAATGCCAAAAAGAAAGCGATTTTCGTATAATATGGTCGCTTATTGTCGTGAAATGCGAACTCCCTACCTGTTCGTATAGTGGCAGGGGTGCATTAAGTCGCGTCCCTTAAAATGTTGAGAGTTGGGGAGTTTCAGTGCGTGCATTTTCATTCAAGGTGAGAATTTGAAACCACGGAAAGAAAATATATAGAGTTGGAATAAGTCAGGTAGATATAATGGAATTTAAAATCTAATTTTAACAAAACTTTGAAATAATGGCCAAGTCGTGGCAACATTTTATCTTTACGACCTCATCATTTCTCTATATACTTACACACATATATACTTCGCTTATTATATTCCGTGAAATGAAATTTTGAAAATCTATCCAATTTTCTCTTTTCGAGTAGATATAAAATGAACAATAATTATAAAATAGTTATACCTACTCTTAAAAATCGACATCCACACCCATATAAAGCATAAAAAAAAAAGTCTCGTCTAATTTTCTCTGATTTCTAAATACCGATATATAGCGATTCGAAATCGCGCTATATAGAATTAACTTAAAAGATTTCTCGTCTAATCTTCGCTCAGAGTATTTTTTTTTTTTTTTTTTTTTTTTTTTTATCGAGAGATTTGGGCGCACACGCGTAGGTAATAGCCCTCTTATTCTTTAAGAGCAGGAAGTGAAAAGTTCGATACCTTTAAGCGATGAAATCGGAAGTCGTCGAGTGTTCTTCACCGCGGTGTGCGGGTTGCGCGCCGTTGTGTCGTGATCAATCGATCGAACCGAGGGAAAGTTAAAGATCCAGAGCAACCCCTTAGATTCGAACGCATAATCCAAGTTAAATTGGCTTTATCGTATATAACGGGAGACGACTATAGCCTAACGCGGTTGTCCCCTCTCCTTTTTTTTTTTAAATTACTGTGTAAAAGTTGATTGCTCGTTAAATATTTGATCCGAATTATCGGCTATTTTTTTTTCAGAATTTAAACATGTCAACAAAAAATGTTACAAAATTGCAGCAATATTTGATTTTTGACTCACTTCAACAACCTGGATCAAATGTTCGTCGATTTTTTATTCAATCTCATATGTGAATAACAAAAAAAGATCATACCGGATCGAACGATATGTAATTCGCAAAAAGTTAATTTCATTTCAATAGTCAAACTGCGAATAATTTCGATAAATACATATGTCAATATTTTACCGATGCATCGATATTTGATAAAAAAATATATTTGAAAGTTATTCCTAAATCTAATTAAAACAGGTTTCGTAACAGCGTATAATTCGATTGTAATTATATCTAGTCAATATGTATTTTGTTGCGATTGATATACAGCTTTTGATTCTATTAACACAAAAAAAAAAAATAACTAAATTGTTGTAAATAAATGTTAATGAACAATGTTATTTCACGGTGTGTAAAATTCACCCACTTTACACAGTCATGTAAAAATATATATACAGAGTCATCCACTCGTGGCTGTACCTTTTCCTGAATCAATACTTATAGTGGGTAAAGGTATGGGTAATAGGTACGTAAATGTCTAGTCGATAGGTTCTGTACCAAATATAGTACAGATCATGACCCTAGAGTGAAAATCTGATCTACCAGGCTCACGGAACTAATATAATTAGATGTTTATTTTATCTTTTTAACTTTTTTTAATTTTTTAATTTATTTTTTATTCTTATTTATTTTATTTTTTTTATACAAAAAGACGACGAACTTTCATTCCATCAAATGTGTACGCAGAGGTGAATATGTGAGGTACGAGTTCACACCGGTGTGCTCCTTTCCCAGGAGAGAAGACTGCTTCTCGAGTCGAGTAATCGAGCGAGAATTAAAAGTAAAAAAAAAAAAAAACAAAAAGCAAAAATGTTGAAAGGCAGTGAATCAGGAATAATTTAAAAAGCTTTGCATATGGTGCAGCAGAATTCCGTTTGAAAATACATTCTTTTTCATATTAAGGGAGTTTTATGTACATTGAAAATAATTTTTTTTTTTTCTTTTTTTTTTTAAATCACTGGGCTGTTTTGAAGAAATATTCTAATACATCTATTTTATTTTTTTATAACAGTCAATTGCTCGGATTTCGAAACATAATTGAAAATTTTTTGAAATTTTATAGAGCTTCGAATTACGCATAGTTTGAGATTTACAGAAGAAGTGTTAAAAGTTTACAAAGAAGAAAAAATTGTTTCTAAGATCAAAACGTTTCTTATCTAAAAATAAAATCCAACGAATATCATCGATTCATCCAATAATTACATCAATTTAGAATATTAATTCCTTTAAAATTTTATGAAGTTTGGATTAACGATGCGACCTGTACCCTATGAAAACCAATTTTTCTTGGATATAATCAATCTGTGTGAGGCAAGCTCCATAAAATCTCAAATAATTTTTAATTATGTATAAAAATCCTCGTAATCAGTAGTGAAAAATCTGAGTCAAAAGAATATTTCTTAAGCACAGTGTAGGTACATACCTGCAGTCATTTGAAAAGAGAAAAATTAACTAACTGTTGATGCCTCGCTGGTCCAAAATTTGAGTTGAGATCGCGCAAAGTTCTGGAGAGATAGATAGAAAGAGAGAGAATATCCAATATGATTCTTAGATTAAGGAAAAAAAAAGTTTTTGGCTATAGGAGAAGCTGCGGTAAAGATTGCGGTTTGAAAAAAAAAACAAAAAAACAAAAAAAAAGAAGTTCGATGTCTGGCCATGGTAATTTTTTCAGTTAGATAACAGATGGCGCGCGACAAAGTATAAAAATGAGCTAAACAGTTTTCATTTTTTTTATTTTTTTATTTTTTTTCATTTTTAGTTATTTTCTTTTATTTTTTCGTTTCCTTTTGGTAATACGCGCGAACACTTGCGGAAGGGCGTCGTATTACCAGCTGTGGTTGTTACATATTCACACGGCCGACCCTCGAAAACTTTTTGATTTTTAACGCGCCTTATGTTTTATTCAGTGAAAACTAAGCCAGTAACTCCTCTTTTCTCGTTTCTGTTCCCGCTACCGTTCCCGTACCAGTTCCTGTACCAGTACCTAGTATCCCCGCAATAGAACGGAGGTAAAATAGATCATTGGACAGTAGCGCGTTGCGGTGGCACAATCAGTCAATAAATTAGTTCGATTTAAAAAATATTTTAACTTTAAATTGAATTAGAATTTTTGAGGTTAATATATACCATATTCGCATGCAGATATATTATAAGAATATGCGAAAGATGTTAACAAAGTTTCAATTAATCGCCGAGTCAAGAAAAGTCTTTCTATAATTAAACTATTCCGTAAAAAAAATTGAATTTACTTTATTGTTCAAAAACTCATGGCTCAAAGATTTCTGTTTTTTTTTTTTTTTTTTTTTTTTTTCAAAGTGAAATTTCTTTTGGCAGGGTACCGAAAATTTTCAAGTGCAACAAAAAGTGTAAGATTGAGATACGCTACACGTATACTTTTTTTTTACCTTACGTTTTGTCTTTTCTCAATTCGAAATCGAAAAGTCAGCCGAAGAGATGAGAATTCCAGTTTAATTTTCATTCTCTGCCATTTTTATTCTATCCGAATTCCATACCTCCTCTCGATAAAAATTTTGGTCAAAATTTATAAAATCAGACTAAATAACGTATTTTGTAGCTCCGATTATATAGGTGCCTACTGGTCAGAATCGTAATTGTCGATCGTATAACACGACGAATCAAATTAAAATGATATACCAACATCGGATTTAAAATTGTATGCGAAGTAGATTTCGTACAATGTGTAAAATAGCGTAAATTTCATACCATAACATTCCATATCAACACATTCTATAATATTCATTCGTACGAGTGTAGCTATTGCATTCGGGAATACATACCGATAACTCCAAACTAATTTCAGCATCGAGTAATAATTAGTGACGAGGTAAAACGAAAATTGCAATAACAAAAAATGTAAAACAAAAAAAATTGATACTTATATAATTTTCAATGGAATATATACGTTTTGATAAATCGCGGGAGATAATTAGGAAAATTAATATCAGCAAAGCGTGACGCGTAGGTATCTCATTTGACGACAGTTAATTGGGGAAATTTTGTTTAATTAATTATTATCAACTCCGAACACGTAATACAAAAAAAAAAATTAAATAATAATAATAATGATCTTCAATTTGAGGAATTGTACCATACGTATAGTTCGTACGAAGATGATAGGTGATGAAATTTTCAACGGTTTATAGTAAAGCGTAAGTGCGCTTAATGATTGTTGCAAAATTAAATTGCGGTTACGTTTATTTTTAACTTTTTATTTTTTATTTTTTTTAAGCCTTTAGGCATATTTAGAATGACTTTTGTATATATTTATGCACATCTGTTGCGTGTCAAGAGTTGCGAGTTTACAACAAGGTGATTTAAGCGTAATGATTAAGAAAGTGCCGGGTAAAATAAGCGCGTGGTTAGTTAGAATTAAGGATTAGGTAAAACTGACTTTGTATATATATGTGTACAGTGAGTTAGTGTTAACGTCGTATCTTCAGAAAACTACGCGTTATATGAACGACGGTGTAAGTTACGTGGAACGTGTTGGAGTCTGAAAATGGCTCGACCTATAAATTTCTAGAAGGCACGTAGATTTTACGTCTTTTTCATTTTCAAGATATAATTGCTTTCACGTGTTTAGCAATAAACACCCACCGTATACTAGAGCGATAAGGTTCGTTACATTTCTTAGCGAAACCCATAGCAGGGAAAGTCTGACAAGTTTACGTCTAAACTCTAAACTTCACTCTCAGGTTCATCCTCCGCATCCTCATACCTTCTCCTCATCTTATACTATATTGTCAGGTTATTTCAAAATTGCTAAATTTTAGTCGTGTAATTTATGACAGTAATAAGAATTGATATTCTCAATTATAATTTCCTGAATTTCAGGTACATACCTTATAGGTATATGCTTTCATCTCATTCTTCTCCCATCTGTTTCGACCAATTCATATTTGTACAAATTTTTATTTTTTTTTGTATATTTTTTTTTAAATGCAATACACAAATTTCGAAGAGATCTAAAAAAAAAAAGACAGGACACCTTACGAGATGATTATAATTGACGAAAAATTTCTAAAATGAGAAATTCGATTCAGACGTAGAGAGAATTTTTCTCTGTAAATATATACAACTGCATAGAAATTTGACTACCTACTTATCGATTTGGTTATTTTGAGAAGATCGTGATCGGTTGATTTCTCAAGTGATCTTCTCTGTCCAACGTTGCTACAGGTAAGTGAAGTGGTGAGTCAGATTCGATACCTACATAGTTCGATCTGAATTGCGATTATTAGCGCCTACACTTTCGCCTTGCGGATTGCAAAACTGAAAGTTTCCTTGACGTATAGAATGTATGTACGTACTTTCAGTTTATATAGCGAAATACTTTGGCCTAAGATCAACGGTAATGAGATGAGCTAAGAAATCAAGACCTGAATGCAAAGAAACATACTAGAGAAATAAAATAAAAAAAAATAAAACTTACGTGATACGTAATAGCGCGAAAAGATGTCTTCTAACTATAGGTACTATAACCTTATATCTATAAAGTGTAATTATTTTCAATTCTGTATACACAATTTCACATGTATCTGGATATATATATATATATATATATATATATATATATATATATATATATATATATATATATATATATATATATATATATATATATATATATATATGCCGATCCAAGAAAGTTTGCCGATGTATCTTCTTAGTATGAGTATCAAGAGCTATAATTATATGTGAAATAACGATTAGATCACGCTTAAATTAACGATAAAGTTTCACTCGGTATATAAAGAAACTATAAACATAAAATTGTAAATAAAATAAAATAAAATAAAATAAAATAAAATAAAATTTCTGAATAATTATCCAACTATAAGTAAAATTAATTATTGATTATAAAATTTTCTCATAAATTTATCCCGTTGCTCGATCGTTTTTCTAAATTTTTTGACGAAGAGTTTACTTCGATAAAACAATAAGGAAAGAAAAAAAAAAATGTCATATTTGTCTGATAAATTTTTTATTCTTCTATTACAGTCTGTACAATGTCTAGACGATGAGATATGTACCTAGGTATATAATTTTTTTATTATTTTTTTTTTTTACTATTGAAAAATATTTCACATTCTCTTTACGGATAATAATATTTATTCACGCTTGAGTAAAGAGCCGTTTTATTCATGTTATACATATACATATACCTATATACCTTTATATACCTTCACTGCATAGAATATTTCGTCTCAATCGACGCTTTTGCCTAGCGGAGTCTAGCTAAATGGCGTTTTGAAAAATGTAAGAACTCTCAATGGTCGACGGAAACGTTCAGTTTCAAGCATCCCGAATCCTGCAGAGATATTTGTTTGAATAATATCACAGTCGAGTGATCTCGGTTACCTCTGAGAGGGATTCACTGTCTGATATACAACTCGGGGGGTTGCAAGGCTGTCGCTTATTGTCAGTATATAGGTAGACGTATATACATACAATAGGTTATAGGTAGGTATACATCTCTTTATCTATTTATTTATGTACATAAAATATATCCCTTATTCTTATTGTAAATAATATTATTTTTCCTGCACAGACAAAGTGATTCCATTTCGAGTATAAGCTTGTATCCTTTTTTACAGAATCGGGTTTAAAGTTCCGAGTTCATTTGAGACGATTTAAAATTTTCAGAAACGTTTAAGTTCAGAATATTAAAATACGGATAGTACCGGAATGCGGATGGCTAAAAACTTGGAAAGTCCAAGAATTGGAAAATTTAATCGATGGAGACGACGGTCTATGCGCGGATTTCAACTTTCGGAGGTTTGACCTTTCCGATCTTTAACTTTCGAAATTTTCAATCTTCGGTGTTTTTCGATTTGAAGTTTTTTTAAAACTTTAAAAATTCGGAACTACAACACGGCCCTCTTTCTTACTTCCCTCTTTCTTTTCTTCTCAATATTCTCAGCCCCCTTGACTCAACATCCGTCTAGATTTCCGGTAAATTTTCTTTTCCGCTTATATACCTACCGTATACATATATTATCCCATTTTGATTCACACCGATAAACAATAGTAGAGCTTCGCAAGAATATTACCTCTCCATGTTTCGTAGATACAAACGTATCGGTGTTCACTTTCGTTTGGATATATTTGAACGTTTATTTCTTACACAATATCAGAAGACATCAATGAAATGAAGTTCATACAATATACCGTGATTATATATCTCCGTAGAAAAAGTAATAAAGTAATGAAAAAAAATTTTCCATTCAAAATTCAGACCGCATATTATCTCTTTCTTTCGCCCATAGCAGATGACTTGACGTGTAACGTTCGATGAGGTGTTTCCACTGGTCATATTGCTCTATTACTTTCGATCAAGTAAAAAATAAATACAGATGGATTCAAAATGTTGTTTCGTTTATCGATATGCTGTAGGAAAAAAATTACGTACCAAATAACTGATTGAAAGTTAATCAAATTCAAGTCACTAAATAGGACAATCAGTTCGACTCTCTACTAGGTAAAAAAAAAAAGTAATTTCAAACTACTTACTACAAAACTAAATCGGGAACTAAATTTTAGTTCAAAGGGATGAATTTGGTGATGAACGTCGATAGAGAAGAGAATTCTGGTAATTGTTTCGAGATGATGTTGAAAGAGGATAAAAATATAGACGCAAACAATTTGAATGTAAAACAAACATAATTACTGCCTACTTCATCAAGTCAATAAGATTATCACCGTTATGTTTGCGAAGACACTTATGGCAACACATAAGCGTTTACTTTACACTTAAGATGGTGACTGGGTATATGTTATAACGAAACTATGCACAAAGGGCATAATAAATCGAGCATTAAACTTGTTGAATTAGGATTTCATGTTTTCTACTGTCAAATTATGGAGGTGTATAACCGTGTTGAACTACCTCATGAGCGAATATAAGAAAAGCGCATAAAGAATGACCGAACAAAAGTGTGGGAGAATAATGGAGGAGCGAACAATCGATGGACACTTATTGTACGTGGCTTAGACTGTATGAAAGACTTGTAGTGTGTTCTGAGTAGTTAGGTAATTGTGATACGATGAAGAGAAAGAGAGAGAGAGAGAGAGAGAAAGGAAAAGATAAAAAGGATTTGAATTTCATAATGTGAAGTGGGCAGCTAGTAGGATATCTGCTAGCTTCGGTATTCTAGGAGTAAGTATGTATGTATGTATGTATGTACTGTTGCGTAACAGGATTCGATATCAAAACTGAGATATAGTAGCGGGTTAGTCAAGCGACTAAAAAGTAATCGAAGTAAGGTAAGAAGGATGAAAAAAGATGGTGAAGAGAGAGGAGAGAAGAAAAGAAAAGAATAGAATAGAAAAGAAAAGAAAATAAAAGAGATGACCGGGTTCGTGGCATCGCATTTGCGACGTCGATATCGTCAAAAAGATCCTCTCCCGTAGAAATCCTCACAATAGGATCGTCTCTTGGTAAGGATTTTCTCTCCTCTTCTCTTCTCTCCCTATTTCTCTTTCTCTTTCTCTCTAACTCTCTCACTCACTCGCTTTCCAACTCTCTTCGGTTCGCTTCCGTTATTTATTCTCTGGCTATCCCCCTTCTTCAACCCTCTCTTTCTCTCTTAGTGGCACAAATCCTTGAATCCTTGGATCCTCTGGGATCTGGCAGGACTCCTATCGCCGTGGCCAGTTCGTGGCGAGCTTTGCTCTCTTCTGTCGGTATTTCTTCAAATCTTACTGTTGCCTTGTTTTTTAGCCAACGCTTTACAGGAACACGAACATCGATTCAAGATTCCTTAAACAGATATTAGGGAACCCGTTTGGTTAACTTACCCGTTGAAAAAGACCCGTTTTTCATTTAAACAGCATTCTCAAATTTCTCACAATCCTCGATCATTTGCTAATCAACCAAATCTTCCCCGAAAAAATTACACGCTTTTCGCTCTCTCCTTATTTTCACAGTTTTCATCGTTTAATATTAATCGATTGCATTGGTGTTATCTCCATACGTATTTATACAGAGAAGTGATCACCAGTTCGTGATCGTTTGCCATCATCGTAAAGAAAACCACGTACGATTGGCAATACGTGACTGTGCACCAAGAGAATCCGAATTCCACGTAAGCATTGCGATATTCCGATAATATCCGTGTATAGGTATAACGGGTTTAACTCTGAATCTGTACGAACGGGATCGTAGAAATTCGCGATGTTTTGACATGAAAATGAATTTTGAAGAAAGCGATTTGTCTTAAAAAGTTTCGCGTTACTCGTTCAACTAATTGCTTGGATTTTAGCTTCTAATTTATTCGATTCAAACATAAATTTTATCAACTTTGACAGTTGGGTACTCGCCAATTAATCTAGCCGTTTATAATAACTGCACAGGTTGAAAAGAATTTTAGAGAAGTGCAAACAAGTTCGACGATGAACCAGATTTCATTTAATCATTAAAATTCTGCCATCGGTTCTTGATGTCTAAGAAATTAGACAAGAAATTCAAAGAATTCTTATCCGCACTCCCACGACGCCAAGATTGTCTGGGTCTTCCACCAGAAGTAACGGCTCTCTGGTCTGCCAAAGACTTTGGCGACAGCGGGTCTGCCGATAAAAACCATGGTAGAAGATCTGTTCACCGGTTTACCGGTGATAACCTTTACGGTCTTTCAGTGCCAGAGACCCATTACCCATCCTCTATAAATTGCTGGTTTGTTGGGGTAATTTTTTTAGACCCAATTAGATCGGGTGAAAAGAAGAACACAAGGTGATCCTGTGGTCCATCAAGATTATTGTTATACGGAAATGGAATATAAACGATTCTCACGACGGGTCGATGAAAGTGATAATTACAGTCGAGAATGAAAGAGAGAGAGAGAGAGAGAGAGAGAAAGAGAGTAACAAAAAACGAAGAAACCCAGGGCCAACAAAAACCCCTTTACATTATGCGGAGTCGGGTTTAAGAGCTGGGCAAAAGTCGAGCGACAGAAATTGAGGAGTTTTTATAAACGGGAGCTGTATATTTATGGATAGCCTTATTAAGTAATCAGTAATCGTTTTACATCTCAAATTGGAAAAGAGAAACTCTCGAAGCTCGAGTGGCAGAAGTGAACAAAAGGTAGCAAATCCAAACGCAATATTTTATCCCATTGTATCTGAAACGGTGTTATACGATTGGACTATGTCGTACAGCTGAAGTAGAAAATAGTACGAAATCTAGCTAGGCAGAGAAGCAATTTTGTTTCTCTCTGTGTTATTTGTGCCGCAACAAAAAAGGATGAAATATAAAAGAGAGTTGAACAATTCATGGAACTATTTTCCTCTTCAGTGGAACAAGTTGGAGTTAGTTTCATGATATTTTTCCACAGGCTTTAACTCAAACATGAGAGAAAATAACGGAGTAACGAAAAATTTCCAGATAATTTTTTCTTTTCTTTTTTTTTTTTTTTTTAAGATGAGAGCTGGAGCATCCAGACAGAACGAAATTCAACCACTAATCGTTTCACCATAAAAATAAAATAAAAAAATTAAATAGAGAAACTTGGTAAGACTGATTGTTGAATAATTTTTGTAACAAAAGTGGAGATGATGATGATGATGATGATGATGCTGCACGCGATGGTCATTCAACTCCATTACAGAACCAAGCTTTTACACAGCTACATTTTCTCCTGTCTATACCAATACGTATCTGATACTAAAGTGCTACGGATCTTATGGCATAGATCTAACCAAGTACGAACCAACTATCATCCACTTACCACCAGCAAGCTGTCAATGAGCACAAAATCGCTTTGTACAAACTAAGTGCTTCTCGATACCAACCGGTGGCCATATTGCTTTCGTTTCTAAAGAGACCGTGTAGCCTTACTTCCGGCAAACGGATGTACATTGAAAAGTTTAAGAAAGGTTTTACGGAAGTTTCAAGTGTTTATTCAGAATCGGTCTAATACAGTTCAATAATTAATATTAAATGTCGTCGAAAAGATGAACTGGGTAATTCACAGGGTCAAAAAATCGGTATGAACGTCCATTAGAAATCGAATTTGTCCAACTGTGTTTATTCTGTTTTTTACAGCGTGTAATTCTTTTGCGAAAACCACTTCGACGGCAAATATTTGAATATTTGATTACACTCGTGAATTCGTAATAAGAATTTTCAAACTAATAGATGCACTAGTTTGCAAGTTTTGATTGCAGAGAAAACTAGCGAATGGTTGTAATGAATTTTTCATGCATTTACATATGTACAAGGTAAAGTGTTGGGAGATAAACTACCAGTTTTAAAAATTTATTTACAATTTTTTCCACCTCCAAAATAGAATCTTTTCAAAAATTGTTTTACATTTTTTTTTCTTTATAATTTTAATTACTTGTGTCTGCATTACTGATGCCGTATTACGAGGTAGAAATACCGTTACATTACAAGTACATCTATATGTATATCTACCCAGCCACTATATTCTCATACGATCAATTATTCCCTACGGAGAACTGCATCGACATCTATAATGCACCTAGTGGGCCACATACACGAGAAGTATACGTGAGGCTTTACGAACCACCTGATATTCTCAACTGTGTAAAGTTTCTGATGCAGCCAAAGAACTCCCCAGGGTATTTCAATGAGAGGCGACGCTACTATTAGTTCGGGATTACGAACGATCTACGTCGACAAAATCAATTCATAATAGGCAAAGCGAAAGTTTATACAATTCCCAAGACGTCGTTGACCCCGTTATGAATAATATGACAAATTTATGTTCTGATTATCTGTACGGTTATGTAATTCGAAAACTTTTAACTGTAATTTTCTATACAATTATCTGTGCTAATTACTTACCCTAATCAGACACTAAAGATAATCCAAAGGTGGCTGAAGACGAGATAAAAGCGTAACACTTTTGTTTAGATATCTTTCAGGATGAATTTTCTTCCACGATTTTAATTACCGAGTCATAGGACCATCCAGTAATGTTCTTTCATTAAATTTTTATCATTTTTTCACCTTAAACCAAGCTTCGTGCATGTTTTAGGGTTTACTGCGATGGTTTTGGTTCCGAAAGTATCTCTGCCACTCGGAATATAACTTCATTATTTTCGAATGACGGGAAATAGAGAGCAAAAAAAAAAGGAGGGGGAGGGGGCGAAGGGGGAGATATGAAACGAGAAAATACCGGGGAGGGAATCAAGTCCCGTAGGAGCAGAGAAATTGCGAGCCGGATTAAATTTGATCAAGTGATATAAAGGTTAGCTGGAAGTGAGCTCGCTAAAAATTCATACCCAATATTGCATTGTATAGATATACAACTGCCTATATTATATTCGCAAAGTGAAAACTCCTTGATTTTATTCTACTCGAAAGGATAACCACGTATCTAAACAACTTCATTTCCTTTCGCTCAGCAATTTCCGGACTAACTGACTTCCGATGATCTATAGAATATCTGGAATCGGTTAGTGTTTGTTCTATCTTAGAACCGTGTGTCTATATCCTTCCATTTATTACACGTCAGTTCAAGGGGTAAACCCATCGGAGTTTTAATGCATGGGATGAAAAGAATATAAATAAAAGGAAAAGAAGAAAAACCAAATCAGAAAATAAAAAAAAAATACCGTGTATTAAACTACTTTGCCTCTGTCTTCCTTTTTCTTTTTTTGTTCATACTTGTTGATCGTGATGAGAAAGTAAAACAATAACTTTTCATGTCCACGGTTTCAGACTGAAAACATTTCGGGAAATAAATGTTCCGCAGGATAACAATAAGAAAAAAAAAAAAACTTATAAGAAAAGTTTTTCTTACCCCTACGGAATTGAATTTTCGCGAAAAGGGCGCGTGACATTTGTCACTATAACCCGAAGTAGTCGAGGGTAACGGATCGAACCCCACATCCTGTTCGAATACTATGCCAAAAGTCAAAGTAAACTCCTGCCGCATGTACCTATACAATCCTACTGGGTAAAACGAGAGATTTTTTTTTTTATGAGAATTGTCGTGTTTTGATAAGATTTCTTAAAAAATGATTATATATTGTAAGTTTTTTTTTTTCTTGTTATTTTTGTTTTTTTTCCGTCTTACCAATTCTGGTCACGATCCAAATCTGAGTAACCTTTGTAAGATTTCATAGGTTATTTGAATAGGAGGTAGGTATTGAAGATAAAAAAATAATAAGATGAAAAGAAGAATAAGAAGAAGAAGAGAAAAGAAGTGGGTTACGTGGGTGTTTCTTTTACAAACAGGAAATTCAACGACCCCCCCCCCCCCCCCCCCCCCCCGTGACTACCAACGGCTTCCGGTCGTTTATTTTCAATCGTTTGTATAGAAATCGGATATTGAAGATGGTGAAAAATTTGAAAGAGTCAACGGTGAACGTTTGCTCAAGATATAATCGACGCGTCCGCAACGTCCACTCATGACAAAATAAAAAAAAAAGGTGAATCAAAAATCACCCATCTCCCCCTTCGCTCACCTTCGTCACATAGAAACGCCTAAAAAGGGATCACCAAATCTTTTCTTCATCGGAAACAACCCGAACCTTTCCATGAAATAGCCATAGCCCTAAAAGAAAATACCTCGACAAACTATCCGGCTAAAAATAGGTCCATTCAACGATTTCAAAACGGCTATTCTCACAAGTGTTTCTTTACCAAAATCCATCTCTACTTCAGTTTTAACTTACCACAAAAAATATCTAAGCTGTTATAATCTGTCAAGTCTTTACCAGACCTATACACGTTTTGAGATCCACAGAATCATCTCTAACCATTTTCAGATCGATGTCTCATTGCATGTATAAGGAAATTTTAATCAATTTTTTGTGTAACGATATCTCGCAAATGAATAAACAGGTTTTAACTTTGGTTAAATGAATCGATGACCTTAGAACTGATTACAATTTTACTTCAATCATTTTTCGATCATTTCTTCTTCCAATCGATAGGATTTGATCGAGCTTAAATCAGATAAAATTTTCGAATAAATCGATTCAGTAATTTTCTAACAGTCTATAAAACCTCGGTATAAACTATAATCCTAGTAAAATGTAACGATATTTATATTCTGAAATAGCGTCTCTCGGTTCTGTCAGAGAAATAAAAATCACTTCTCGTCGATATAACAACAGGGTAGTCGATATGTCAGCTGTCAAATATCGTTGTCTGTAGTTCGTGGTAGGGGAGACACTAATCTCGATTTGTTTGTCACTATGCGACGACGCGAAGAGGTAGAAAATGTATGGGGAAGTTTGTTTCGAAGGAAGGTAGGTATATTATAGGGATAGACCGGAAGAAAAGAGGCTCGCTCGCTCAGCTGGGGTTGAAAAATTGGGCTTTATCCCCCGAGATAATTTAAACGTTCGAATAATTTTGTGGTTCACCATGATGGTTCAGGGTTGGCATACATAATACCGGCTCATAAATTAATTCCCGGAAGTGTTGTTTTTTTTTTTTTTTTTTTTTTTGGATTTTTGATACTTCCGGCTCTCCGTTGCGGCACCGACCAAACCCCGAAAAGCTTTGTTTGATATAGAAAAATTAATAAAAAAAAAAATAAAAATCCGTTTAATTTTACCCTCGCTTAATTAAGGATTTTGCCACTTCATTGTTCAACCGTTCGAATATCTTCCGTCCAGGATAGCTTCTTTTATTCCTAAGTTTGAATCGAAGTTCGTTCGATTAAAACCAACCGAACAAAAGGGCTCTCGAGGCTGAGGCGAACCGTGAAAAAAGTCCAACCTACCTACCTACCTACCTACCTACCCACCTAGCCAGCAACCTACCATTGGCATTCGAATTCGGGATCCCTCCGGCTTGGATTCGGGGTGGTAATGCAATTATAAAAAAGCTCTCAACTTCCAAAGCAAAATAAGCTCAGGATTTCACGTGGACGAGGTTAGAGTTCAAAAGCTTATGATTAATGGCTACACGACGCGACGAGTTAGACCACGAAGTGAGGTGCACGTGACCTATCACCTCACGTGTTTTACCTTCAACGTAACCTACCAACCAATTTATTTTACGGGTATTACTGAGGTTACTCTACAACGTGGTTTAGAACCGCGGAAACGTTGCTTTAGCGAGTGATTGGTAATTATCGGTTAATTAAGACCGGGATGCCATGTCACGACTATGACGTAGGGTAGTTGGTTGGCTGTTTCTGTCACAGTATATTTTTACTCGGTTAATTTTAGCTTTTTATTCATTGAATCAACCCCTTTCAATCGTCCTGATCAAGGGGATTAAATATTGACTGCTGTTTATGTAAATTGGAAATTATTTCACGGCTTGTAAATTAGAATTATTAACGACCGGTACCAAAGTGCAGATTATCGAACGGATAGCCTATTTCGATGGGATACATACTGCTGCATTATTTCAGTATTAACATTTTTAACACAGTTTAGAAATTATTCAAAACAGGTAAATTTTATGAGATCCAATGTTGAGAACGAATTCATACATTTTCTGTACCCTAGAACCTTTCAGGCTCATTAATTTTAAACATGTTTTCGAAAATGGGGTAAGACCCGATGTTCCCTGTCTAAAATTCTTCATGAAATTTTCCGAGAAGCAGAGTATTAAGATTTAGGAGTTTCCCTGGCACCAGGGCTGTCGTGAGTAAAATCCCCGAGGTCCTATCAAGAGGTAATTTTTTTTTTTCTTTTTTCTACAGGAAAAAGAATAACTACCTACCATGTGTAAGAATTGTATTTATACTTTTGGGTAAATATATCCCATGAGAAATCGAACTGCTTGAGCAGTATTTCGATTAGATTCTCAGTTTTATTTTAGGCACGAGAAGAAGAGACTGTCCCTATTACATTCATTTCGTTGAATTTGAGTAATTTTGCAAGTTGTTCGAACCAGTGACTACATTGACTATTGAGAAAGACGCGGAAGATTCAGACACTCGGTTTCAAGATTCCCCAGAGTCGCGCAATCATCAAACCTTAATTGAGTTTCACCGACTTAATTGGAGCTCCATGCTCCCCGGAAGATCCTTTGCACAGTAAAACGAAGTTTAAACTTTTATTAATAATATCTTACAAGTTCCCTTACTTCTTAACCCGTTTATACAAACCCAACTATATACGACTGTACATATAAAATAATCACACGCTGTTAGTTTCATTTCATTAAATATAGTTGGGTATATATTACTCACATTGCACTTCTCGTATCTGGAATGTCCCGGTTACTTGGCAATCCGTCAGAAGCTTCTTGATTAAATTTATTTCTTGCGTAAGGATCTTCACCAGCTCTAAGTCCTCCTCTCGAAACATATCTACGATCATAAACAAAGTCATTTAGTCATTGATTACGACATTGATCATCATTTATGTGTGAATGGATTCAATATTTTGAAAATTGAAGAAAAATAAAGAAAATTGCTTTTCCTTCTTTTTTTTTTCAGAGAAAAAAGTAATCGTTTTTTTTTTCTTTTATTTTCGTTCTTCACAAAGCTAAAGAAAATGAGAAAAAAAAAAAAAACAGAACAAGACAAAATACAATAATACAGAATCATGTCGCACAAAGGGCTGTGTGATATGATCATTGCAAATGAAACAAAAAGATGAAGAGAAGAGACAAAAAAAAAGGGGGCAGAGGGGGGGGGGGGGGGGGGGGGGGGGAAGGAAAAAATTGTCAAAGTCAAAGGCTTGTAACAAGAGCTACTGTAGGTATTAACTCACCCCTGTTCATCAAAGTAATTCCACGTGACCCGAGGATCTGGAGTTGGCGCAGGCAGCAGCTCAGAGGAAAGGACAATCGCTGTCCCAACCGGATCCACGTATGCCGCAGAGTTTGGAACTACCGAAAGAGCCACTGAGGACGGGTCCTTCAGTCGTAATGCTCTGTTTTCGTTCTAAGAAAAGGCAGAGAAAGAGAAATGGGTTTAGGATGATGATGGATTTTAAATCAACTCCCCGTACATACATTACAATTTTTTTTTGATTTCATTAAAATTCAATTTTTTAATCTTTAAATCGCAAAATAAAGTAAGAAAAAAAATAAATAAATAAAAATTCGCTAGTTTTTCCAACCAGAAACAAATAACGTATTTCGATATATTCATGACCCTGAAAAATAACCCAGTTTCTGATTAACTGAGGGAATCCCCACTTTTTACTTTCGCATTCTGATTTTGAATCTCAAAATCCTCGATCTATTCATCTTCATTATCGCCGAGCCAATCCACGACCGGAGTTTGTCTTTCTGTTTTTTTAATTTTTATTATCTTCTTGTTTTTTTACCTCTTCAATTTTATACATTAGTTTTTTTATGCGAATTTTATCGCCCATGAAAAAAAACTTCGGCTGCAGCTTTTCTCATCTGAGAAATTTCAATATTTAGAAATTCGAAACTCCAATGATAAATCAGTCTCAAATAACAATCCGATCGTCAAATTATTGGCAATGAATGAATAGATGATTCGAGGGGGCTGACCAATCGTCCGAAATATCTGTACAGACATAAATATTGTAGGAAATACTAGGTTGGTATATACCTATCGATATGTTTTCGGATTGGCAGTAAAACAGAGCAGCGAAGCGTGAAAAAAAAAGCTTATACCTATATAGATAGAGTTGTGACCCATATTTGAAAAACCTTTTTCTACATAGAAAAAAAGAAAAAAAAAAAAAAAAACGAGTTGGTGTATTTAATCTGTAAAAAAGGTACAGTTTTCATATTTCTATTATTTATTTTCTCTAGAATTTTTCCCTGCACTACCACCACCAAAAACTCTTGAAGTATTGCATTGCGGAAGGTTAGTTATCGGGTTCTATTTCGAATTGAACTGCAGTTAGATGTGCAGACGTAGATGTATATATCGCTATACGTATCACAGGTATATAGATATACATATACATATATACGTATGTATATACCTTACATATCTATAACAACGGAAAATCTAGTATCGCCGTAGAATATCGGCCGCGATTGTTTGGCTTGACTTTCCAAGACGTCGCTTGCACCCCCATTCCAGAAACCGTCAGCCTTCGATATCTATCCAGACTCAGTCAGTCGAGTACCTTATATACTACTGCTCAGACTTCAATGGTAGTTCATTGTCGTTCAGAAACTATTCAATTTATTGTTCACCTGAATTTTCACAAAACGATGTATCGAACTCCCCGAGTGAACGAGTTGGTTGTATTATTGAAAGACGAACAATTATCACGATACTAAAGCGTAAGTATAGCTAACTTACCTACCTATCCCAGTCACGAGTTTAATCCTGTGTTTCTATATACGAGGGATACTGCGACTATTCACGGAAGGTTTGTTCAAAGGATAATAATAAGTGTATTAAATTTATTATTACGGATAAAGTTTTAAAGTTGTTCAATGAAATAAGACAAACTTTCCAGCCAGAACTTTATTCCATTTCAGTTTCATTGTATCTCATAGTTACCTTCAGCCACTTTTAGAGCTTTTCCTACTTCGTGAAAGCGTAAACGCTCCAACAGTCTTCAAGAATCCCTATTTCGTATAACAATTTTCAACTTTATACAATTGTTGTTTATTGTTTATAAATTATTATGCTCATACAGCTACTTCGAACTATAAAACAATTTTCAAAGTTTCTGAGGTTAGATATCATTTTATCTATTGATTGATCATATTCAAAACTAAACGTGCGAAATAATGGACTATCACACACGATACTTTTCGAGGAGAAATCAATTCACACCCCATTGGGAAAATGAGAAAAAGAAGATTCAAAAAGAAAGAGCTTTACTCTGATCTGCGAAAGTGAATACCAATTTTATGTAAGGAAGACCGAGGTTAAAGACACCTTAGCTGAAAATGGAAAAATTTTTTGATTTCCTCAAAATTTTTTGATTTCCTCAAAATTTTTTTCCTTAGAATTATTAATGAAAAAAGTTATCGGGGCTGGGTTGAAGTTCCGAAATCAAAAAATTTCTAAGGTCGAATTTACGAATTAATTTTACGGCGATTTTGAATTTTCAGATGCGTTAAAGTTCGGAGTATTAAAATTTGGAAAGATCGGAATGCAGACGGTTCAAGTCCAGGTCCAAAAAAGTCCAAGACTCCAGAATCCAGAGTCAGAAAATTTAATAAGAAGGAACGACACTTAAGTTTCGAAGTTCTAGCCCTTCGGAATTTTGAATTTTCGGTATATTTTGATTTCGAAGTTTTCAAATCGACTATGTAGACTTTGAAGGAAATATCTTTTCTGAAGATGTGAATGGGTAATATTAAAATTCGGAATATTGACCGTTTGTTAAATTACAAAATTTAGAACTGTAACCCAGCCTCAAATTTTTGGATGAAAAATATTTTTTTAGTAAGCAAAAAATTTTTTATCAATTTTCAGTTGAGGTGGCCACTTTGTACCAGCCTTCTCTATACACACATGAAAAAAAAGGTCAAAAATAGAAATCATTTGTAGCCTCCCAGTTTAATTTCACGGTTTGAAATACTACATACCTAATATCCCTAAAGCGAGAGCCAGGATCTCGCAATCTGTAACCGCTGCATGCAATCCGACTGCATTCAGTAGATGCTAATATAACAGTACATTCGAGGATTAATATTCGTGGACCAGTGCGCGTATGAAACCGGAAGTTCAGTTGAAATGACGCGTTCCCGAGGTGCGGCAAGCTGTTGCATCCGGTCCGAAGGTTCGTGAATTCGGTGAACCCTGGGAGTTTGTGAACCAAGAAATTTGGTTCAAACTGATATGGCAGTCCAATAAATAGCTGCGTAAAGTCAACCCAGTTTGAGTTTAATGCTGCGTCAACTATTGGTCAAACAATATCTCAGGCGAAATGACTGTGTTAATTAATGTGTTAAAATTTGTTTATTAATTAGGAATGGTAAATTAAAAGCAGGTCATATTCCAACATATATTCGGGTTATAATTAACGAAGACCACGAATGAAGCAAGGTTTAGGCAATGGTTCCCAAAACGTAAACTAAACAAGTAGCTGTACTAATAATTATGATACGTTTGCGGGTAATTTCACGTCACACTTGGGTGTGTTTCGTTTAAAGGATACCTAACTGTGGCTACCTGCCTGAGGCTACCTATAGGTAGGTATGTATATACATATATACGTACAGTTTGCATAGCCGGCGAGCAATCACCTCGAAATAATGTACGCCAGTGATAACGGAAGCGGTAGCCACCGTTCGGTGGTGAAAAACATTTTGGAGAGGTCTATTCAGAGCGGTAGGAAACGTATTTGGACAAGGTAAAAAATATAGGGGTGGTAATAATTAAAAAAAAGAAAAAAAGAAAGAAAGAAAAAAAAAACCACAAAAAAATGGGAATACTTTTTATTTTTTGATATTTCTTTGTTTCATTTTTCGATTGGCCTATGTTGTTCAAATTTCGATATGATTTTCGGGGTATGATTACAAATATGAAAGAGCTGAATAGGGGCTAGATCAATGTTCCGAATTTTAAATATTCTCAACGGTAAA
The DNA here is from genome assembly GCA_963924015.1 of Macrophya annulata. Lineage (NCBI taxonomy): Eukaryota > Metazoa > Arthropoda > Insecta > Hymenoptera > Tenthredinidae > Macrophya > Macrophya annulata. Next base: position 4,576,179 of record OZ001259.1, on the reverse strand, counting down.
AAATCATGAATTTATTTCAGACGATTGAAAATTTTCAGAAACGTTAAAGTTCAGAATAATAAATTTCGAAAAGGTCGGAATGCAGACTGTTAAATACTCGGCAACCCAAAACTCCGAAGGTCCAAGAATCCGAAAATTTAATCGAGAGGCATGACGCCCCACACGTGAATTTCGAATTTTGAAATTTTCCCCTTTCGGAATTTTGAGTTTTTTAAATCGACTATGCAGACTTTCGAAAATTTGTGTCTCGATGGTGTTAAAATTTGAGATTTTTACGGTTTAAAAATTCGAATCTTCAACCCAGTTTCGTTAAATATGAGAAATGCTGTCGAATGTGATTGAACTTCTTGTTATTACCGAAAATTTGAGTATTAACTGGTTATCAATGAAAAACAAACGGCTCCTCCAGTTCTCTATAAGTGAAAAGATCAACTAACGATCAAGTTGTGTCCACAAAAGCAGCGTGGCTATTTCGCATAGGCAAATATTAACCCCGGAGAAAATTAGTTTGCTTTTGTCCTCGAATGAAGCGAAAGATTTTAATTACTGCAGTGAATTATCATTATCGGTTTCAAACTACGAATATAATATATTGGTTTTATGCATTATTATAATTTGAAAATTGTGTTTCTGGGCAGAATAATTCCGATAGAAAATTTCAATCTGAGCGACACAAACTTCAATAGAAAAAAAAAAAAAAAAAAAGAATCTGGGTACTTTTTACGACAGAATTTTAAATGATTTTGGAATTCAGTCTGTCGTATGTTAGACTCGGGATTTATCTTTCCCTAGTCGCTGGCCAGTAGAGATTAGCCTAAATATTCCCATGAGTGAACCGCAGATTTAATACAAAGGCGACCGACACCGTGTCTGAATGTCAGCTGTCTACAGTACCGTTCGTAGCTGGCTAAATCCCTACCTACATAAACCCATTCCATTCCACCCACTGCTACCCAGTCATCCTCAGATACTATAGACGTAGCGAAACCGTAGCACAGGGTCAGGACGACCAGGACCAGTACGAGAACCAGAAGCAGGTCCAGAACTAGAAAGAGAACCGCAGGGATGGTTTCTATGCAAATGTACTCATAACTCACGTGAATACATTGGCCTGAGCTCGACTAGCTAGGAAACGTAGGAAATGGGAAAAACTCGTATCCGTTGAAAATGCGTTTCTCTGTTTCACTTTCGCGTCTTTTCCCACATGTCAGATGATTCGTTTTTTTATTTTTTTTTTTTTCTTCTTCTAGGGAGACGAGGAGGTTTATCAACTGTCCAAAGAGCAAAATTGCTTTTGAGCCTTTTCTGTACGGTACGTAATTTAAATCTCGACACTTTGTTAGATGGACAAAAAATACGTGACTAAATAAATTTTCGGGGAAATAAAATAGACGACGAAACTTCACGGTATATCACGGTCATATTCGTGCAGAAAATTCGACAAAAATAGTTATCCTCTATTTTTATATCCATCTTTATAAAAGAAAGTTATAATCCCTCCCGTAATTTAAAACAAATATTTCAGCCGTCACGGACTTCATCGAACGAAAAATTTCTTTTCATTTCTTTTTTTCCTCTCAATTCGCCTTCGCAAGGTGACTACTCGTGTTTCATCTAGATAGTGTCAACATCAATTCTGTTTGCTGGACTATGATAACGTGGTAACTAATATAACTACCTGCTGTCATGACTGAGGGGCTAAATTTATTTTTTTCTTTATTTTTTTTTCTTTTGATTTTGCGGTGAAAATTTCCACTGAGTCGATCACCAGTTTTGGAACTTGTCCACGCATATGGCGCCCCTTGCTAATTCCGTATTCGACGTTGGTATGCTGGTGGCACCCGATTAGATCTGACTGCTCGTTCCCTGTTCAAATATATCTGAATACTACTGGATATACCCAAATGTCGTTGAAAATCCCTGCAGGATATCTATATATATTCATGTTATACATACCTACGTATACATTATACAGATTATTACAGACTATATGCGGGTGAGTTCCACTCAGTTATCTCTCTGTCCCTGTAGAGTCTCTTGGTCGCCATTATATCGATTTTATTTGATTTTAGAACACCATATAGTATAACCAACGAACGTTTTTCATGAAAAATAAAATTTAGTAAAAGTATCGTTTCACTTTATTATACAAAATTTTCTTTCCTTCTCTTGTGTTCGTGATATTATTTACAATTTTTTTTACGATTTAAAAGTAGGCGTCATTTTTTATTAAATGTGGGCAATTCTCAGGATAGACAATTGGAAAATAGTGAGAAATTGAATTCGGGTGGGTTTAGAGGCTTGACTGGTAACTTCATGGTCAATCGTAAAGACGTAGTTTGGCGCTGTGGTGGACGAAGCCAATTGCATTAGACCAGGACCAGCTTCAGGCTAAAACCGCTGGCAATTTCCTGGACTGAACGTTTCCGTACAAAAGAAAATTGAGTTGAAGTATATATCGTTTCACTTTATTATAAAAAATTTTCTTTCCTTCTCGTGAGTTCGCATACCAGCCCAGAAAACCCGTTTTTTTTTTTTTTGTTGCGAGTTTTGATTACTGATAGTTTTTTTCTTGTTTCTTTTTTGGCGAATCAAAGAAGGTGTTATTTTTTATTAGACGTAGGTAATTTTCGAGTTAGACAATTGGCAAATAGTGTAATTTTAATGGTCAATCGCAAAGACAGTTTGGCTCTGTGGTGGGCCAAGGCAATTGCATTTGACCGGGACCAGCTTCAGGCTAAAACCGCTGGTAATTTAATGCAGCAGTAATCTACTTAGCTGGACGTTGGTTTAGTCAGCGGTTATCACCCGCGGACCTTCGTTCAACCGCTGCACGTCGTTTGGATACCACAAACATGGCGAAAATGTGTTCACTTCTATTAGAAGCGTGCTTAATCACAAGAGAAAATAATATATCGTTAATTATATCGTAAAATAGATTTTAAAAAGGGTTCAATTTTCTTCGTTGAGAATTCATAATGTCCAAATATTACGGAATGAGATCTTCGTTGAAAATTCATTTAAAATTCACGATTTTCTTTTCTGATATATTTTTGTACTTTTTGGATGATATTTTTCGAGACCGTTTATTATTTTTTTACTTTTCACTTTTTCTTTAAGCGAATGATATGAAGTCGGTAATTTGGCAGGTGAAGAGATGATTCTGTGTTTCATGTACCTAGTTATACCTCACAGTCTTCGGGAGACAGCTGGTTGATGGAAATAATTAAGAAGATCCGAGACAGCGATGAATTTATTCCGTCGTCGACGTCGCCTTGATTCTGTATAGTAATAAAACAAGTCTCAGTGGTTATCCACTGAGTAGGTACTAAGAAAATTTAGAACAAAAACGTTGTGCTCGGTGTTGTAAGAATTAATTAATATTTTTTGACATGTTTTTTTTAACCACGTTTTATTCAGAATTATATTTAATTTACTGATTCTATTTGCGTTATAAAACAGTCGAGAGTCAACACTTCGTTTAAAATTATATTTCTTATCCTTTTGAGTGAACAAAGATCATGTAAAATTTCTTTTGAATTGTCTTTTGATAGAATTGTAAAATCTTAAATGTTTAAAAAATGTAGGTGTGTTTAAGCTTGAATGACACTGTGTAGGTATAATTTATATGTATATATATTCCAGTTTTAGTATTAAAATCGTCTTTTGTGATGATAAGATTAATTTGTTTTCATCGTAGCGTAATTCGCCCTCTGAAATAATTTCCTGAATATAATGAATAAAGAAGTTATACCTACGTTGGAATTTTAAACCGCAGGTTGAAAAAAAAAGAACACTTTATAAAAACTTCCTCCTTGGCATCTCGACTTTATGGATCCGTCTACTCAGTAGGGCATTTGCCTCGCTGATTGGCTTCAGGAACAAAGAATATCGTTCGAGTGGGTCAGACTGAGCACAGAATGTATCAGGAGGTCAATAAAACTAAGGATTTGTATTCTTTTTGTTCAATTTCCTTTCTCAATTCCCTCATATTTCATGCTTATTGTTTTACCGTCGTAATTAGACAAAAGGTTCAAAGATAAGATTGAACGGTACAGAATTCAGATCAAACTCTCCGCAGCTGTCTTACGCGTAAGAAAATAAATGAATGAAATATTCTGAGTCGAAAACTTTGAAATTTATGAAATAATAATTTTTTAAACACCCTGTACGTAGGAATCTTCGAGTGTACAGGGGAGGATGGTAAATCTAAATGGAATACCTTGACGATAATTTCCTCAGAGATGACGTACCAGCCCCCTCCGTAAACCCGAACTTCTCGAAAGCTTCCCAATCGTCTAATTCAACTAACACGTTCGCATCAGAGATGGTGTAAATTTAGTTATTGACCGTTGTCCGTTGCTAGTATATTCAAATTATAGAGTAGTACCAAATTGAGATGTTGGATTCAATAAGCTAGAATAAGGGTTCCCCTTCTAGACTCTCCGAATTTATAATTCCGAATTTAGCCACGAAATTTGGTTTTTAATCTGTTTGAAAAATACGTGCGAAGAATTTGACGTGAGAATTGCAGTATTCTGTAATTGGATGCTTCGATACTTGGGTGGGTTGTTGGAGACGCTTTGAAATGGCTCCGAACTATCAGTTCGTACCGTAACTCTATATCTCTATGGTAGAATCTTAACAGCTCGAGACGACAACGTCTGCTAGCAATGCACTTCCCTCCAATATCCATCTATCAAAATCAATCCAGCTGGAAAGTGCACTTAGCTAAAGCCAATGTCGTTCCGCTCGAACCCGCCCACGTACATACCTACCAACCTACGTGCAATGGAAAGCAACTGTGATCGTTCATTTTCATATGGTCACTCCTGTTACCTACAATTTCCTTAACCATATTCAATCAGTTTTTCATGACGTCTGATCTGCATATAATACTCCAACTTCTGCAATGAAAAGCTTCTCTTTGATTAATCCATCCATAACTTTCAGTCGCGTAGTTGATACGATCGACAATTTCTATGAGAGAGAATGTCAAACGCCGAGTATCATTCTTCAAAGGGTAAGAGAGTTTCTTCATTGAGACAATTCTCTGCGAGATTTAGATGTGGGGCATTGTTCCATAAACTAGTGCCGATATAATACCCCGTGTTCAGGGTTCAGGCGTTCGCTCACAAACTTCATTGGTAAAGTTTTGTACATATACATATACACAGTAGAAACGGATGGATACGACACGAAACGACACGGCACGACGATACGGTTTGGAATATAGACGATGCGGTTTGGTTGACTGTGGTTTACCAACCTTGGACCGCGGTTTGCGGTCACTATACTGAAGATTTTCGAGAACGTATTAATGTCCTCCGTCAAAGAGGATCAACTCCACATTTTCACCGTAAGATTATCAAGACGTGACAATTTCATATGGACAAGAAAATTCCGGAGTAAATTTCTTGACGTAGAGGGAAAACAAAATCTCTTTGTTTGCACGAGAAGTGGATGCAGTGAATCTAATTTGCCGTCATTACTGGACACTGGGTCCCGCAGGGCCGTTTGTAGTCCGCACCGCTACGTCCTGGGTTCAAATCTAGTTTGCAGTATTCGTTGTTATGCAGATGTTTAAAGATGCATTTCTGGAACCGCAGACATTGAACTTAATTATGTGTTGTTAATATCTGTTATGAAACCGAACCCCATGACCCATTATTTTTCTAATCTTTCCGATACCACATCTTATTTGTTCAGTCAACCGTCGATAAACGGAAAATAAAATACCAGGACGAAAAAATGTCCTAATATCCACTCATTGGGACATACCGCAACCTTTTTACAAACGGTAGGATATCAGAACAGATTTATGCTAACCGTATAACCTTGCGAAACTTAAAAATACCGATAAAACTTGTGAGTATGAAATTGTAACAATCGTCAAGCTCGATAACGTCATCGCACTTTAAATGGTCTCGAACCGATTAGTTCATAGCCTCATGTGGAAGGGCCTTCCATTAGGCCAATAATACGGAGAGATGGACGCAAGGATTTCATGAAAATTGGATAATCGAGTAAAACCGTAGATGTGTTAGACTGTGATTTGGATAAATTGGTGCCTAGAAAGGCTAGCCATTTTCTCAACGAAACTATATTACTGACCGTCGTTAGTTCCTTTCATTGCTACAATGAATTTCCGTCCATATATATCAAGCTGCACAAGAACCAAGAGCGGCACTTGAAAATCTAAAGCTTGTCCAGTTACTAGTACCTACTAATAGCTCCAAAATCCAATGCCGCTTAGACTCTCAGTTCACATAGATCTGAAGGTCGACAATTTGGACAGGAGACTGGAGGTAAAGGGTCCTCGGGTTCAATTTACTACCACAATTGGTCGCTACTTGCAACTATGTATGTATGTACCTCGATTACCGTCTGACTACAGAATGTACGGAGAGATCCTCTGTATATTGACATTTAACTCTATATACTCACCGGTACCTATGTCAAAGGTACATGCATGTGCAATGCCGTCAGCAAGTGCTTGCATACTAGGTGTTAAATTGCGAATTTGCACAGAATAATGATTCGAGACTAAAATAATGGAGAAAATCTTGTACTCTGCGGTTTCCTGGATCTACATGATTAGCGACTCAACTGCAAATCGATACACGTATACGTGATTTACTGTATGGACAAGCCTGTGGTTCGGTTATAGATGTGATGGTATTAGATCCAGTCGCAGGTGGACTTCTCTGATAGAGTCGACAAGTGTGAATCTATCACGTGTAGAGACCGAGGACGAAGACGTCAGCGGGATAACATTCAGGCCAATTGCCAGGTAATCCTTGTCTCACTTGAATCAAGGCAATTGCTTAACGCACACAAGTCCCCGTCAATTGCCAATCGACACCAATTTGTCACTCCACTTGTTTTCTGAGGCGAATATTTTTGTCGGGATTTTGCTTGGGGTGGATATCAGATAGATTTGAGTTTGGCAAGTCCTGGTATTAAGTGAAGTGGTTCCTTTTTAGCTTATTATCGTAAAAATTCACATCTAGACTTGGATGCTGTATCTAGCTGGTACCCACCTTCCATCGTCTGGTTTCTATGTGCCTACTCAACGTCTGCGGGAGTAGTAGAAGCTAAGGAAGACGATGGTAGATTAAGTACTCGTAACTTTGAATCAGATTCAAGTTACAAATCAAGACCTTGTCTCGTTTCCCGTGGGTTCCCACCACTACGCGCCTACCTTTACCCCCTTGGCTTGCCATTCGCCGTATCCTTTACTCTCGACTGATACCAACTTTCGACTCCCATAATTACGAATTTCACTAATTAAGGATATGCGAAATTACACTGCTTAATTATTTTCTAATTAGCAACAGATTCGTCAGTTCCCGCGGTACCGTCTGTGTTATAATTGTATATGATAATTATTTATTTAACAGAAAACATTGATGAACGGATATTTCATATCAAGGAGGCAAATTATGCAGCAACATTTTATTTCTATGCGAAATCTTTGCATGTTCTCGGTCGGATGGTTTACATTATTTTTGGTGTGGAAATTATCAAAAATTCGGGTGGCCGGAACGCCCCATATTCAGGTCGAGTATGGCAATACGAAATTAAGAAGAAACTCTAATTTTATTTAATAATTATATAGCTTAGAAGATTAAAATAATTTAATTACACCTACTAGCAAATTCATAGTGTTCAGTTTGAGTAAAAAAGAAAAAAAGAAAAAAGAAGAAAAAAAAGAGAAAGAAAATTAACGCAGTAATTTTCACCTGAGAGAAAAGTGTAGGAATTGCAGTTGGCAGTGATAATTAATGAGTGAAAGCATTATCTATAATCCATATTAAATCCTTGGGCGATAATTTAGAGTCTGTAAAGTTCAGAGTCTGCGTTTGAGTGACGGGATTACAAACCGGCTTATCTTCTCTGTCTGAGTTTCAAATTCGACAAATGCCACTCTAAGGACAGTTTGTAGATTTGAATTTATAATGAATATACTTTATATATGTATACATATAGGTAAACATAGACATATACTATCGCGTATGTAAAAGTTGAACGATCTGAAGACTAATTAAAATTTCTCTATTAAGGGTTAATAATTAATTAAAAATAACGAGTCCCATCTCAATAATTAACGCAGAGCTCTTTCGAAACTCCAATATCTATATAACCTGCGATTTTTTTTTTTTTTTATTTCTCATTTTATTTAAATATTTCTAACAAGCTCTCTCGACTAATTGGCAGAAAAATTTTAATATTACAACACGATGTGCACGTACGACGTAGACGGATCTACGTCAAATCAATCAAACGAAATTATATAAACATAATAAAAAAAAAAAAAAGGAAAAAAAGGATTAAAAATTCTGCCTAGGGCAAAAATAGGTATGCGTCGTATGAACTCATAACTTGCTTTTGCACATTCGAAAATCGTTTTAGATAATGGACACATTTTTTATGCCTTTTATAGCGATTGTTCAGATTGTTCTTTTTATTTTTTATTATAAAAAACACGTTTGGTAGGGTCCCCATGGTGGAATGTTAGGTAAGTGTAATTCATGGGTTAATTATAGTTACGATAACTGTCCTGTGATCATTGAGGGGTGAATTAGCTCGTTCTACACTCGGTTGGGTATCACTCGCTCAGTTTAGAATTTATTTCCACGTGGCTTACGGCTTATCACCGTCAACCGGTTAACCGTTCGCCAAACCACCGACCCTCGAAAATGGGGCTTGGACCAGAGCCAGACTCTGAATATACCTAAGACTTCCTTCTACAGCATCACACGCGTTTGCTACAAGAGACACGTAGCCCGGAGGGTATCTACATACATTATGCACTCGTGGTACCTCTTGACTTCTGACAAATTTCTGGCAAACCCCAAAGGAGTAGGTATGCAGGTAACGATGCAAAACTACAAGGAAAACAAAGAATTAAATTTGAATATGGTTTTGGTCAAGAAAATATATTCTGCAGTCTTATTTCTGATCGTCGAAGCTGTATCGATTTCCAGACACATTACGATATTATCAAAAACCGAATACAGGGTATAAAAATCTGATTCCTCATCCGTCACTCGTTTTGTTTTTTTGTTATTTTGATGGTTTTTTTTTTGTCGTAGATATACGTTATACAAGGTTCGACATTGTAAATGTGAAGTGTACGTCGTTAAAAAACGCCGAGTAAAACAGTCACTTCAACACGCGGATTTGTGACGCATAAAACAGAGGTTGAAGGTGGTAAACGTAAAAGAAATATCTCCAACTCTTTACAGAGACGGGGTTGACATTACACCGGAATTAAACGTATGTGTTAACATGTTGTAAACGTTCGAATTTATAAGGAAGAAGACTGACGGGGTGTCGACAGCAACGGTTATAACATTCGTTAATTTTAACCAAAGTGCCGAGTTTCCTCGACAAGTTAGAGAGACGCGTTTTCATGTTTGAGGAAAATGATTTTGGTCGTGAAGGAAAAAAAATGTTACTATTTAAAGCCGCAATATTTAAACTGACAACTTAATGATGTCATAATTTATTTATACTCATTTGAGACGATTGCAAATTTTTAGGAACTTTCAAGTTCAGAATATGAAAATTCGAAAAAATCAGAATGCCGATAGCTAAAAACTCGGAAATTCAAAAATTCGGAAAGTCAAAGAATCAGAAAATTTAATGAAGGAACATGACCAAGTTTTGGCCTATCGGATCTTTAGCTTTTCGAATCTTAAACCTATGGTGTTTTTTGATTCGAAATTTTTTTTGGAGGAAATACTCTTTCGAAAAACTGCAGTTACTCGGTAATATTAAAATTCAGAATTATTATCGTTCGGAATTTTTAGAATACAGATCCTCAACTTGCCCCCCCCCCCCCCCCCCCCCCAAAAAAAAATATTTATCAAGCTTAAATTTGACTGGCACTTGAAAAACACAATTCATTTTTTTATGGACCGCAGCTGTACTCAACTGATGGGTAGTAATTATCCATCAACGATTTTTACGTGTACCTGAAAATTCCCGAAACGATTTAAACGTACCGAACTTATTGTAACTTTCGAAAAAGGTTTTTAGACTAAAGAAGGCCGCTTACGATTACCCGAAGTTGTGTTGCAGGGGTGGAAAACGCATTGATGAAGCTTTTCATCCCCTATAGACGTTTCGATAACTGATATAAATGGTAGACAGCGGGTTCCGAACACGCTACCATAATTCTCAATCAGCGCATCCCCTCGAAGTCGATCGAAAGAATGATCCATCGCCCGCAGAAGATTATAGTCAAGTAAAATCAAAAACGCCTAAATCTAAACCTACATTTGACTAAAATATTAGGAAATGCCAAAATAATCAACAATTTTTTTCTCAAGCTTTCTGCACCGAAAAAAAATCCCTAGAATTACGTCAAATTCGATCAATCCTTCAAAATGACCGCGCTTACATTAATGTCTTAATCTCTTAGTGCTCATGGTTTTTTTGGATCGTTGATTGCAAATCTGAGGTCTAAAATTGAAAATAGCGAATTCAATCTAAATATTTCAACTATCTAAATAGTCAGGATATTAGTTGCATAAATGTTTGGAATTTGAAATCTCAGACCAGATTCGAAATCAGCGAGCCAAAATGCCCCCAAGCAACGAGATAGACTTTCGTACTACTTGTTCCGGTCAAGTTATACGAACATTAGTAAGGTCTAGCGTCTTAATAAAATGGGTAGCGGTGCTCTCTCTGGAGGTTCATTATTTCCCGTCATTCTAGAGACTCTCGCAGTTGAATCACGAAAAAAAAAGAAAAAAAAAAAACATGAATGAATAAAACGAAATGGCGATTTATTTTGGCACACCCTAATGTACAATACTATACAAGTTCATTTCAGCACGGTAACGGCTAACGACAAAGCCGGTTTTTTGATGCAGCTCTAAATTCCTCGTAGATATAATATAATGCGTATATCGATCGAGGAACCCTCCATTGTTGGTGACGGTATGGGGTAAGATTTCGGTATGCCCTAAGGGCACGGCGAGCTGTCTAACATAGGAAGAAGGAAAGGATGAGGGTAAAGAAGAGAAGAGGAGATGAGAGGAGAGGAGAGGAGAGGATTCAAGCTTTTGCTTTGGTACATCGTCGTCGTGGTGACAAAGGAAAAATAATCTGTATTACAGTCTAAGAGCGAGTAAAAGGTTTCGCACATGATATGTGTGTGTGTGTGTGTGTGGTGGGTAGGTACGTATGGTATGAGACTGCAGAGGTGATAACTAATAGGGTCGGTGTTATAGCCAAGGTAAAACTATTTCCTGGCTACCAGAGCTTAAAATAACTCTGGATGTTTTATCGAACTGCTATTTCCACTTACAAATTCCTGCCCACGGCTTACCTACTCAACTATATTCCCTTGGCTGGGTTCATGGCTGGGTGGTGAGTTGGGTTCTATTTTTTTTTTTTTTCATTCAGTCCGGATGTGTGCGCCACTTTCAACCCTAGTCCAAGTCATTGACGAGAGTGTGTAGGGTAGGTAACAGAAAAAACCACCCCAATTTCACCCAGGGAAATCCACGTGAGAACCATTATGTAAAGGTTTCCTTTACAGAGGTAGTTTTATTTATTTTCTTTTTTATATTTTTTTTTTTTCATTTTCTATTTCTCTATCCAAAAAGTATCCGACTCTTTGACCTAATCGTTTGAAGACTTGCCATGTGCATGAGTTCTCCGGGTAATGTATGCTGTGAAGAATTTGAATTGGGTAAGGAAACGGCCGTGCTTTGACCCCCGAGGTGTTTACAAAAAAGATAAAAAACTAAAAAAAATAAAAAAAAAAATAAAAAACTGAAAAGATAAAAAGGAGACTGGCGTCTCACTAACAATAAGATAAAACGTTTCTTCATGCCCAGGATTTTATAACCTCGAGATATACATCACCCCCTTCTCTATCTCACTCTCTCTCTGGCTCTCTCTCTCTCTCTCTCTCTTTCCTTATTATTACGAGGGCGTCTCGCCTCCTGTCGAGAAGAGAGAAGAGCCTTCGGGGATGGTGGAGCATGACGTTATCAAATATGCAACGACTCAGCCACGCGCGTTAAGATGAAAATACTGAAGTAACAAGAGGAGGAGAAGACGGCGAAGCAAAATGAGGATGAGGTTGTATTGTCACTGGCTTACCTGGAGACCGTAGTATCCAAGTAACTTCCGTTTCCGGTTACGACAGCTAGACACTAACATTTAGTCCGATAGTCCGAGACAATGACGAGAGAATACTAACAAGTGGTTGTATAATTAGCAATTAAAATATAACGAGTTATGTTAACTGTTGCACCGCGGAAGGTGACTAATCTCAATTAGCGGTGCTTTACTTTCTTGAATTTGTTGTCTTCCTGCTTTTCTTATACGTTTTTTTTTTTTTTTTCTTTTTTAATTTTTTTTTTTTTTTTTTTATTTTACTCACGATTGAAGAAATTTTTACTCAACTAACTAACTAACTAACCAACTCTACGAAGTTTGCTGATTCTTGTGCTGAGATGATATTTTATCCTATAGATCAAATCTTTTGCCTGCAAGAGTAAAGTTCTCTACGTAATATATGAATGTTTGAAATTTGAAGGAAATAGAGCGAAAGGATAAGGCAAGGGAGGCTCCCCTACCTACTATCCCTTTTTTAACTCGGGATAGTGAGACACTTTATTAAGACATAAAGGAGACGGCTAGTTCCATCCAGAAACTGGATGGGAAACATGAGGTGTAAGATTTGAGATTCTCTCCGAGGTGTGGTGGAAGCGAAGAGTAACGGAGACTGCAGTTAGCTCTTTGACGCTCTCGCTTTCTTTCTACCTTCTAGAGAGCGAGAGCAAGAGAAAGAGAAGAAGGAAAAGAAAGAGAAAATTAGAGAAAGAAAGGGAACGGATAAAATGAGAGAAAATGGAGCGAGAAGATGCCACGACGTAGGGCGTCGAGTGCACCGGTGCAGACGAGCGTACCGGTACGAATGAATTCTCAAGTCAACTTTTTCTGAAGCCAGGATCGTGAATCAACCTTTTCAGCATAAACAATGAGCTTTATCTATAGGGATGTGATGAAATTTTCGATTCATTTTAAATTTCAAGTAAATAAATGTTACCAGTATACGTGTTTGTGATTTTTTTGTATTTTTAGTCATTTAGATTTTTTTTTTTAATGCAAATCGTTCGAACACTCTGCAACTTGCAAACTAGTCAAATTTTATGGAACGAAACTTATTTTTAGTCGTGTATTTTCAATATTTTTCGTAAACCAGATCTCAGAACTAAAGTCTGCATAGTTGTTATCCAAAATGAATTCGTAATTTTGATAATTCGGGACTCAAACCCAGTCCCAGCTATTCTTCGGTAAGTTATAACAAATTTTTATTCACTTAACCCGATGTTAGAAGCGGAAAATAAAAGTGAAATAATAACGTTCAGAATCTAGATACTTTTGTATATGAAAAGTTTCCAAAAATCTGCAATATCAGCTGCACCATGTTTTTGATTTTTGTTCATTTCCATTTTTTTTTTTTTTTTTTTGTTTTGTTTCCCACCCAATTTATCCCATTCCTCTTTTTAAAACTAATTAAAAACTGGCCGAACTTCCCACTACGCGTGCAGTTTAACGTAGAGGTCGAGTCATTAATTCATTATGAAGTATTTTACCTGAATACGTAAAAAAAAATTTTGAATAATAGCTTCTTGTTTAATTTAACCGATTTTTTTTTGATTTTTGTTTTACCAATTCAGTTCAATTATCGCTTTATCTTGATGTTGTGTGGTTTTCGCGTAAATCATAAAGCGTTTTGGTATCACGAGATCAAGAAAAAACAAAAAAACAAAAAAAAAAAAAAATGTGGGAAATTACACTGCCTGAAGTTACAGATCGGGAAAGATCATATTTCGAGAAATTCATCTAGTTACCGGTATACAATTTGGTTGATATATGGTTTTTAGTCAAGCGCGAGAGGGTTGTGTTAAAATAGGTAGAAGAGGCTGGAGGGTGCGGTGAATAAGGAGAAAATAAAATGAGAAGAAAATGAAAAAAAATACAAAAAAATAAAATAAATAAATATATAAAAAAAAAGGCAAAAAAAGAACAGGATGCTTTTTCTAATTTCGTTCGGAAGATAAATTTCTCGCGAGGCAACGGGCGGAACAAGAGCCAATTCCATCTTGAGTTCGTTCCATTCCGCGCACAATTCGCGTGTCGACGGACGCGGTGGCATTTCTTAATACAGGCCATACGTGACGTATCGTATTCCTACCTTGACAAAAAAAAATAAAAAAATAAAAATAAAATAAACGAAAAAAATCTCCAGAGTGAGAAGTAATTGTGAGTTATGAAATTTACCTCTTTAAAATTGAATTTTATATTACCGGATTTCAACAGTGCAATGCGATTTATAATCGTATATAGAAAATACGTACGTTGGTACGTATCTCGCCTATTTCCTAAAAAAAAAAGTCGACAAGAAAAATTCTGAAAATTATCTAAATTTTTTGGAACCTAAAAGTTGAAAAAAAAATTTATTTCAATAGCGAAATTTTAAGCCAGAGATTTACAAAATTTCATAAATTTGAACAAATTTTGAAAAAGAATAAAAAATTGCATCGGCTGATTTTATGCTTTGGAGTTAGGAACAGATTTTTGAAACTTGGTGGTTCATTTTCGTATACCTCGTATTGTATATACGTAAATGTGATATAGTAACATGTTGACGATATAATATGATGAAATAATTAAAATTTCGTCATTATTCTCTCATAATTTGTACCGGAAATTAGAATTGCGGATAGCTATACGTTTATGGATATACCTACATATAGGTATATCAAAGTCGAGTTGACGATGGACTTTTATCTGGTTTATATGGAGTGAAAAACCGTGACCAAAATACATCCCAGGGGATTTAAGCCGTAAGCTGAAAAGCGTAAATTAGATTACGTTTCAATATATTTCAGACGCGTTTCTAGGGTATCATGAACATGAGGTTAAAGGTCAATCTGTGGCTTTTTTTAGCCTCGTATACCTACATAACGAAATGATCATTAATATTCATCACGACTTGAACTTGACGAAAAATAATAGCGGATACAAAAAAAGAGCGAAATATTTTCTTCAGATTTTGATAAGAGATAAAAAAAAAATAAAATAAAATAAAAAAGTAAATGAATAAAATAAAATAATAGCTGAAAGCCAACCTTATTTTATTTTTTTAGTTTCATAGTAAGTCATTACCACTTTCTATAATATAAAATCGTGTAGAATGACCGGTTTAAAATCCGGGTTCCTTTATGACGTATAAATAACAGCTAATTCTCTCCTAAGCCCTTAAAGCGTTTAACGTAGGTAAATTATACATACGTATAGATATATAGCTGTATATATATATATATATGTGGAAAGAGAAACTGAATGTCACGCCTTTAAAATTGGATATACTTTAATTGCCTTCGCACGGATAACGGAATTCATAATTTACAACACACTCGCGTTGACAGAAGTTGTAAGTATTGGTAGCTATTAACCCCGGAAGTCGTGCGGAAGAAATCAATATCGAAATAAAAAAGAAAGAGGAAAAGGTAGAAGGGGGAAGGAATAAAGTCGAATGGGAATTATTCAAACCGTAGACAGTTCGATTATTCCCTATGTATAATTCTAATTAAAAGTCACTGATCGGTGCTATACATATACTAGTGTACACTGTTAATTCGATTTGCTAGATCGTAACGGAGATTTAAAAAAAAAAAAAAAAACAAAAACTAAACGAACGTATAATCGATCAACGGATTGAAGAAAATTGAAATAGAAAAAAAAAAGATTTGATGATGAAAGATGGCTCATTAAACCCTCGCCAAATTCATCCCATTTATCTTTTCTTTTTTTATTTTTTGATTTTTTAGTAATTTTAAGGTACTTACGTCAGCTGAGAATGACTAATAAATGGACAGGCGATATATACACGTGTAGGTATAAAATACAAGAAATGTTTACCGTATTTTGGATGAGAAAACTTCCTCCCGAATATATACCGAACAGATGTATTATACATTTTGTCTGAAGGAAAAAAGACGTTCGTATAAATCAACAGTTGTAAAAAGAAATGGTAAGGACATAAAAGAAAAAAACCGTAAAACTCTCCCGAGCAAAGCCATGGACATTTGACCTCACCACTATACTGATTCAGAGTTCAGCTTTCAATTCTACGAAAGTTTACGTTTATCATGTTATAATTTGTTCAAGATTTTCTCATCTAATATTGTTTTTCTTTTTTTCATAAAATTTACTACAAATCATACAATATTGTAGAATTTTTACTTTTCATCGTATAAGTATGGTAAGAAAAGTATCGGTTTCGATCGATAACATATTTTGTTAATTTCAACTGATTTCCGAAAAAATTAACTTTCAATTTTTGATTGAAGACCTTTTTTTTGTTTCATTATAATTAATTAAGTTTATCAATTTAGTAATATTTTTCAACCAATTTTTAAAATTCACAAATTTAAATTCGCTATAAATGATCTCGAAAAGGGTTGCGTAAAAAAAAAAGAAAAATCAAAAAAAATCTGGTAATTTACAGGATTTTAAATTTAGATGATCGGTATGAAAAATTGCCACATGTCGTTTAATTTGAACGGTTGACTTTGAGCGAAAAAAAAAAAATTCCATTTTCAATTTTTGAATGTCGACCCATATTCCGATCATATACACTTGACAGTAATTCCAGTGATTACATGAGCTTGTGGGATGCCAAAAAGCACCGTTAAAAACCGTGTTGTTTAATTTCTCGTTTTTTTTTTTTTTTTTGTGGGTCTAAATTATTCAAAGAAAAATTAGTTTTTTTCATTTTTTCGCCCTACAAGTTTTACCTGAACTTTTCAAAAACTAAAAATTGATAAATTTATTGAATACCTGAACGATGGTGGGTCGCTCGCCATAATCACCGTATCCATACCGACATTTCACATACACACAATATTATCTACATGTGTTACAAATTTAATTAGTCGATCCGGCAAAATGTTAGGTATATATAGATGTCCGTGCGATATCTCTATGTGTTAGGTCAGTACATAGGCACGGTTAACCACCATTTATGGTTATATGTATATACATATCTGTAGAGAAATTCGGGTAGGTATAGGCATCGGATAACGCGAGTTCGTCCCTGAGCAAGCGTAATTATTTTGATCGGTTGCCGAAAACCCTGCAACTACCTCCCAACCATGTCTCTCATGCCTATTTCTAGGTGTACATATCCTATGTATACTTGCCTATATAAACAAGGTAGAGACATATCTATGGTATGTAATGATACGTATTATGAAAGCTTTCAAAAAAGTAATAAAAAAAAAATATGCTTTATCATGATATTTTGAAAATTTTGTAGAAAGTACATTTTCACATCGTATGTTGATCTTTATACTAAATTTTATCAAATTAATATTCACCTAATTATTATAAAACATCGTACAGAATATAATAACGTCTGATGCGTGTTAATGAGCCTCGTTGTAAAGTAACGTGACAACGGCTGTGGAGAGTCCCACGACGTGAAGAAATATTTATATAATAAATATATTATGAGAAATATTTTATTCACTTTAACACAGCCGCTTTGCTATTCGGTGAGATAATTAACTCTCTTTTGTCACGTATTTCTAATTATACAGGTATAATTTGTTTTTCTTCTTTTTCTGTTTTTTTTTTTTTTTTTGCTCTTTCCTGTTTCCCCACTTTTTTTTTTCTTGTTTTTTTTATCTTTACGCATCCTGAAACGGTCCGCGATGTGATTAACCACAATATTCCTCTGCCCTAAACCAATCGATGAAAACCACCCCTTCAACGTACAGAACTACGGGTTTAGGTCGAAGTTCTACCCCATTAAGTGCGAAGGACCCCTGTAATTTAATCTGGCATCGATTAGCATCCGCGGTTTCCCCCGGGCTAAAGATGGATTTCAGTAAACACTTGTTCCCCGTCAGTTAAAACAGACCGAGGTCCGCAAAAGGAGGTATAGAACCTAATATAACTATACCAAGATGGGTTTCAAAAAAAGAAGTAGAAAAAAATGCGAAGGTTGAAAGTTAAACAAAATAAATAAAATGAGGATTCCCGGGGGTGTAGACTGGGTCTTAATTCCTGCAAGGATTACTTTTCAAATTATCGTAAAAATGTATGGGTATAGGTATTCGCGGAACCTGTGTCACTTGAGAATTAATTTCTCCGATCTTAACCACAAAAGAAATAGCAAAGAAAAAAAGAACAAAAAGAAAAAAGAAACTGACAAAAAAATTGCGTAAAAATAAAAAAAATAATTTAGCAAAAATATAAGATCCGGTGAGTGAGAGACGACGTGGTATTTCTTGAAGACGAGACCATCAGAAACTCTTCCTGCAGGTTGCTTCGATTATTTACGTTGTACAGCTCGTTATGTGAGAACAGGGATCACCCTTCATTCGACAACCCCTTCTTGCGGCGTCATAAAGGCTAAGTGCAAAAAGAAACGATCCCGTTCGTCGTCGTCGTCGTCGTCGTCCGCATACAGGGTGAGATGGTTTTGAGAGAAAACGCAGCTCATGCGATTAAACAACCGTCGTGATTCGAGTTATACGAGATGACAGGCTATAATTGCGACACTTCAAGTGTGAAAATTATCTCTTGTAAGAACAAAAAAAAAAAACGATAACAAAAATTATCTGAGCTTTAATTTTTAACGAAATTCGTTTGGTTAGAGAAAGAAAAATACATAAATGAATATAAAAACGATTTATTTGATCAAAAAATGGTTCACATGGAAAAAAATGGATCAAAAGAAAAATAAAGTTCGTTAAAATTCGTTAAATTGAAACCAGGAATTTCGTTAGAATTTTAACGAGTTTGGAGATAATTTTTGACCAAAAAAAAAAAAAAAAAACAAGCGTTTTTTGAAACAGACTTTTTTGGAATGATTGTGGGTACTCGTATGACCCATACGTTGGATCTGTACCTACTCGCAAATATAAGGAGAATCACGATTTAAAAATTTTCATTGTACGTTGTGAATATGTGAGATTTCCAAAGCAGTATATATTGTATATCGACTGTTTTGTGTGGTATTCCGTAAAAACCGATTGCACGTTCTGAAATGAAATTGAAAAGAGTCCCCATATAATGGAGGTCTCGTAATCGATACCGAGTGCTATGGAAGTTCTATTGTCATTGGTTAATTGTTGTTATCCATCAATTACCGGAGTCAGTGTAATTTTTTTCTTTTTTATCTCTACACCCATATACCCGTGGTGGGGGATTAAAAAAAAAAAAAAACACCTTTGTTCGCTAGAAAGAAGAATAAAATGAAAAATATGGAAATAAATTGTCTGTACGATAAATAAAAAAATTTATATATAAAAAAAAAAATCACGTGACAGTTCCCTATATATATGTGTGTATATATATAAGGCTTCATTTTCTCATGACTATTTATACCATTTGTGGTTTTAAATTTTTGGGTAAAAAGAAAGAAAGAAAAAGAAAAAAGATAAAAACAAAAAATATGATAAAAAGAAGACAAAATATAACGAAAGCTGTAAAACTTAAGTTCGATTTGAATTCCCCAATAAGCAATGTGACTCCGTGAATTACGTAGCTTCTAAAAACTCCCTGCACAAACATTTTACATGTATATTGTGAAAAGCGGATGTCAAGACCCGAAATTTCCAGATCAAACGTTCGAATTTAATATCCCAGAGTGAGTATGTGGGTGTAGTATACACGGTAGGTATAGATAGGTATAGAATATACACGTGTACCATCTCACTCGAATATCTACGAGCCCCCTTTCGTTCTTTTCAAATTCATTTTCTTCGATCTCTTTCGATAAGAACGCCACTTCCATCACTCGTGTTATTTGTATACCCTAAGTATATGCGCAAGCCACCCCATCCAGACTATTCGTATGCGCCTATATACTTGTCAGGGTGCTTAGAAAATTTATAGCCATACCGAAAAAAAAAAAAAATAATAAAAAAACTCCCCACCGTAAATATATCGATCCGTCTTAACAAAATTCGAAATAAAATCAAAAAAAAAAAAATCCTAACATAATAATTGAAAAATTTTTTTTAAATAAAACGTCGTGACGTCATTTTATCTTCGAGTATTTAACCCAAACCAATCAAAGGCTAAAAAACACAAAAAAAAACAAAAAATTTTTAATTGAAAATTGTGACAGAAAAATATACGAGGAATTATTCGTTTTCTGGAAATTAAACTGACTGCAGTGCAGTAGAGAGAGCCGCCGACTATTTCCTTGCGAAATCGTTTACCGGAGAGGTTACTAAGAGCTGCCCATTTCCACCCACCGACTAAATCATGGTAAGCCTTGTTTATGCCGCTACAAATTATGACGGTATTACTTAACCAATAAGTCATCCACCTCACCGATCTGACCGGACTCAACGACTGGAAATTATGCCTGTCTCGTAGCGGTGCTATGAGCCATTACTAAACGTTGAACGATATTTCAATTCAAAGTGTATAAAGAGAAAATTGGGGATTTTTTTAAAGACCGATAAAAATAATAAGACTATAAAATTAACCGACTGTCATTACATTATTATTAATTAACAGAATTTTTTCATCGTTGTCTATATCTTCGACTATTATTTTTTGTTTTCTTAAAATTTTCATTTTTTCAACATACGTACTAACATGATATAACTTTTGTTGTAAGGAATCTTTGATCAGATCTTTTTGAGTAATTTTGAAAGAGCAAAGCCCCTTCCGTCAAGATTTTTTTCTACTTTTTTGGTTTTTTGGGTCCAGCTGATTACGTTTACGTTGAGAGAAATATGTCGGGGATTAAACACTCGGTTGAATAGGGGTAGATTTTTGGAAGGATAATTGGAGGCGCGTTGAGTAGAGATTAAAAGCTTGTAATCGTTCGTTTTGATGTACTTGAAATAAAGAACGATTATATAATGTGAGATGTGTATAAAAGGGGTCGTTTTCGGAAGAACAAAAGAGTTTCTTTTTATTTTTTTCGTTTTTTTTCATTTCTTTGTTTTTTTTTGAAATATATTTTATACAGGGGACTGTATTATATAATTAAATGAAATAATATCCGAAAAATTCTACATTCTCAAAAATGGAATATGAAAACTTTCTTTCGCCATTTCTCCTGCAGTATCTATACTACCCTGTACCTATCTACTTCGAGAGCTTTCGAAAGGGTCGGATGAATATTCGCCAGCTGTCTACTGCGTCTAATAAATTACATATCTCTGGATTTAATTAAAAATCTTAAGCGGCAAATAACTGTCGACATCGACCCTGCTATATTTTCCTGTGGAAACTTAACTCGGTGAATCGTTTTGTCTTATTTCCTTTTTTTTCCCCTTCTTTTCTTTTCAGGGAAGGAATATTCATCCTTATTTAATCAAACTACCTTTCATGTTTATCTGACCGGCGATCTATCTTGTTTATCAATTTTCGTTTAAATTTTCTGATTACACCAAGTCTGCCCCTTTTACCTTCACTTAAATTTATCGAAATTTCATTATTTTTTCTGTCGCAAGGAACGAGGATTATGAAATATAAAAAAAAAAACACGTAGCATAACTACATGTGTGTACATACATACGTTCAATAACCGTTTAGTAAACTGAAATTTTCGAATCGATACCTGCACTTAGTAGCAATTTTGACCCTTGTAACCTTTCGCTGGAACTCTCTGGGCTTACCTGAAAGAAAATATAGAAAATCGATGGTTATAATATGTGTTGAAAAAAGTAAACTAGGACACAACATGTTAAGCAATACGTTGCGAAAAATATTAAGAGCACTTATTTTAAGATTTGTTAATTCGTTCTAGTTTTCAGAGTTCAACATTTATGCGGATTATTTTAGTTGTAGTAGAATTCGATTAACGGAAATACCTCCGTTTTCAAAATTCCATAATTTTTATTATTATTATTATTATTATTATTTATTTTTCATCCCTTAGTTGAGTAAACTCATTAGCCTCAGAGATAACGGAAGAGTTATTAAAAAAACAAAAAACGAAAAAAAAGAGAAAAAAAAAGCAACGAAGTCGATTGAGTTTAAGTCGCTGCGTCACATGGCTGGAAGGGTGAGCGCCTCGCGACTCGCACCCCCTGATGACTGCATCAGTGGTCCATAATTAGCCGCGTGGTTACGAGGAACGACTTTGCGAACAAAGAAGAAAAGCGCCGTTCCTTCCTTTCTCATTCTCCCCATTTCCCTGACCCACACCATGTTTAATCGTTCTCTTAGTCGTCGTCGTCGTCGTCGACCGGAAGAGAAACGAAAGAGCGAAGGATAAGAGAAAAGAGAGGAAACGAAACGAAAGGAAACGAAATGAAGAAAGAAATAAAGAGAGAGAGAAAAAATAAAACAAACAAAGAGAATATAGAAAAGGAAAGCATCTGGACCCATTAATAAACTGCTGAACGGAGAGTTTCTTAAGCAGATGGATTAAGCCTCCTCCCTCTCCCTGGGTTCGTTCCCACTCGTTTCTCTTCGTTATCTTTATTCTTTTTTTCTTTCTTATTTTTTTTCTCGATTCTCATCGTCATTTTACCTCATTTCAAAGGAAGGCAGAAGCGTCGGCGTTGGAACTCTTTGACCACAATCCTTTAATTCAAAAACCATCATCCCTTTGAGTAACTAACGAACGATTCTAAGGAAATTCACGAGCTACGCGATGGTCACTATTCGTTGCAGTATTATTTTTCCCATTTCCTGTGAACATTTTACTACGTATAACGTATATGTATGTATATATGTATATGTCACATGTATTTACATAATGAGATCAGAATATTTTAGAGTTTGGAATTCGATAACGACTAGGGCTTGATCGTTGTACTTGGAGCAAAGACTGGCAGCAATATAAAACTCCCTGGGGGCAAAGTGAAATATTTATAGATTTGCGCAAGGAAACAGTCCAGTAAGTATAAGATACTTGGACCATTTCTATCCGGACAAAAAATTCAATAGAATCTTTTTATGTATGTAAAGTATGAAATGTCAAAAAGTTGAGATAGAATCAACGTCGAGATTCAAATCTCGTTTTAAATTTCAACTATTTTCTTACAATTTTGAACCACCCATCTTTACATGTATAAAAGACAATACAATAAAACTGTTTTTGAAAAGTTCACACCTAAGTAAGACTCGGCTTATATTGCTAGTAGAAATGCAATAACGAATTACAAGTTGTAAAAAGCGATGTTATCCATAAAATTTTCGCCCACTAGGGAACGTACCTACATACATACAACTCCGGAGCATTTTGTATACCATTTTGGATTTTATAAGCGTGCTGAATTCCGAGCTAAGCAGAAAACAAAAAGAATAATAATAAAAGCTGCAGCATTTTTTGCTCATAAAATTTTTTACACGGGTCAAAGTGACTAGTAATATATTTTGTAAGATCACTTCGCGAAAGGTAAACGTTGAAAATACTTTTTTTTTCAACATTAAAATAAAAAAACAAGAAAAAAATTTTTTGTTCAAAATTGGGGACTTCGAACTTTTTTTTTTTTTTCATTTTTTGTGGCTGCTGCAGGTTAATTAAAAAAAATTTTATATCCATACCGTCATGAAGGCAGCCATCTAGCTAGGCTGAACTTCCGAAATTACCCTACCTTCTTCGTCAGGCGCATAATCACTTGAAGATAATATCCCATGAAGTTTATCACTTAGGCGGAGTCTATCAATATCGCTTAATCGCTTGGCAAGTCAGTTTGCACAAAGTTTGCTGCTTCTCAACTCCTCCTTATTCTACGGACAGGACATACAGCGTCCTTGACTCCTTACGGGAGCAAGCTAAGGTATCCGGAACTAGTTAGCCCGCACAGTACCTACCCCCACGTAGATAGAGTTTTTTTTTTCTATCCGGAACAATCCAATTTTCTCTCCATATCTTTTACTCGTATTATACTGGTATAAAAAGGGCGAGATACATGGCTTAGCACTTTCTTTTAAAACAATAGCCGCATGTGAATTTCAGTACAATTCTACGGCCCGTTCCTTCTTTTCCTCACACCGTTTTTTATGTTTTTTTTTTTTTTTTGAATTTTTTTTCTCTTTTTGTTTCTTCTTCTTTTTTATTATTCACAATACCACTTTAATATAACAGCTGGGATCGCGTACACATACCTATATCTAGAGATACGAATGACTACTAAGAAAAAAAAATTTTTCAACCGTTTTTTGTAAACGGAAATTGAATTGGTTTGAACAATTTTATTTCCCGCCTGTTGAAGAAGGTTTCTCTTATTTTCAATCAAAAATTTCATCAAAAACTTTAGGACTGCTATTCGAGCGTGAAATTTTCTTTGAAGACGCGATTTCAACCCTTATATATAACACGAGATCTCAGAACTAGAACGTTCCAGTACATAGCTTAAGGCGTTATTATATATGTATTAAATCCAATTGGTAAATTTATCGTAGGTATAAGATTTTCTCCCTTATTTAATGTTTGGAAAGACAAAGAACAATATCCGGATATTCTGTCATTTGAGCTATTCCAGAAATTCGGTTCATTCCCTTGAACAAACGATTTTTATTCATAAATTTTGTAAATGAAAATCAGATTCCTTATACCTACTTCCGAGTGTAATCTTGAATGAAGCAAATCCCACACACTTCATAAAGCAATCACCAGTGACAAGATTTGGTTGTAGTCAATCTGTTATCTCAAGGCAGTAGGGGGATTATAGTCCTCATTATTAATTCCGTACGGGGAGCCTAGACAGATCTTTAGTTGACTATACCTCAACCCTAAACAATAACTAAAGCTGAACCCTGAGGCTTGGTAATCGTCGCTTGAGACTATGGAGTATGTATAGAAATTTGGTTGAACGTTTACCCGGTTTTAACACCTGGTGTATATATGCGATACACAATTTGTCTGTGACACCGTGTGAATATAGAAGCGTGTAGCAGTGTAGTTATAATCTTATCGTTTCGTCCATAGAAATTTCGCCTACGTATACCTGGTACCTACAGGGGCCGGTATAAACCTCCTAGCAAAACACAGACTAGATCGGAGCATGTTTATACTATAAGCACAAGCCTTGTGCAAACACACGTGGTTGCCTATTCCGTTTAGTATAAATTTTATGCGGAGTGAACCCTTCCTGAAACAGCGACCTTAAAACACCGCAAGAAATGGGATATGGAAATCGCGACTTTCCACGTGCAACACCAGCTCGATCCGAAACTCTATTATCTATAGTTATCTAGTATGAAAAGGAAACAGATAGATTATCTGTTCTGTACTTTCATCTTCAATTTCATTTGACTCTATGCGCTGCCACAAGGCAAAGGAACGAGAGCAGCATACCTATCTCAAGATGAGAAACGTAATCGAGTTCTGATAATTGACAATTAAGAGAAGTCAAGACGTTCATTGGATTCAGAACAAGAATTATCCAAAGCTTTCATCCCAAATCTAGAGATAGAAATTTTGAGTGGTAATTGTCGAGAATTTTTTCCTCAAACAAAGACGATTTTATCTTTTTAAAAATCGTGTGCTTTTGGATATTGGATATAGTTTTGGTGACCAAATTGCGGGCCAAGTTGACTGCACAATTCCGAACTGGTGTTAAGAATATACTGAAATTGGTATGTAGGGTTGTGTGAAAGAACCTTTTTCAAAGAATCACCATTTTCTTGGTGCTTAAAGTATAACTATATCTGCGGTTCGATGAGGTACCTACTTGCGGTAGTCCGGATCAAATGACAGCGGTGGGTAAGGCGAAACCTAAGCTCTTAAAAGCTGGGTAGCCCGAATATTCGTCGACAGATATAATTGTCAAGCGATCGATCAGAGAAAAGCACCCCACAGTATACGAGGGCGAGAGACACAAACTGAAAATACGGTTTAATCTTTTGCGTGAAAGTCTTCAGTCAATTAAAAATACAGAGCGAAAGAGAGACAGCGGTTTAAATTTTTGTTGTATTAAACTGGACTTCATCCTGTGCGGAGGATTCAAGCTTTTAATTTTCGAAAACGGTGTTTTTAAGGCTACAAATTTTTCCATAAGCGCATGTGACTTTCGCATGATGTATACTGCACATGGGTTTGAAACGAGACATTTTGACATGAGAGTGAAAATTGGTTGTTTCAAACTTCGAGAAGTTCAAAAGTGTGACGTTTTTATTTTTTTCTATTTTTTATTTTTTTTTTTGTGTCAAATCTGAAAACTGCTAGAATATAAAAAAAAAAACAGTTTTTAGTTAACAGAGAGACTCTGGGGACAGGTAATGCCGGCCAGTATGACGTCAGGCGAAGAATAGCCTGTGCTTGACGTCAGGGTAACCGCCGTCACAAACAGATATATCTGAGCGTGGATGTTATGCGTTTTAACAAAGCTTTCTGAATCCTGCATGCAGAAAGTTCGTCCGCGTGTAATGTGCGACCTCGCATTACCCCGGGTAGTTAAAAACACGAGTTCTATTGTCGGTACTAAATTTTTTATCCCCCCCTTATTTCTTGTTTCTTTTTCACAGATCACGCGAAAAGGACATTTTCCACTTGTCTGGAGAGCGATCACAAAAACGTAACGTTCTCGGGCTGATCCAAGGCTAATTTACCTATCGCTATAGCGATTACATCGCTTTGGTGTGGCATGTCGTTAGAAATTTAATCCGGATGATGATAATTAATGAAATTAATTTTCAATATTAGTTGCCAGTGATCTGCACTGTAGACTAAAACTTTATGATGTATACGATGAAATTATATACCGGGTATCTTCTACTTGCTGTCTGACCTTCGGTATGGGTAAACGTCAAGAAGGCAACGATCCGAAACTAATTACGGAGTCAAACTTTACCCAGATTCCAAAAGTAAGGTGTAAGGAGCTACTTGTTAGATCCTAGAATGTGGGAAGTCCCAGTCTTTGTATCAAGAGAAGAATCCACTCTCTATACGCTCTTTCGACAATCCATTTCAATATATACGCTCAGCCTCTGAAAATTGGTTAGGAAATTTCGTCGAATTTTCTCTTTAACTTAAGTTAAGTTTATTTTATTGTGTAGTTCTCAAGTCGGTAAAGTTAGAACCCAGAGTCTAGACTGTGTCGCGAATTGATGCTGTATGAAGGTCGTTGTAAATTCCTCGCGTCTATGAGAGCAACTGATATCCTGAATTTTGGTAAAACGGTAGACAGAGCAATGGTGTACCTACCGTATAGGGTCGACGTCGAAGAAGGGGTAATTGGATTTTAAGCATATGACCCGCCCGGGACACGACAGTAAATCTTGGCAGTTGGTACTTTGAGCTTGTTAGATACGTTCGGAGGGGAATTCGCGTTCCTGCGCCCGTATTAAATCAGATAAAATTTATACGAAACTGATGAGACTGAGCTGAAAATTGATTAACTTTAAGATACCTGGACGCGATTAAGATTAACGATATCTCAAAGTGGCAGAGCGAAAGATCTGCAATTTTATGAAAAATTTTTTAGAAAATATTTTGTCCCGGGTTCTGAGGCGACTTCAGATATTCAAAAACCGTTTTATGCCAGAGAAAACTAGATCCCAGTGCAACGGGCGAGAAAATAAGATAACCAAGTCTCAGGTGTCTCTACTTTCGGATGCAAATTGCAGTTATAAAGAAACAGAACTACCGTTGAAACAGAT
Source organism: Macrophya annulata (assembly GCA_963924015.1). Taxonomy (NCBI): domain Eukaryota; kingdom Metazoa; phylum Arthropoda; class Insecta; order Hymenoptera; family Tenthredinidae; genus Macrophya; species Macrophya annulata. The sequence continues at coordinate 4,548,549 of OZ001259.1, read as the reverse complement.
ACAGGAGAGATTTTTCGCCCTTACTTCAACTACCTCCTTTACAATTTTACAGTTTTAACCTCAGTCGAACTTCCGTTCAAAGCAGCTTCTGATGAAAGGATTTACGTTCAGTCTATGTAAAAGGGGGGAAAGTTGTACCTATACGTAGTCTTGTTAAATTGGAACAAAGATTCCGCATCAGCTTGAACTGAGAGTCGAATAAATAGCCGATTGAAACTTTAAAACGTGTATTTTGCAGAATGTAATTGACCGTCGTATAAAACCTGATTCTTACGTAACAAGAGCTGGTAGAATTCTTCCATTCCATATTACCTACTTACATTGGTTTCCCATCTGCTTTCCATTCTGGACTAAAAGTCTGAGGATGAGTTGGGATAGCAAATCTAATGGCGTCATTTCAATTGGTTCTCATCATTTTTCTACCTCTCAGATTATTTCCTTAACTGTTATAATTCGGTGACTGATCATTGATTGGGAATAAAATGATCGGTGAATGATAACCGGTGAACGTTAACTTAACGTATTTAGTTTTTAAGCAAATATGTATGTACGACTCTACATGAAGCAGATGAAAAGAAGAAAATATATATATAAAATACGAGAACCAATCTTAAAGATACAGAGACAAGATTTTCAATTACACTCTCGAGACTCGACTGGAATATATTTCAAAGAATGAAATAACCGACGCCTTCTATATAGACTTACTGTTATAGGATCATAGAAAAGTTTTAATCCCCGTATAGATAAAGATAAAAAGATATAGAAAGGGAAAGAGTACCTCGTGAGATAAATTCGTAATAAACTGGTAGACTGGTCAATGGGTAATTTGAAAAAGTATTGCAAGGTATGTATTGGCGGGTCTACCTATGTAATATCAAAGCGTTTATAGAATTGTCTATTTTTCGAATTTCTACGCGTTCGTATAGTCCCTCGATATCCTCATTCATATCAGAGTGGAAAATACAAATGTCGATTTATACAGATATATCTACGTCTATATAAGCAATTTTTTTCCCCCCACTGTTTACGAACCGACGCGTGTACCCACAACCCCTTTTGATTGCCTGACAAACATCATTGAATGGGTAATTCCAGGGTGCAGAGGTCACAGCCAAAAATAAAACTAGGGTGGATGGTATTGTATTCGTAAATTATGACTTCGGGGTGGTGGACAGACGGGAAATAATAGATAAAATTTAAATGAGAATAAAAAAAGGTTAAAATAGTATACTCGACTAGTAAAAGAACCGGATATAAGGTGTCGCAAAGTAGCTCACCATATACTAAAAGCTTTTTAGCTCCATTTGACCAACCCCGAAGTTGGTATACCTACAGGACGTAAGTACGCTGTCCAGTTATCGGAAACTGAGGCGCGCAAAGATAAATGAAATTTCGATGCACTCTAAGGTATTGCCTTTCCTTAAGGACCCTTGAGAACATACGGGATAAAGAAACAAAATGAAAAAAAAAAAATAAATAAAAAGAAAGGACCTACTCACTCGCGTTAGCGTCCTCAGGTTTTGATTCTAGCGCGCGGCTTAGTTCGGGTGTACTTTTTCGTCCCCTCTGAATCACTCGTTTCCGAAGGGTTGATCGATATAGCCTTTCGGTAACCCGGAAGGTGGGCTACCGTCTACGATCATTGGAATTCCCGGGCGTTGTACGGACGCTGAATCGCGAATTAGCAATCAAGAATTAGCCATTAGGAATTGGGAATTGGGAATCAGTGAAGCAGAAATATTTTTGGCACGCTATTGACGATCCTAATCAACTCTTTCCAATGAAATTTTACCTTTTATTATCAGCCTATCTGTACATTTAAATAATTAAATTTTTACTATATTATGTACCTCAAATACATTTTTGAAAAATATTTATTATTTTATCGATGAATTTTATACTTGACAGTGATGAACAGTGGGATTGAATTAATCCTTTTTTGTATATCCGTTTTTGATAATCAGCCAAAAATCTGGAATATCAGTGAATCGAAATTCCGTATTGTATTATACGAATAGCGTATCTGTCTTTTTCAGCCTTTGACTAAACCGAGATAATGTATTTTCAAGCGTTTTATAATTTTCCACCATATGCAATGCAAGGCAATCGACAGGTTTTAATTAATTCCGTGTACACCGCGAGCGGTTCTTCATTTTCTATTCTTTTTTTTCATTTTGTTTTTCTTTTTTCGTCTGATTTAGTGACCTGCTGCAGCGTTAAATTCGTTGAATAAAAAATGGAACTAAAAAAAAAAAATAAAAAATCGTTTTTGCTCGAGGTATTTATAATAATACGAATACGATATAGCCCAGCAATTACACGCACGAATAAATGGCCGACCTCTCTCTTGGCCCGTATGGCTCTAGAGGATTCTCTTGATGTTTATTTAATTTCAGTTAACCGCCCGCTATTCGATCGCCCCTCCAATGATCCTGAATGGTCTTTGAATCTTCTGAAGAAACTCGGTTCCCCCCTTTAATGGAAAAATCCAAACGCGAAAAAAAAAAGCAAGAGAGGAAGGATATACCTGCCTGTACCCCGTTTCTTCTTAAGAGATTCCAAGTAGCTATAAAACTTGACGATGTAATGTAATACTTACATACATACTTCACGAATACTTAAGTAAGTACGTTTGTAAAAATGATTTAAATAAAATTTATCACCCACTGCTTATGGAAATGCCAAAAATGTTTTTAATCAAAATTTATCATGTCACTCTAATTTCATAGTTCTCTGAAATTCAAATTTATAAATGGCTAATAAGAAATGTGACTAAGTAACAGATAGACAAACAGCACGTGAAGTAAGACGGATAAACGTCATAGTTGAATCGTCAGAAGTGATGTGGGAAAGGGGTGAAAGGGCAAACAACCAGCGACAGACAATTTGATAGACGGGTTTGGGTCGGCAGATTGATTGGTACATACATCCCGCCACCCACCTAGATACACAACCTAAATTTAGAAGCTTGGTGAGATGTGAGAGAGCCCAGGGTGGTTTAGGGACTTTGGTGATATCGATGCATCTATTGAACCAGAGCATTAGTTAAGTTAGTAATTTTACGATTTCATGTCCCATTTGATAGAAGATCATCTGGATCTTTAGAAATAAGTTTCTATAGTATAACAGTGAGATTTCATTTACCTTAAGAGCGTTTTGCGCCGTGAAGAAATTGAAACGAGGAAAAGGAGGGGAAGGAGAAGGAGGATGCAGAGGCGTAAAAGGAAGAGGAAGAGGAAATAATAGAAGAAATAAAAAGTAAAGTAAGAAAAATATTCATCCCGAACTAATCTCACCCTCGTAATTTAATTACACTCTCGTTGAGTTTTATTACCAAATTAAAAGCGTTGGTTAAAGCTAAAGCTGCTGACCTACCTCAAGTAAGAATTCGTTACGGGCTAGGTAACATTCAGCATAGATGCTCTGCTCCAGACGCAATCAATTGTTCAAGAGCTAAACTTTAACACGGAACCAATTCGATCCAATCAATTTAATTTCGGTCTTCGTTATTCGTTACAAGCAGTTTTATTTATTTTTTTTTTTCTTTTGTTTTCTCGTTTTTTGCAAATTGCAAATATCAAATTTACTGTTCAAATTTTACAGAGCACGTTGATGCGAGAAACATTCGCATTGGTCTCTTAGCACTTCGATACTACGATGCAGGACGATATTTGTGAGAGTTACAATATCGAGTAGGTAGGTAGGTAGGTAGGTAGGTACAGTATCAAACCACCGGAGACCAGGTCACTACGATGTGTTATAGAGACCCAGGAAACTGTAATCACCTACAATTAATCGATACTCCAGACGAACAGCTTCCGGGAAGAGATAAATGGACCCTTTGCTGACAATTACTTTCATCGATTCACCCGCCCATACGATGAATACATGTGTAAACTGGAAAGGGTCTCCAATTCTATTTTCCTGTAGCATGGTGTTATTTTTATTTAAATTTTCGTGGTTTTTGGATAAAAACTTTCATTCATCATCATCATCATCATTATTATTATTATTATTATTATTATTATTATTATTTTTTAGTTAACGTTTAAGGACTATTTTTTGGACAGGTGCACATGATAACGAGGATTAACAATAACTCGGATGTTTAAAAAGAGAATATTGACTGTTTAAAATCGACTGTTAAAAAGTTAAAAGTGAAAAAAATGTTTCGAGTCAGTGAGATTTGGCACTCGTTTAGTTTCGTTTGACTTTCTGTGATTCCGTTTGCACTCGTCCCGTTTGTTTGCCTTTTATTCCGAGACAATGGACCGCCGAAGTGACAAAGTGCTAACAGATGGAGGCTCGTTACTTCGTTTGTTTTCAATTTTCAATTTCCCACTTTCCACTTACAGAACCGGGGAGAGCAGCGACAATACGTATAGATATATTCTGACCCGAACTAACCAACCAACCCAGTGGGGAAAAAAAATTTTTATTCGGCTTTTTATTTCGGCTGTAATATACCCGACGCAGCTCTCCGCGTTTTGAACAATTTAAAATCGTTTGTTTGCTTCACCATCGGCTTTAACATTATTGTGGCGTTTAAATTCTTCATTAGTGGTACTCCCGGTTCCAACAACAAGACCTAATGAAATCTCATACTACGTTGCGTTGTTCCAAATCGAGTTTTTATTTTTATTTATTTTTTATTTTTTATTCGCATGAAAAAAAATGGATTAATCAAAAGGATCATTTTGAAGAATAGTTTATCACTTTTTTCGAATGCGTTGTATTTCTGTAAAGAGATATTCTATCGATTAAATTTTCATACAACTGATTAATTGGATTTTCAAACAGAATCGAAAATTATTTGAAACATTTTGAAAGTTTAATTGAACAATGCGATCTGTATTCTCCGAGGACCACTTTTTTTTTTTTTTGATACACTTAATCTAGGTGAAGGGGAATTCCATAAAATTTCAAATAATTTTTAATTACGTTTCAAAATCTGTACAAGTATGATTCAGTTGTGGAAAGATTTATATAATATATACTCCGTTAATTGATGCTAAGATATAAAAATCTCCGCTTTATATAGAAAAGGAATATGTTAAGAAGTGAGTTCCGTTAACCGTCTGTGCCGTTCGGCGTTTGGTGCTTTTAGAATTTCACTCTGATTGAATAAAAAGCACAACAGATGGAAACTTCGTTACGACAAGGACTCCCTAATCCTTTAATTTACTTTCAAAGCATTGGTAGGTAGGGGAGCGTAAATTTCTCTGCAACCCCTCGCCGTACCTACTCCTGTTCGAAGTCCCTTTCGTTCACCATTCACAGGATTCAGGACTCTGCTTAAACAAGTGATTGGAATTGCCTTTCTCTTGACTGGCTACACCAAAGTATCCAAACCGTGGCCGACTGGAGTCCCTCCGGCCTTTGCAGAACGTCGTCGTCCCTCTATATTCTCAGAGGGATGAAACTCCCGGAGACCTAGACCAACACACTTCAAGGAAACTTGGGAAATTGTGCTTAAGATGTGTCTCAAACCATCCAACCCACTGGTTTACTTCTTGCTATGGCACGTTCTTGTGCCTCGCATTTCCTTTGAAAGAACAAGTAAAGTATCTGCTTCTATTTGTCCAGGAGAGGATTGCGACACGCGTAGCTATCCACCCTCGTTCTCGTACGGGAGCTCCTTGATCCTGGATTATCCAATGGGATACTCTTCGTGGTTTCTGAGGAAATGGATATATGTACAACGTAACCGTGTACTATATAGTCAATCGATGTAACTGGCGACGAGAATAATGATAGGCGTATAAATTTGGCGTTGATTTTATACATGTACATAATAAGGAGTTTAAACTTTATCGTTAAACAGTTTTTACATCGTTAAGCTTGATTATCGTTTTTCTTTATCCTTATTTGTTTGTTTTTGTTTTTTTTTTTTTAATTTTTTGTTTCTTCATGTTTTTGCTTCTACTCCGTAACTGCTGCGGAAGAAAAAGTTTTCTGAACTTTGTTGCTTCGACGAGGAGACGATTTAGACGAAAGAAGATAAATAAATTCTTATATACCTACCCTACACCAGTCGACACCGACTTTTCGGACTCAGAGATTTAAATTTTTATTTAGTTTAACTTTAGGCTAAAAGAATTGTAAATTGTCAGATTCAGTCTTTCAGCCATCCCCACAGAATGAAAGGAAATACAAGAGAAATCGAAAGACAAAAGAAAAGAAAAAAAAAAAAAACATTTTGCATAGGGTTAATTCAGTTTTTTATTCATTTTTTTTTTTTTAAGCTGGATCAAGTACTTAATTAAGGGTTTTCTATTTTCCAAGAAGTTAGTGGGTGTACTTTTGGGACGATAGAGAAATTTATCCAAGTTCAACGGGCTGCAGAGAATTTATTCAATTCTAGTAAAGTTCTATAAATATTTATCGTCCTAAGAATTGAATAATGTATGTGTTATTCTAGTAGGCGAAAATTTGTTGAATAGATATATACTTTTTTACTTAAGGAAATGATAATAACAAAAAAATTTTTTTTTTTTTTTTTCTTAACTTTAAATGCCGAAACAACGTTCGATTATAATTTTTCACTCAAACTTAAAAGTTACACTAAGAACTTCTATAAAATAGAGTCAGAATATTTTTTATTAAATTACCTACTTCAATGACTGCAAACAAAAAAAAAAAAAAAAAATTTACTAATTTCTTCTGACCCATTTTTTTCATCCAGATTAATTTCGGATCCTATTTTAGCTATGCAACGATTCTAATCCTTTTTATATGAGGTAAAGTTTTCATCTAACACGTCTGCAAGAATCGTTAACGTTTAGAATTGTTCTGAGGATTAGTCATGACTTTTGTTTACTAATTAAGACGTAGGATAATTGAGAAAGGTTATCCACGTTTAACCAAATAATTTCCCTAAAAGCAAACTTTAGCTTGGCAAGAATGGCGTAGGGAGGTTAAGAGAAACCGGAGTTAAGAGACATTTGAAAGATTTTCAAGGTACCATTCTGGTCATGATATACCGTATACTACTTTCAGGACATCCCGCGGGACTCAGCGACTCGCAGGACTCTCTTTCCGCTTCACCGATATTAGTTCATCGCGGATTTGCTTAGTTCAGCTCACGAGGGCTCTGGGTATGTCTCGTAGGGTTAACGACGTAATAAAGAACCACGATTACCGGGTTAACGTTTTATTGTTCCCCCTTACGAGATATCTTGCCGAGGATTGAGAACTGGGGTGAATAAATAATAGAATATAAAAAATATTCATCCCTAATCCCCCCCCTCCCCCCTCTCCCCACTCCAGGGAAGATACTCAAGACATATATTTTATCAGATACATATATATAAAGTCAGACTAGGTCCTAGTCATAATTTACAAATTTCGCGAATAATTTTTTTTCGTCCTTTTGTCCTCGTTGATAAAACTTTTCTTCAAAAATAATTGACCGACACTGAAATCCGAAAAAAATTTACATATGATTTGTCATCATTTCTTCAAAATTTTAATAATTTTCTATATGAACGATACGACCTGTAGGTACCTACTCTGGGATAACTGCACTTTTTCTTCCGTGGACTGAAAAAGATTTTTATAAAATTTTAAATAATTTCTAATTATGTTTTAAAATCGAAGTTAATCAGCCGTGAAAAAACAGAGTTAATAAAATATTTAAAAATAATTATTAATTAATTGTATGTAAATGCAAATAGTGCCCGTCTTAATAGTATGCGGATATATATATATAATATTCGGACATCAGTTCAGAACAAACCGAAGGCATGCAATCTGCTCAATACCCATCTCACAAGCGATTTAGAAACTATTCAAACAATCTCTAAACTAACGGTATAATTTGACACCCTCTGAGATACAAGCCTCCCGCGTTATACCTATTATACGTACACATCACCACTATTTCGAAACATAATTACAGGATCTAACTAATTATACTTTCAGGATGATTAATGCTGTATTGTTAAGCCTAATTTCATCGTATAATATCAGGTTTATCACGTCTGAAATATGTCGAAGACAATCGTCGATTGTCGAAATCGAAATCGATTGATGAACCACCACTGATGTTATTTATTGATATTTCAATATTGACACACCCTTTTTTTTTTAATTTTTTTCTTTTTTTTTATTTTCTTTTTTTCAACTAAGGTTAACTGCTTCTGTCTGTCAATTAATTTGCCAAAGGCGTGGCGTATAACCATTCCATAAGGTGCTCATTAATAACTTTACGAACGGTGAAAGTTTGAGATAAAGAGATTTTCGCCACCTCAATCAATATTTTTTACATTATATGTACATAACGATAATTTAATCCCTTTATAAATATTTTCGTAAAAAAAAAAAAAAATTTTCGACACTAGTTAATTTCAATTAGTAAAAAAGTATTTACGGTAAAAATTAATATACCATGAATCTGTTCTTTTTTTTTTTATCATTTTTGTTATAATGAAAATATTAATATTGAAGTAAACAAGGAGATAATCGAAATAAGCTTTTTAAATATACATTAAAGAGATTAATCCAAACTCTCTATGAATATGATACTTTAAGTATGTAGGTAGGTATGTGATCTCGTATATAATACGTATACGTACGTGGATATGTATGTATGTACCTGCAGCAATGACTAACGAGGTTAAAATGAGTTGATGGAAGTTGTTCCAATATGAAACATGGTTTTTTTTTCGTTTTTTTTTTTTTTTTTTTTCTCTCTTTTCTGTTCTATTTTTGTTTCTGGTAAAAGAATTTCATTTATTATTTTACCACCACCTACTACTACAGGCCAGGTCCACATGTGTTCCTCAGGAGTTACCTACTTCACGAAGAAATAAGAAGAGGTTAGTCGTTGAGCGAAGAAGTTGGTGAAAAAATAACAAAAAAAAAAGGAAAAATGATTGAATAAAGTAAAAGGAGAGAACTTAACTATCGATGCGAATGTACATATATCCCAATACTTTAATCATCATCGAGCTATTAAATATCAAATATATAGAAACTAACTCGATAATCTTTTTTCTTTATTCTTCTTTCAAACTCTTTATATTTAGACCATGAACGTAGTAGGTGTTTGATTGAGTTAAGGAACTCTGTGATAGAAATTTTTTCATGTTAAATAAAGTTATGATATACGGTTCTACGTTACGGGCATTATTTATATTCATACGTATCTCTGTACGATAATTACTATGTGAACTCCGCACGCTCGTGACATCGCATCGTAGGAAAGTAGAAAATTAGTATCGTTATGCAGCTATCCGTACTACGCAGGTTACTAATGCGTCTGTTACTCGCGTTGAAAAGAAGAAAGCTAGGAGAGTTAGTTCACATACTTTCCCAATTCCACCCATGTACCAACTTACACTAGTGATCCACGGGTAAATAGTTCATTTTGAATCATATCTTAAAAAATTTTTAATTTCCCGCAACGAAAATTGAAAATTTTCATAAAAAAGGGAAGTTATTGGTTTCGGTCCGATTTTCGAAAATCTAGTTTTCATCAGATCTCGTCGGTTTGGAGTCCTAGGAAGCTATTATGACTATTTTTAGATGGACATCCGTATGTGTGTGTGTGTAAACAAATTTTTGTCGTACGATATCTTTAGAACGAATCAACCGATTGGAATGGTTCTTATGGCGATCGAAAGTGTTCATCAAGACTTAGATCTGATTAGATTTTGGAGTCGATCGGTCGAGTAGTTTCAAAGTTATTTGAGAAATAAAAATTGAAAAACCAATTTGTTTCATGTTTTAGCGCATAACTCCTAAACTGTTCGTGCGATTAGTCTCAAAACTTAATCAGACTTAGCTCTTGGATAGCCCTTTCGATCGCCGCAAAATTCATCAAAATCGAACGATTGGTTCAAAAGATATTGCACGACAAAAATTTCTCTTTTTGTCGTACGATACCTTTGGAACGAATTAAACGATTTGAATGATTGTTGCGGCGATCGAAAGGTTTCATCAAGACTTAGATCTGATTAGATTTTGGAATCGATCGGTCGAGTAGTTTCAAAGTTATTCGAAGAATAGAAATTGAAGAAAAAAAGATTTGTATACGGAAAACTAATTATACTTATAACCTTCTTTCATTTATTATAAACACAATAGTATCAATTAATTGTAACGTATTTAACACAGCTGGAAGTTTTCGGGTTGGCCCACAGGTCAACCGGTTTCCTGATTTATTTTTTTTTCGCAAATTTGTCTAATTTCAAAACATGGCAGAGACTTGAATCTAAAATTTTTGCTTCACTGCTATATTGACGTTAAAATTTTTCATCACTATGGCAACGTAGCGTGCCGGTTTGCCGTTTGAAATTTGTTTCGTTTATTTATTCATTTTCTTATTATTCTCTCAGAGATTCCCCTTCTGTATGCATTCGCAAAATTTTACATGCAAATTCTAAGTGGTTAAGAACGGCATTTCCGTGTTGACTGTGATTTATATACCACTGTTACGAATGCCCCACCTTTGCTATTCCTCTACCTCTACCTACACAAACACGTCATTAGGGTATAAGGATCTACAAACGTAAGTATGTTTATCTTCGTAGAAGATGATTCAAAATTTGTATTATCAAAAAAATGAAGAAGAAGAAGAAAAATAACCTCCAATTGTCAAGTAGATGAGTCCAAAGTTTTGGCAAAAGCTTTAATTTTGGGTAACGGATCATCCCCTTTACATCTTATTTATACCTGGATGAAGAATTTTGAATCATTCTGTATAATCGCCTATGCAGAGTAACACGTTAAAGGTAGATTGTAGGGTTTGAGATATAAAGTAGTTATATACCACCTGTACAGTACGATAACCTTAGCGTGAGGTAAACTCTGTTGCATTAATGGCAACATACTGGGTGTGCTCGTAAAGTAAACTGTCATTGATCGCATGGTTCATGAACATTTGTTGGCACTGTATGTGATGTTATGTGATTTGATATTCCATTTTCTTTCCTGTATTTTATTTTTTTTTTTAGTTTCTCTACATCCACTTACATAGTTAGCACGATATTCTCAAAAGAATAACGACTCTTAACGGTTCAAGAATAACTATCTACTTGTTATAAGAAAGATTTCTTCTCGAAGAATAGAAGACTTTTACAGCTACCAAAGCGAGGATCTATTTTAAGAATTCGCAAAAGTGTACTTATTCAAATATCGCAGAAATTTTATAGAAGGTCCTTCGACCCAAACGAAAGCGAAAGCAGGATGCTATCCAGTTTTCGAAACCGTTATTAAATCGGTACGAAATTATTCGATGAAAGTTGACAAATTTGTAAATTTTAATGGATCTTAAGAGCGATTTAATACTGAATATCCTTTGCGCAATTGATCGTATAAAATATCGAATCAAGGAAGTAACGATTCCTCGCATTTATTCACTTCACTAAAGAATGCAGTACACGGTTATGAAGTTTCTGTACTTTCGCTTTTGCTCAACGGTTGTAATAGCGATGATTCCCGCGATCGGTATTACGATCTGAGTATCCGTCTTTTTGTTCATCTCTTAAGGGGAGATGAGATAAATAATGATAAATTAAAGATACAGATAAAGATATACAGTCGTACATTAAAATCGATTAAAAATAACGTTCTGACATCTGGGAAAGTGAAATGAAGCTGTATTGACACTTGAGAATCTTTATCCTTGGAAGTAAGAGCTAGCAATATGTGGTAATTGAAAAACGTAATAAAATTTTGTAATACGTTTTATGGTCTCAAGGATGATTAAAAGAGGAGCGAATATACGTTGCCTTTCACTACACTCGTCCCTCAAGTAATACCCGTAAGATCTGGACCATTCCTCCAGCACCTCGCAACTACAAACCAACTCCTCTTCTTCTCCGACGTGCCCTCGGACTTTCCCAAGAGATCAACAACTACGGCCAGGCTATGTCCCAGTTCACGTAAAGAGGTATACCTCGCTTCTATACCAAAGTAAATATATTACTTACGTTAGTTTACTACAGATTTACACCTCGTCTCAGTATATACACTTACAAAACATTGACGTATAACTACTCTACCTTACTTCAAGTAATGGTTTACTTTCATGAAGGAGCGGTAAGATTCTTTACAAGAAGAGTATGACTAGCGAGTACCGCGCATCGTTCTCAAAGCAATGGAACGTGATTGTGCATTCAGTTTCTAATCGAAGCACTCTGAGATCGTGACTAGTTTATATCGTCAAGATTTTTTTTTTTTTTATGGTTACCCGAGTCCGTTCGTCAGAGCTACAATTTCCGCAATCTGATCATTTTGGATGTTGGAATTTTTCCTGAAGATTTCCGGTCGGTAATACGACCGATAACCGCTCTAGCTTGACCACGGATAGTTAATTTCTTGAATCTCGCTGTTTGCTATTTCCTATTTTGGTTCTCCTTAGGATCATCAATTTTCTTCCTGTATTAAACTTTGCAGTATTGTGGTAGATCCTCGATGTGTTAGTAGCAGTTCAAAGGTCTTGAGAAACTATAGAAATTCTAGAGACCGGGTTGATTGGCTACAACGCACGACATAGCATGATCAATCATTCATCGTTAGACTCGGAACCGATTACCTAATTATATAAAATAGAAGGCTGAAATAAACGAAATGAAAATGGCACATGATGGACAGCTGATAGAGTAAAAATGAAATATTTCATCTCTAGTTTATACGAAATAACCAAAGCAATTACGAAATGTGGAAACGGAGTCGTCAGTCTGAATACTTAATGAAAATTCACAATTTTAATCAACGTAAAACATTTCACCTTAATACAAATATATAAATTTCCTTTGAATTTATTTCTACTAATAAAAATTTTTTCGACATGTTTCTTAATTAATGATTTTTTTTTTTTTTTTAAGTTTAATACGGTTAGTTTTCAAGGCAATCGATTTAAGGTAGGTATAACTTATGTGTCAGGTATTTACTTCATACATTTATTTGCAGTTTTATTAAGCCGTATAAAGTCACGCGATCCTTTCACCTAAGACGACGTATGTACGGTATGCACGTATGTACGTACATACGTATAAAATTACGTACACACAGATCTATCTAAAGATCGACAAATGTGCTAATCGTAAGCTCGCCCTTAGGGGCCGCAAGAGAACGGATTCTTAACGAATAGAGATGATCTATACCAGAGGCCTTTCACGTATCACGGTGATGACGTTATGAACGGTTCAAAAAATTTGTGTGTTTTTTTTTTATCTGCTACAAAATCCGCGTTTTTATCTAAAATTATATTTTCTTAGATCTGATAGAACGTTTTATGAAATTCTACGTGTGGCATTTGCTTGCAGATAATATGAAACAGTTTTCAATTTATTTTAATTCGTTTAACACCTTGACGAAGTAACGGGTTCTTTCGACTAGCCATTCATCTTTAAGATAAGAAAGTTAGAAAATGAAATATGGAATAACAGTACGGCAATAGAACGGTGAAAGATTTTAGAGACCCGTTAATTAATTTAGGGTACATAGGTGTAGATATATCTAACCATGAAGACAGGTTGGATGATAATGTGCACATACGTATATATGGGACATTCCATACGATAGTTCGTATTTCAAAAACCACTAGAAAAAGTGCATTTTCTTTTGTTCATCCAAGACGTTTCTTTTGTGAATTACTTACGATATCTCAAAAACAAAATTTTTCTAAGATAGAAAGTATGAAGAGATGCCTTCGAATTGACGTGACCTAATGTTGCGATCTAATCTTTGCCATAATACTGATTTTGAAAATTCGTTTAATCCCGTAAAAAATTCGTCATTGGAAATATCTCGTTATTAATTTCTTTTAGAGAATTCTGCAGCTGTAGTAACAGCAGTCGATTTACATGAGGCAGTGTAAAGTCGTAACGTTTCACTAAATACGTACTTACGAAACGATATTACCTTCTCGTTCTTCTCGGTTCTATAAAACAACGAAGCTACTGCTTTGCAAAATTGTAAAAGTAAACGCGTTCGGCAAGAGTATATAAGTATACAGTTGTTATCGTAACTCGTAGACCGTCATTCACGCGATTCAAATGGGTAAAAGAAAGGTGGAAGGAAGTACCTTACAGCCTACATCTCGCCGTTAGTAATCCCTAATTATAGAGACATCTAGTAGTAAAATACTACCAGTTGCCTCGGGTCAAGTGCCCTCTTTCGTACAGTCAAAATTTCCATCCATAGTTAGTTTTCACGTAGCATCGTACAGCCGTAATAATACGCTGGGTAATCACGTTCCAGAATTTTTATCGTTTTTTTTTTTGTAGTCCTAATTAAGGTATCGCAATTTCAAAATGTTATTTTCGGTTATTACGTCTTCAGGAAATGAAAGAAGCCGGACGTAAAGACCGTAAGTAAATTTAAAAGATTTCTTTTCATAGTCCTTAATTGATTACCTTTCAAATCCTGCTTCGGTAATATTATAAATCCGTGACTTTTTAAATGGAAAAAATGACCCAGGATGCACTAGTGCTTTCAAGATAAATAACAGTGGTTATTTAAGCGATAAAGTATACAGCGGTAACAGTAACGTAGATATGTAACTCTGTTATAAGTATAGAGATGTAGGTAGGTATATAGAAGAGGAAAAGAAAGCAAACGTTGATGTATGTACCGTAAGGATAAGGATATCGTGGTACGTCCATACCTTACCTTACCTTATTTTTCTATCTATAACTATCACGTCTTTGAAACTAGCTCATAGTCACGTGATAATATTTGATTTTAAACGAGGTCCATAGAACGAATGGTTAAATAGAGCGACGTGAGGAGGAAAAAGAGGAGGATGTGGAGTATGAGGAGGTGATGGTTAAGGAGGAAGAAGTCAGTTGGAAAAACATGGAGAGCTACTGTCTTTGTGTGTATACCAAACTCTGTGCTATTTATATGGTTTCTGAAGACTCACCTTGGCTTTGTAGAATTGTTTGAACGAGTATGAAGCTTTCGTGGTTGTTTGCTGGAGAGCGAAACGAGGAAGAGGAACAGAAGGAGAAAGAGGAATAGTGGGATGAGGAGGAGGAGGAATACACAGCATTGGAACAAGCCAACCGAAAGTAAATGACTCTGGGAAAATTTTGCCCATCCAATGGAGTACAAGATGGCTGCAAGTTGCAACAGATGCGGTGCAGAAGAAGAGACGAAGTTCGTAGACGTAGGAAAAATAGAAGAGAAGAGAAGAGAAGAGCACGGGGGTACCAAGCAGAGGACATTCAGTTTCGCTTCGAGAAGCTTTTCGCCTTTTGAGTCACGACGAACTATTGTGGCTGGAAAATTGAAAGCTGCCGTAAAATATGAAGGAAAAGCTATTTCGTAGAGTCTATACCTACTACCTACTACTTGAACCAATCATTTCTACGCCTGTGCTACCAACTACGACGCGAAATTCAACTTGATGCTACTATGGTAGTGGATGAAGTTAAAGAAATTCAAGAATTCAGTCGAAAATATATCAACTTATCGTTCATTTTTTCAGACATTTAACTTTGAAACGTCCCAATCATCTTGTTTGCGCAAAAAATTACTCTCATTCGATTGATTGGTGGCCTAGGGCGCAAGCATTTTTGGTGATAAAATATCAAGGAATATGTCTTCGAGGGATGCGAAGCTTTAGTGGAAAGGTGGAAAGTGAGAAAGAAAGTCGGATGAAGAGGGTTAAAAACGTGAAACATGAACCCAGAATTTTGGGACAGCAGGCACCTACTTTATGTAACAATATTCGTACAGGATAATAAATAATGTTACCAGGATCGAGTTACGTAAACGTGTTCTCTCCTTATATACTTATGAACATAAATATACGTAATATTAACGCGATGATATCAGCGACGATTTTTAAACTGAAGAAGCTGTTGATCTACTTATTTCAAGATTCATTGCTGTTGAAATTCATGAGCTGAATGTAATAAGGATACATTCAGCACTTATGCCATTATTTCAATAATCTGAAAGGTGCTTCACAAGAACGCTTCATGAGTCCGAACAAAGTACACTCTGAAATTGGCCTCTAGGTACTGCGATCTTTGCAATAATTTAGAGCGTATAATTAACACTGCGTTAGACTAATAATAGGCGGTTTTCTTAATCATCTCAAAAAGTGATATTCCACAGTCCTCAATTATTTTCATTCATTTTTTTTCTCAACTTTATCAATAGTAAAAATTTGTTTCTCAATGAAATACGTACGTACCAGAAGGATCGATAAGTAAGTATCGTAATAATGACGCAATGAGTGTAGCTACTGCATCTGGTCTTACCTGAAACATGAAGAATAAAAAAAAAACTACATTAGATATGATGCAATTTGTATTCCTGTTTAAAGATTACATGTGATCGTTTATCGGAAAGATAGATATCTTTTCCGGGAAGTGCACATTCATCACAGTGACAACCTTAACAGCTTTTTTTTTCCATTTTTGTATTTTTTTTTTTCTTGGAAAGACGTGTGCAATAATTTTCTTTGTTTCTTTTTTTATATATTTTCAAGCCACGATCAGTTTGAGCGATTGTATTGTATAAGTAATCAATTATTATCTCTTTCTTGATCCTCCTTCAAGATATCGCTAAAAGTAATTTTCATTTCAGAGAAAATACTGTCACATTCTTACTGCAGCTTTACTCGATTATGCGGATTTATCGTTATAAAAAAAAAAATTTTTTTTTTCTCTTCCAAGGTCGCAGACCTTAATATTACCGTTACAAATATATTCACAATAGAA
Organism: Macrophya annulata; assembly: GCA_963924015.1. Taxonomy (NCBI): domain Eukaryota; kingdom Metazoa; phylum Arthropoda; class Insecta; order Hymenoptera; family Tenthredinidae; genus Macrophya; species Macrophya annulata. The sequence continues at coordinate 4,531,861 of OZ001259.1, read as the reverse complement.
AGTCCTTGCTCGAGGTTACCTCCGATGTCAAGGACGCTTATACTTACCTGTAGCTAATTATAACGTTGACTAATAAAATATACGCTCTCGGTTTTATCATATGAAATAATAATATATTTTTACGGGATTTCGCGTGTGCCATATTGCTGCAGGATTAGTGCCATATGCTTTTTTTTTTTCTTTTCTTTTGGTTCAATTCTTTTTGCATTTCTTTATACTGTTTTTTTTTTGTTTTGTTTTGTTTTTAATATTTAATATTTTTTTTCTTTATTTAATACCTACGTGCCCGAGAATGTCACGCAACCGAAGGTAGGTAGGTATGTATGTCGGTACGCAAAAAAGAAAGGAAAATGAAAGGGGGAAAAAAAAAAACGGATGAATGAAAAAGGTTTATAAGGCTCTCCAAGATTTATTACACGGCCTACTGAGATAAGACCGCGTTAATACGATTTTGTTTTTTTTATTTTTTTATTTTTTTTTTTTTATTCTCGTCTCCCCCTTCCAACTTCGACGGTATTTTTCTGCAAAAATATCAAAACACTTTCTCGAATTGGGAGAAGACGAAGGAAGAGGAAGAGAGAGAGAGAGAGAGAGAGAGAAAAAAAAAGAAAAACGAGTTGTCTACATTGTAGAAAATTGGCGGGATAAACGATTGCTGTAAATCGAAAGATTTGCTTTGCTTTTTTTTTATTTTATTTTTTTATTTCTTTCGTTTTTTGTTTATTTTTTATTATTTTTTATTTATTTATTTTTTCGTTTCTCAGTGATCGACGCTGACCTTTGAACCTTTGAACCTTCGACCCTTGCCTGCAGGATAAGGACGTGAACGGAAACCCCTGGACCAAGCTGTTTCGAATCTGCTCGAAACTCCCCTATAAAACAACCCGTTGAATTTAGGCTATCGGGATTTCTACCCGACAAACGACCGCCATCAAAGACCTAGTGTACGTAGTACCTACCTACCTACCTACCTACTACCTCGCTTGACTTCGGATCGAAAGACCCCCGCGCGCGCGACTCTGAACCTTGATACGCGTTTCGGGTAACCCAGGTGTTTCTGGGGTGTTAAGGTAAAAGTCAAACCATTAGTTCTCGGGCTGGGGGAGCTTTAAGTAATTTTAATACCTCATAGTCACGTTATACGATATAATATCTTCTTTTTACCTAATCACAGGAATTTTGAATCCAGGGAGTTGATCATATGTATTCTTGGAAAGTTTCGTTTTGGAGAAAACTATTCAACGTTCTTATATAAATCCCCCCCCTCCCCAGTCGAAAAAAAATAAAAAAATAGAATTACCCAACGTCAGATTAACTAATAATAATGAAATCTATGTTATCAAGTGAATTAATTCAATGAACATTTTTCTACTCCTCTCGCTAAAGTTGTAGACGATCGAGAGAGCGAAGTCGATTCAATTCGCGTCTGCTGGGGACACAATAAAAGTTACGTGTTTCTGTTAATCAATTGAAATTCAAAGCCTAAGAATTTTTTTTTCTTTCCCCTATTTTTTTTTTTTTTTTTCGTTGAAAAGCTGGTGCCAAGTTTTACAGTCGTGATTCCCTTTTCGCTTTGCAAGGTCGCCTAAAAGTTGTCAAGACGGAAGTTCAATTTCCGTTTTTCTTTTCTTTTTCTTTTTTCTGTTTTTTTTTTTTTTTCTTTTTCTATTTTTTTTTTTTTTTTCTTTTTTATTCGACATCTGTCAATCGACAACCTCGCAAGGAATTCTAATTATTTCAAATGCGAAAATTCCAATGAATATCTCCACAACGTGTCTCGCACAACTTCTTTACCTATACCTACACATGCCTACATATGTAGAGGTATATAAACTTTGCGGGATATAATATCCGTGTAAAAGATTCCTCATACACCGTTTCCCATAAAAAAAAAATCCCTCCCTCCCTCCTTTCCTGTCTCTAAAATTAAAAAAGAAATAAATTGAAAAATTGAGGATTGATGGAAAAAAGTTGGACAGATTTTTTAGCGTTTTGTATACTTTTTCAGGATTTTGAATTGATTTTTACACACCCTGACCTAATCTGTAGGCATTGCATGATCTTTTTTCTTAACAATTCTAGTCTATCATATTCGTTATCGGATATAACATATAATCGAATGTTAGACCCAAGTTCTCCGGCCTTAAACTCGTGTAAGTTTAACCGCAGTACATATATTATTCCCGCGTGTTAACCTCATCCTTGTCGATATATTCAACTCGAATAAGATCAAGTTAGTATAATCGAATATTGAAACGTCACTCAATTTGTCTGCGACTGTGTCAAAACCACGTCGTTTACACATTTTTAAATCTTTCTGAGAGAATATTTCTCCCCTGCGCACGGTATCTTTATTCCTGTTATATATAATTCATATATATTATACAGGGATAAATTTTCACCAGGTGAGAAAAATTTAGCGAAGAACGACGATTCCTCTATTCAGTCTCTTAGGGTGGTACTACAAATAATGTCAAAAAAATTTATGATAAATAATAATCATTTTCTTTTTCTTTTTTTGATCTCATTGATTTCTGGTTCGCAGGTCGTTTGATCGCTGCTAATTTGCCATTAAAAAAAGAAGAAAAAGCTCCTTTCATCACCCAGCGAAAAAGTCTTGGGACGTTTTTTTTTTTTCCGGTGATATTATAAAGAAAAAGAGGAATAAGAGAGAAACCGTAAAAATTGCAATTTAATGAGATGAGCGAATATGGTGTGAATGGTTAATTATTCATGTTTATATTTGAGCAATTTATTTTGTATTTCTTTACACTCCTTGTGGTTGTCAATAAGTGATGAAAAAGGATTTGATTATCTTTCATTTATCGCGAGGCACCTATAAAGTGGCAATTAAATTTTTTTGCCGTTTCGGCTCTCAAAGTACTTGAACAATAAATCGATTGAGCAATCATAACGGATCGCTTACAAACTCTTACCCTCTCTTTCTCTCTTCTTTCTCTTTTTCTCTCTCTTTGTAGGATTTACCAGTCTTAAAAAGAAGGAAAAAAAGAAGAAAAAAAAATATATATATTATATATTTCGAATACCTATATACTTCCATTCATACATAATTACCGTGTAGGTATTATTTTTCTATTCGTTTTTTTCAATCGATCGCTATACGTACGTGTTGTTCGAGAACTCGAGTGCATACAACTCGATCAAAACATCCAGAGTTCCGTAATCAATGAGACTTCTCTTCATGAATATATACAAATAAAGTTAATCATTCAAACGATCGATATAATTGGAGATGTAACTTGCTTATTTATCGGCTATATCCTCTGTTCAATTAATATTCTACGAATATACAGACCTGAAATTTTTTGACTATAACCTAAAATCTTGCCAAATGAGAAAAGAAAAAAAAAAATTTTAAATACGAAAATTAAGAGCTCTGATTAGATTGCTAAAAATTTTATAATCTAAGACGAATTGTTTGGGACTGGATTTAACGGATTATCCCAAAACTCGTAAGTCACATGTGTCACACGTGTCCTGATTCTCATTCAACCATCTACTCGGATCATCTGTTGTTTCTGTGCCTGAATTTCGCAAGTGAATTTAGCTCGTGGCTTAAGCAATGCACTTAGAAATGGTAAGTTTATTTTAGAGTTTTGGACCAATGCACTCGGTAATGCATCTCACACGAAGCCTGCCAATTCTCTAATTGTTTAGTAACTTAAATTGCTGAATTACAGTAGCCTGGATTTAGGCACTGGGTCAACAGCGACTTTGGCAAATTTAGGCTAATAATTTTCGAAAAATTTTTCGATTCTACTCTGATTATTTTATTTTTGTATTTTTAACGCGGTTTAATCACGGATTTAACAAAATAATCAACAAAACATCGGATCTATCTAAAGTCTCAATTACTCACGGGATATAGAATATCCTAGTTTATATCTAGCTGTATACCTATGCGAGGCAGAGATAACCAAGAGAAACTTGAGACACACGAGAGACACGATCAGATGTGAAATTACGCGCACGCGTCATTCGACGGGAGATGACTTCGTTAGGTAATTAGATTCGCGAGGATGTCGCACAAGTTTTAGATATGGTTGATATAATATATATATACACTGTCAAGAAACGCGATCGTGTTCGAGAGGAATTGACAGAGATGGTACAAAAAATATAATCGTAACGGAAAGTTCATTTGGAAATAATAATACCTAATCGATTATATGTTCAATATTGGTTTTAGGAATATAGAAAATTTTTAAGGATTACAAATTTAATTTTTTTTTTTTTTTTTATATAAAAAATGTAAAAATTTCATCAAATTTAACAGCAAACTTAATTTATATAGATGCAAAGGAAACTCTCCAGGCCCCTAAATGATCTTACATGAGATTTATAACCCCAAGTGACTTTTGGCAAAAAGTTGTAGCTGACTTTTCGAGTTAGATCTGAAGTTTCAGACTTGAATCCGAGCTAAGTTTTGAGATTGTAAGCTACGGAGGGTCGGAGTCTCCGGACACGGGACAGTTTCCGCCAGTCTTATCTACCTCCCAATTGAAATTACTTTTGACTTATTTCACGCCCTGAGTCTGGACACGGTTGAATTTATACTTTTTTTTTGTTTGTTTTTTTTTTTTTTTTTGTAATACTCTTTTCTTATTTTCTTCTTTTTCCTTTTTCTTTCCGTTTCCGGTTAAGTTTTGTTCGGCGCAGTCTCCTCGTTAGTAATTGAAGTAAAATAAAAGTCAGCTTTATAGCTTTACTACTCTATAGAATCTTGATAGTTTTCCAATTCGAAGATCTGACGATGCTTCTTATTCTTTTTATTATTTTTACTTTTCTTAATGTTCTCTCAAATGAATTAAACCGAAACTCTATTTTCCACGGCCCTTATAATTCATGAAGCTTATAATTGAAAAATGTTACAATTATGCGTCAGTTCGATCTACCCTAATTGAATTTACTTGATCGACATAAGTAAGTCAGCTTTCGTTATTTATTTATTTATTTATTCATTTTTATTTTTTTCTTTCTCTCAAACGAGTATATTACAGGACCGGATTTGGCCGTCTCGGATTCCACTCGAAGTGAAAGCGGCACAAAAATTCTCAAATTAGCCTGCGTTCTCACAATACGAAATTCAATTTGTTCTCCACATTTGCACGAAATTTTAAAACCAATCCCATTAACCGTTTAAATAATAAAAAAAAAAACGTTTACACCGTACATTACATTATAGATCATCTACACCGTGATTCGCAACTGACTTTGCTAAACTTGGAAATTTTGAAACCGCCAAAACTTAAGAAAAAAAAAAAAAAAAAATTGTTAAAATTGTCTTTCAAGGGTGGAATTTTTATTTATTGGGATCAAATTTTGGATAATTATAAACGTGAGTCGTAAGTTATGTTGTATACGTAAAATGCGGAAGTGGAGTCGAAGAGAATAGACACGGGACGTTTATTTGCGCGTTTCACTCCATTCACGTACAAAGTGCGTTCCAATAACTCGAACGACTTTCTTACCCCACATTTTGCTATTCTTGACACGAACGTTGACCATTTACCCCAAAGTCCCTATGCTCATCTCCCAAGCTCCCTTGTCTCCTCTCTTTCTTTCCTATATATATATATATTTTTTTTTTTTTTTATTCGACATAAGGCGCTTTCAGTTTCGGTCTACGAAGCGACGCTTAGAGACAAGACGATAAATCGAAGGATCTATAGACGTCGATCAATGTCACGTGATGTATGAAAAAATCAAACGTTAGTAAGCTACGGCATAAAGAATCGTTACATAATAAATAAATTTTTTTTTTCTGTCTATTTCTGTTTAGTTTTTTGATTTTCTAAAAACCGTAAGAAAAAAATTTCAAATTTTTATCACGATATTCATTTTCGCATTTCATTAATTGCTTTTTTTCATTATCAACTGTACAATATCAGTATCATAAAAATCTTCTTTCTAAGGAAAGAGTCTTTTTTGCAGCAATCTCCCGTTAAAGGGTCGTTACTAGTCTCAAAGCTCTGAAAGCGTACGAGTACTGAAACAGAATCAAGAGTCTGTTTGAGAAAAAGAAAAAAAAAAAAGAACTTGAAATAAAAGACTGAAATTTATTGCTGATCAAAGGGGTGGAATAGGATTGAGATGTACGTGAAAATCGCGGTTTATGGAATGGAGAGAATAAATAGATACGTACCAAAAGTTCAAAGAAAATCAATAATAATAGTGCGGAGATACTTGTATCTACTTTGTTATGATATAAAATCTTAGTTTTGATACATATACGAACACAGACTCCAAACTATGAGAATTTTTTCATTCCATAAAACTCGAAAACTCGTATTTTTGTCTAAGAGAATGAGAATCTCTATAGGTTCTCTCGCGACGAAATGTCCCGTCTTTTCGAATCAAATAAAGTTTCTTAAAGTTTAACTACTCGGAATGCGAGAAGCAGGAGAAGGAAACCTTGTCCTAGAAGCTCCTGAAGATCTACGAAAAAGAGAATAAATAAACCGTATACATACATACATAGGTATATACATAACACAAGTCACATAGAAAAGAACTTCGCCTCTGTAGTATAGGAAATTACTTTATTCTATACGCGACAGAGTAGTAGTAGATTTTCCAGTTTCTTGTCTTTTGAATATGTCAAAATCCACATATAGTTGGTCTAAGAACCCGAATTCTAGCTTTGAGAGTGATAGAAAATAAGACCGAATCAGCAGGCACGTTTACGGGGTTGCAACCTCCGGTGGATATCCCAATGGGACTCCATTAGGACTTTGTTCCGTTGATAAGGACCTCAGAATCCTTAACGTACCAGTTGTACAGCGAAATTTAATAGTAGGTAGATATAGCTTGGAGTAAAGTCCTTGGCGATGTGCGATGGTGAAAACGATTCAGTTTCTCGCGGTGGCTAGTGGCGTAAGGCCAGGATACAATTATCATTAACGTGCATTATCTCAAAGACAATGGTAGTACCTACGTTACATCTACTATTACCAAAACTCTATGTCTGTCTGTCACGTTGTTACTTTACCTAATAGTTATTACGAATAAATTAACAAATGAATCTCACATAGCTACGTTTCCGGTACCGAATTTCATTTTATTACAATATTTAAACCGGATTCAGTTAATATTCGTAAATATTTCTTCGCTTATTCTATTCTTTGTAAAAAACTGAAGCGATAATGTTCACGCGAGATATTCGTGCGTCGAACGGTTTTCGAATGGGAGAGATTTTAAGAATAACGGTTAAATTACCTCCGAACGCTACCGCCAGTTGGCGCTCCCTGTACTTTCCAGAGCTGTGATTGGTTTGCCTTAAAATCAATCCCATTTGAAAACCATTGGACCCTCGAAATTTTCGTTTAGACAACTTCGTATCAATTTTTAACGAAGAATAGACTGATCGAAGAATCGTTTGCGTATGAATAAGTACATGGTCAAGCGAGAGAAATCTGGAGTTATTTTAACCATAAATTTGTATGATTTCCAGTTTTTAATGTACAGTCGTGAGTAACGGTGATGAATTTTTCAAATTTATGCATATTAGCGACAAGTTTAAATGCATGTTTAAATCAGTTAATTATTACAAGGTAGTTATGTATGTACATGCATGTACGGATATGAACTCTCGTCGGTCGCGGTGTTTATGAACCTTGATTAACGACGTTATGTATTTAATAATTAATGACACGTACGTACGAGCCATTGTTACAAATATAATATTATGCGATTTACATTCGACAACTTTAATTAAACGCATCGCTAATGAGCCCATGGCGTATTGAAAATCCATGATTAAAACTATTTGAGTTTCGTTTTAAAGCTCTCCAGTTGGTTCTACATAATACCTACCTCCGCTTGTTATAGGCCGCGGGGGATACAGCGAGTTTCATTCAGTAATTAAATTTAATCCATAAAGTTAGCCTCCTCTACCAACGAATGGAAGTCCAGGAAAATTTTCGGAAAATTTCTATCTTTAATATTTTCGAATTTTCTCATCTTGCTTCTCTCTTTCTTTTCGCTGCTTAATTTATCTATAACAATTTTTATTCTTCTATATCGAGAATGAGGTTTATCACACACGTTTTTCGAAATGTAACGCTATTCGAAAGTAACGTAAGTAGTTATATGACTCGGCTTGATACATTTCCAATAAAATGTATCGTTTTCAATGCTTTTATTTTCCGTATATTTTTTTACGAGTACCAGCTGCATTCAACGCTCTCCATACCGCGGTGGCTGCCACGGCGTGTGCCGTTGCTCCTTGGAAAAAAAAAAAAAAAAAAAAAAAAAAATGAAAATAAAAAGTAGAAAATGAAATTCAACGAGAAATGGTATATGGTATAGGGTAAAGTGGGATAGGTAAGTATATATTGTTCAGGGAAAACGAACGAATATGAAAAGTTTTGTGGGTTTGAAACAAAAAAAAAATCAACGAACGCGTTTTAAGATACATGCTGAGTAATAATAATTCGTCAGATCTGACGCACTTTCGATTCATTTTTAACATATATATATATATATATACCTACATTCAATATATATAAGTATACATATATATATATATATATATATATATATATATATATATATATATATATATATATATACAACGGAAGGGAAATAAATTGTAGTCCGCATTAGGTACCGATATATATGCGCCACGGCGTCCCGGTGGCGCTTAGGAGATTACTTTCTCATTTTACAGCTCTTCTTCCTTTCGTCACTTATGTTAATCGAGGAAAGTTACGACTGTTAGATATTCGCGTATTATGTACTGCTATATGTATACAAGAATTTATTAATATTTACCATTTACTAATAAACACATTTCATCATACGGAATTACCCACTGAAAGGTTATTCATTTTTGTGTTATAAATTCAATGTCATTTTGGATACTTCGTGATGAGTTTTTTTTTTTTGAAACCCTCCGGGTATAAAGGCGATAGCGAAAAAGTTAAGATAGGTAAGTTTTTCTTTTTTTCATTCAGTTCATGCCCGTTTTTTTTTTACCAGCATCTTATTACAGTCTTCGAAATTTCTGAATTCCAAATTCTGTATACGGAATAAAAATTCATTTCATTCCCATCTTGCTATATTTTATATCTCTGTTAAATACTAATTAAAAAAATAGAACAAATAATTTTTCTTTATCTGTCCTCAGTTATTTTAAATTTTTTATTTTTTATTTCTTTATTATTTATTCCTTCACTCTATTCTGCGAGTTATCAAACTTATCTTCCGGAACGTAATAGAATAATTAAATAAAATGTGAAAAACTGCAGGAAGCTTCGTATAACGAGTCTGAGCTCAAAGGAGATAAAATAATTGATGCACCGGAAAACTAATATACTATAAAACTTCACTAATTTTCCGCAAGTAATATTAGTAGCTATAACTTGCAGAATCACGTCCGTTCAAGTTGTATTTTATTTTATTTTATATATTTTTTTTATTTTTTGGTTTTAGCTTTCCTCTTATTTTTTTTTTACTGTTTAAGGTAACGGCAGGAGGCGCAGAAAGCTACGAACGAAGACGACGAGGTAAAAGGGGCTTCTTTCTTCCCTTTCGTTTCATCTACCTTCATCGTAAGTCACGCTCTAACCACGATCATTCTGTATCACAAATAGTTATACTTACGCACATACATACACATATGTCTACCTATCTACTTCACCTACACAAAGAACTAGAAAAGGTTTTTTTCGTCAACAGCATCGAGGCAAAAGGGGTGAGAAAATTCGTGTATATTTTCGCAGTACGTTGACCTTAGATTTTGCGTATAGATACTCAGTCGTGCATATTTCTGGACTCTGTTAGGGGTGGAATACTTACCTATACAGATACATTATACATATATACCTAATATATATGCTACGGTGGTTGAATAACGGAAATATAAAAATGTATACGCAGCAAGGAAGCAAGCAAGCAAGGGAGGAAGGAAGGAAGGAAGGAAGGAACTAGGGAGAAAGTTTCAAGCCCTTGGGGTTACACTTTTCGTGAAGTTCCCCGTGCTGTCCGGTTCGGTAAAATGTGGTCGAGATGTTTATGAGAATTATCCTTTCAGCGAAAACTCTTGTTTTATATATATATAGGAGTTTCCGCCCCAGAGTACAGAGTTTCTTGAAAATAAAATAAAATGAAAATAAAAAAGAAATCTATATATATACGGTTCTCGCACGATCAGCTTGACGTAGATTTTGAATATTTTAAAAGGTCACAGACCGGATCTACGCGAGGAAGTTGAGCCCAGATTTCGAGTTACCATATTAAGAAATACCGTAAGAATTTATTTAAAAAGATTCGTTTTTCGTAGGCATTTCAATTTCCAAAAAATTTAAGAAAAGAACTTTCGGTAAATTTTTTGTTTTCCATTTGTTTCATGCCTTTCGCATTAATTGAACAGATTCAGAAAAACTTTCTGAAACAGTTCAGCAATTTGTTAATCATTTATCAATTCATTACAAAAACAAGCCGGAAAAACAGTTTTTCGGAGTACTTTTCATTAAAAAGAAAAAAAAAGGTTTGTCAAGAGAAGAAATAGTATAAAATAGTAATGAAAAACCGAAAAAAAAGATCAAAATTGAAAATTTCACATAAAAAAATGCCCTATATATTGACAACCAACAATTTCATACAGTGCGTTTAATCCCAATTCGATCTGGGTACACTTACAATTTCTTCTTGTCATTGGCAAGGATCGCCCTATATATTTACAAATAACAATTTTATACAGTGCATTCATTCTAATTCGATCTGGGTATATTTACAATTTTTTTGGTGTCATTGGCAAGGAATGCCCTATATATATGAAATTCTCAACCCGGAAGAATATATTCTTTCTTTTAGAAAGGTAATACAGAGAAAAAAGTATAGGTTTATCATTAAAACAGCTAAAATCGATTCATTTCCGGTAGAACCGGAAGTTCAAATTAAACGAGACATGGCAATTTTTCATGCCCATCATTTGGTTGTAAAGTCTTGTGAATTTCAGATTTTTTCATCGAGCTGTTTCCGAGATCACCGCGCGAGTTTGTCGAACAGGCCGACAGACAGACCGACATCTTTCTAAAAATCTGTTCTTCGGATTCTAGAGGATCGAAAACGTGAAGATTCGTTGAAATTAACAAAAGTTACTTTTTGACCAAAACCAATACTTTTCTTATATCACCGTAGCTGATGAAAAGTAAAATAATCACGGGTAAAAATTCGTCGACTTTATTATTTTCGATATTGACATTTACTGCTGAGGTAAGAGATTGTGCTTGAAGAAAGCATCGATAAAGCACTATACCATATCCTACCGTTGAATTACTGATTTTGCACGTGGCGTACGTACCTACTGTCCTTAGAGTTTACAGCTCTTTCCTGCCATTCCGTACCTTTGCAATACTGAGGCCAATAAAAATACGTTGTGACGATATCGTTACCTGTGCTATACGATCACGTATATATATATATAATACATATATAGTAATACACTAATAGTGGACTATAACATAAAAATAGAGTAAACGTATATTTGATCCATAAGGCGCCCTCGTCGTATCAATAATCTTGTACAAATTAGGTACTGGCGCTGTTCTTTACTGCTTCAAGCTGGTGAAACAAGAAGATGTCGAGATCGGATATGTCTTAAATAATTTTTAACTCTCTAGGTGAAATTTTTATGATTAAATTAAATAGGGGATATGATTTTGTTATATATGGTATGTAAAGTCTATACATATGTGTGTATAGAGTCGACATTTGATATCGTTTAAAATGAATAAATTTATAATGGTTAAAATATTTATACGATAAAATCAAAAACGTTATAAATATATTTGCATAATTTATTCACCTCGTGAAGTTATTAGGTCATTAGGTAAAATCGTGTTTCTACCGTCTTGGCATATTTAAATACCTGAAGCATTAAAATAAAACATGGTCTTTACTATAAGGCAATCTTCTTTTCTAATAAAAATGATATAGAATACATAAATTGTTATATTATAATGGTGAAGATGTAATTATTGCAATTTTACTGATTTCGTATTGTAGAGAAAGAGAAAAAAAAAAAAAGAGTGGAAATATGATTATTCTATCTTTACGAAATACGGTAATCACATTTTGATAAGGAGACAATTATTTAATCATATAGCAAATTCTTACTGACATAACAATTCACTGAACAATTTATAAAACTATTTTCAAAAGACGCATATATATGTGATTTCTCTGATTAAATTAGCATAAATACATATTATACGACCACCTTTAAATATATAGCTGGTTTTGTTAAAGAGGTCGAATCGTGCCGAGTTACGAATTACCGTTTATATATGGAACATTCACGTCATGAAATAACGTTTAAAAGAAAAAAAAAAAAAGTTATTTGAAAATTGTGAAATCTGCTAACTTTCTTTTGACACCGTCTTATATACATATGTCCATATATATATACATTTCTTTTTATTTTTTGCAGACAGAAATTTGATATGAAAATTAGAAAATATTTTAGCTTACACTTTAAGAGTTTTTTTTTTTTATTTTCCTTTTTTTCAGTATACCTGCCTAGGTATGCGTGCACATGTCTAACGAATGATTAAGATACCGTCGCGTCGTTTTATAGTCGTCTATAACTGCTGTTTAAAACATAATAACAAAAATTGAATTAAAAAAAAATAAAATATATAGGGAACGTTTTTTTTTTTCTTTTTTGACGATATCGCGTGATGATTACTGTTTTACTATTCATTTAAATTCACATCGTGTGCAGATAATTAAAATTTATGAATAACAGATTTCGTAACGATCATGAACGTGTTTGAGTGAAACCGCGAATTTTAAGTCATGTGTAAAAATATTTTAAGTCAAAATTTTTGTAATCGAAGATTATTTCAGCTGTTTATAATATATTAACTTATTCTTTCTTAATTCGGAACGAAAGACGAAGAAGAAGAAGAAAGTTTCTAAACGGGATTAGTTTTAGGCCTGAAAATTGTATCTATTGGTATTTTAGTGTGGGTGGAATAAATGAATTGAACTGGATTCCTTGCTATGGTCAGCAACAAATATCTACCGAGAAGTAGCGGTATAAAATTTTTTTTCTTGTTTTTTATTCTGTATAGCAAGCCTGCAGCCACAGGCATTACAAGATTCCAATCTTCTTGTTTATTTGGAAAAATAGGATAAAAAAAAAAAGAACAAAAAAGGGTTTCCAATAATTCTGCATGTCACTGTGGGAGGATATGCATAAGAGTTATTGACCCGAACACACAGTGGCTCTCTAAACCCGGATAAATTCTGTAAAAAACAAAAAAAGAGAAAAAAATAATAAACAAAAATAAAAATAAAATAAAACCAAAAAAATCAGGATAAAAGAAAAAAAAAACTGAATATTGTACATCTTGCAGTTAGCTCTCGAACTTTTGATATTAGGAAAGGTTTAAATCAATCCAGTCGAGTCATTGATCTACCAATGACTTGACTGAATTGATCTAAGCCTTTCCTAATAAAAAACTGAATAATTGTGGTGAAACGATTCATCTAATATACACGAAAAATCTGAAATTCTGACGATCCGTAATTCTGATGGCTATAACTGTATGTATAACGTGGAGGCAATGGATTATGAATCATATGGATATTCACACGGTTTTTCCGTATACGATAATAGAGAGTCATTAATCGTAAGTTGGTACTTGTATATGACCGGGCAATAAACCTATAGCCATATGTGTGTTAAGCTATTTTCATTACGCGAGTGGACTTCGAAGGACTCTCATATCCAACATGTATGTATTGTATGTATAATACATACGTACAGTACATGGGTATACATAAATCGAAAAGTTATTATCCACTAGGAGTGACACAGCGACAGCTACAATTATACGCCAATAGTATATTACGCAACTAGGGCGTAAAGTGAGTTTTTACATCCTAGTGTGTAAAATCTGATGTATACGAATTGCATATCATACTTTTTCTACTACTTTGCGTAAGGTGTGGCTTCTGATCGCAGTATTTCATGTATAAAGTATTACTTTTACGCATATTAATAGGAAAAATTACTTTTTCAACTTGGTACTAGAAGAAATGAGTATAACATAATATTTACTCAGAAGTATATAATACCACAGGTATACCCATATGTATGTATGTGTAAATGTGAATACCGCAAGCTAGTTTCCTGTGAAGCGTAAAATCCCAATATCGTAACTAATCTATAAGAATCCGTATATATATAAGTATTAGATAAGTATATACACATATACCCATACTGAATAAATAATAATGTATTATTTGCATCCATGCATAGATAGGTTAACGCCATGGTTATCACATAGACAGGTATGTACAGCTATATTACGCAAAAGTGAGTTCTACAAAACCAGGGATGAAAATCTAATCAATTTTTTTCTTCTTCTTCTTTTTGATTGGAATTAAAAATGGGACGATTTTTACTCCATAAAATTCTTATCAAAGGTTTATACGTACACGTATATACCCTGGGCACTTTACCCTGTACAAAGTTCAAAGACTAAGTTACAAAAATTAGTAATTCTTAGATAGAAAGTACCTCAAAATCTCACCTACTCTTTACCTGTGTATTAAAGCTTGTATTGCTTGCAAGTGTCAAAGTGTGTTTGAAAGTAATTAGACAATTATATGACAATAATTCTAAAACACTATTAAGTGTTAAATTGCGAATAAATAAACTTGAAATATCGTAGAATTATATATAAGATTGATTTATGATATGTGTGTAATGTAAACGTGTATTCACGTAAGTACAATCAACGATGGACATCAAGTTATGAACATCGATGGTGTAAACATTATTCAATTACGTATTAATAAGAGAATGTCAAGACCGTTGGTCAAGTTTATATGAATGATGTATACGTAAGTATGTAGATACCTGATACAGGTGTATACAATAATTACAATCTAAGAAAAGTTTTTCATTTAGTAAAGGTGTAATTTCATTGTCTAGCATATTTCAATACAACAACTAAGTTATAGCAAAAAGTATATTATAGGAAGGTGCAATTTTTTTTTTTTTATATGAATAATTTCGGATGCCAAAAAGAAGAACGAAGAATGATAATTTATTGAAACAGTTAATTAAGTGGAAATAAACTAAATGAATGCTTTTAGGAAGTCATTTTGTGATACAATACGTGAGGAGGGGTAGAATGTTTAGTTGGTCGTTAAAGAACTTTAAATATGATTAGAAGAAGTTCTCGACTGAATAGAAGTTGGAACGCCAAGGACTTTTTGGGGTCTTCTTCTTCTTCTTCTTTTTATTCTTTTTACTGTGAGGCAGGAAAAAGTTTTTTTTTTTTTTGATTTTGTTTTTTTTTTTTCTTTTTTAAGAAACTTGCCCGCACAATCGCGAGTCATTCGTTCCATTCTGTTCCACGTTCTTTCCTCGCTGCTTTACTCCACCCTCTACATCCGTCCCACATCTACTTCGGGCAGTCCAACAAATTTAAACTTTTGTTCAAGTAAATATTTTTTTCCCCCTTTCCAAAAGAATATATTTATACGCGTTTGAAACTCATGCGTAGAAAATTTATACAAGTATGTATACACATATATATATATATACATACACAAAACAATCTCGCGTAAACTTATCATAAAATGAATAAATCATCATTTTCTTCAACATGAGTAAATAAAGAATTTCAATTTCGTCAAAATTTGATCTTTTTCTTTTTTCTTTATATTTTTTATTAATCGTCATTGTCATTTCTAAGCTTCGGCCTAACCCCTCTTTGTAAAATAAGATATTACGAGAGGGACGTATGTCGAGGATTTTGTTATTATAGTCATTGAAGTTATGGCTAGTTTGAAACGTCGACGTATATGTATGTATGTATGTACAGGTACATACGTAGAGGTAAATGTGTTTGTAAAGCTGTAACCATAAACCGACGTTGAGCAGTTTAGTTTCGACTGAAATTATACGATAGTTTTCACCATTATGGTTTAGTTATTTCCGGTTAAAGCTGTTCGCTTAATTTTAACGGTGTATATATGCAGAACTTTCGTACATGTATGAGTAAATTAGTCAATCATTGCCGGGCGCCCACAAGCGCGCAGTGCAAGTTTACTCGGTTCTAGAAATTCGCTTGCCTTGAATTTCGTAGTTTATCCTATATATGATATTAAACGAACCATATTGCATATATGCTACTTAGGTACACACCTACATACATACATACCTTATATACTTAGATGTTTAAGTAAGGTATATGTAGAATTCACTACCGGGGAGTGAGAAGTTAAGCACAAAAGTAATTTCCTTTACAGAGTTTCGGAATAGCAAGACGTCGACTGACTTTGAATCCTAATTCAGGACTTCAGCTCCTTAAAAAATGCCACTCAGCGTAACTTTGGGCAATCGGGTTTATATAAGTTTACCTTGAGAAAAAATTTCTTCTTCCTCTTCTTCTTCTTCGTGTTCCTTTTTTTTTCCTTTTCCTTCTTCTTCGAAATATAAATAAACGTAACTCTGTAATTGGAGGGAAATTTTCTCCATCCAACCAAAAACTGGTATTAAATATTTTACAAAAATTTTTACAAACTCTGCAGTTCAGAGGGTGGCCGGTCGTTCGAGTGGAAGAATATAAAAATGAACTCTTTGCCAGTTAAACTTTTGTTTACAACGGTCACTTAGTCTTAAAAGTTGAAAACCGTTAGAAGACCGAGTTCAATGTTGAATCGTTTATCGCAGTTTTACTTAAATTGGAAAAGTTCCGGCTCTAAGCTTCGATACGACCTTACCAAGTCGATTTCTTGTAATACAAGAAAATTTCAACTCGAATATAATGACCTTACCCAAAGTGGCACGCCGCGCGGTTATCAACAGTTTTTATAGATAAAACTTTCAAGCATTACACATTATTTCGTTGGACTAGAAAAACATTTCATAGTTTTTCATTATATGCATAAAATAAAAGAAACAAGTCGGAAAACCAGTTTTTTGGGGTACGTTTTATCAAAATGAAACAAGTATAGGTTTGTTAGGGGAAGAAAAAGTATCAAAAAGTAATGAAAAACAAAAAAAAAATAAAAATTAATATTAAAAATAAAAATTTTACACAAAAACAAAAACGCCCTATATATTGACAAACAACAATTTTATACAGTACATTTATTTCTAATTCGATCTGGGTATATATACAATTTTTTTATTGTCATTGGCAAGGAATGCCCTATATATACAAAATGAATAACTGCATATTTGCTTTTGCAATGAACCTAAAGTTGAGTTAGTACTGTGCTGAAGCACTCCTGTTTCAAAACAAAAAATCGCCTCGAAATATCTATGGCGGAATGAATGGTGCGTTTTTTTCAATTACCTCGAATTACCTACAAGCTTTTGTTGCATCCAACTGCTAAATTATATTCCTGAATCTAAAATATCTAAGACGATAACACGAAATCGAACAAGATATTAACCATAAACTGTCACTTCGATAAGTCAGACGAGGTTTCTTGCGGATTGGTTTTGGCAGCCTGCAGTCGTAGACATCTGGTCCGATGCTACCGAGACATCTTGATCAGATTCAGACTCTTGAACCGCAACTACGGACCACCGAACAACACATTCTGCCAACTCTGCATTTCCACTACTACTTCTTCTTCCTGGAATATCTACGTACTGGATATCAATATTTTTGTGTGGAGGAAAAATTTTTTATCAGCGAATAAAAATCCCGTCACACAGAATTAGAATTTTAGTTAGTTTTTACTTTTCATCAGCTACGGTGATATAAGAAAAGTATTGGTTTTGGTCGAAAAGTGACTTTTGTTCATTTCAACGAATCTTCACGTTTTCGACCCTCTAGAATCCGAAAAACAGCTTTTTAGAAAGATGTCGGTCTGTCTGTCGGTCTATTCGACAAACTCGCGCGGTGATCTCGGAAACGACTCGATGAAAAAATCTGAAATTCACAAGACTTTACAACCAAATAATGGGCATGAAAAATTGTCATGTCTCGTTTAATTTAAACTTCCGGTTCTACCGGAAATGAATCGATTTTAGCTGTTTTACTGACAAACCCATACTTTTTTTCTCTGTATTACCTTTCTAAATGAAAGAATATATTCTTCCGGGTTGAGAATTTCATATACACAGGGCATTCCTTGCCAACGGCACCAATAAAATTGTAAATATACCCAGATCGAATTAGAATGAATGCACTGTATAAAATTGTTGTTTGTCAATATATAGGGCGAACCTTGCCAATGACAAGATGAAATTGTAAGTGTACCCAGACCGAATTGGGATTAAACGCACTGTATAAAATTGTTGTTTGTCAATATATGGGGAATTTATTTTTTTTTTATGTGAAATTTTTAATTTTGATCTCGCTCTTCGGTTTTTCATTAAGTTTTTATACTTTTTCTTCCCCTGACAAACCCATCCTTTTTTTTTCTTTTTGATGAAAAGTACTCCGAAAAACTGTTTTTCCAGCTTGTTCTGTTTTTGTTTTTTTTTTATATTCGTCTCTCTTCTTCATATTTGGTTCAGAATATTGAAGAGAATATAACGTCTTATTAATACCACATTAATATACCCTAACTATGTTTGATGAGTTTTATCAATTCCGAAGATAGCGGCGTTATTTTTCGTCCTCTTACAAATTTTTCCGTATATTCTAGATAATGTGAAAATTAGACCGTTTACCTAAACACGTTGCTGATGCTAACGAACTGGATTATAGCCATAAAGTCAATTGTTAAACTTGACCTAAAATTCCGGGTTTTCGCACACAGTTGCAATTAACTCTTGCAATTCCACTAAAATGTGTACATAGGGGATAGAAATTTTCCGCAACTATTATTCATTATTCGTATACTATAATATACCTATATTATGTATACCCATGTATACATATATGTTACTGTAAGTTGCGTTCAGGTTTCCCGGGTCGTAGAACCACGCGGTGCGATGAATGTGTCCACTGCACTTCGATATACGATACACATTACACATATACATATACAAACTTTATCACTATTCAACTTAATGCAATGAAAAGCATTGTATTCGTCATGCGTTATGAGTCATTGCAGTTGAAAGTATCTATACGCGTTGCATATATAATAAATGAACGAATTTTCGACCTTGTGGATAAATATCGTTACTTATTTTCGAGCCAAGGACGAAAAAAAAAAAAGAAACATATGAAAAAGTAAAAAAAAAAAAAAAGTGTATCGGTAAAATATCGCAGCAATCGGGCGAGCCACGGTATCTAAAAATAACAACTTGCCAAACAGGTTTTCAAGCAAAGAGTTTGTTGGACTGCCTCTGCTTTACTGTCCATGTGGCCTCGATCGGTTTCGTCTTGCATTTCGGGAGTCGGTTGGTACAGAAATTCGCTGACAGAATATTGCGACAATCTCAATCTCCTTAAAAGCTCGTGAACAAATAAGAAAAAAAAAAAGATAAAAAAATAACAGAATAAAAAAAATGAAATGAAATCGAATGAAATAAGGTAATGGTATAGCTACTGCACTTCGAATTCAACGGAATACAGTATATATATACGAAACAAGAGAAAATCGAATGGCACCATGCACGATCGTGGTAAATATTTAAGTAGTTTGCAGAGACGGAGAAATAAACGATACAGCGTATAGCTTCGGATTCATCGGGAAAGTAGTATCGAGTGTTAGCGGAATTGCAAGGTATTCAATTAGAGTGAAGAAAGTCAGTTATGCTGGTGCACTCGCTAAACAAATGGGGGAGGGGGGGGAAGATAAATTAAGCGTGAAGAAATCTGCTCGCAATGAAGTTTTACCTTTGAAAATGAAATGACATAGATATACATCTAGTTTTGTCGTTGCGTAATACCAAATCGTTTGAAAAGTTGCAATCAGAAGGGATGAAACTAAAAGCTTTCGCATATATATACACGTATGTGTGAGCATGTATTTACACATATATATATACTATAGTATTTTGCCCTAGCTCACTTATGCGTGGGGGATGATAGTTCTCGGTCTAAGTAACCATGGAATCGTAACCATAGCAACACACTCGGTGTACGTGACACAAGTTCAAACCAAAGTGGTAAAGAGACGCCTTAGTTTCACCTGCCTGACTCGGTGGTACATGAATTAGGGCTAGCGTAAGTAAATCTGTGTTTACCCAACCACTATGTATGTACTACTATATATCTATACATATATATATATATATATATATATATATATATATATATATACGTATGCTAGCACACTAAGTACGTGATGTTCAGTCTTGCCTAAAGGATATGTCTATAGTCGTATTATAAGCTAAGCGTATGCTATAAGGATCAAAAGGAATAGTTTGAAAAACTGAATAGAATCGCAATTTTAAGGGGTAATAGGCAGTTAGAATTTAAAAAAAAATCGATTTAAAAAATTTTTTTTTGCATTTTTGGAATGTACATGTATTTGAGTATATCCACTGAAAATTTGTAAGTTGAATATAAGTTGTAAAAATGTGCATGTAAGTTGAAAAAAAAAAAACAATTTTAACTATGTGTAAACTTCTTCTGAAACTTTAATCGCATTTTTCTCAAAACGGTGTTTTCAAATTCGGTGATCACGATTTCTAAAAAACGGCTCAACCGATGATTCTCAAATTTTAACACAACCTTTTCAGATATATTCCTCAGGTATTCATCGGAGAGATAAAATTTTCAAAAATTGTTTTCATTTTTTTAAACAATTTTTCGCCCAAATTTTTGTCGGAAATTTCAACTTTTTTTTTACATAGTCGCCATTCTGCCAAAAATTTGAATTGTTGATTATTCCTCCGATCAATATCTAGATTTATTTATCCACTGAAAGAATCTGTCTTATTTTTTGATGTCAGATTCTCTTCAAAATTTCAGCTTTTTATCCCAACCCTAAGAAGGTGAATTTTGGCATTTCAAATACATACGATTTTGCAATATTTTCGGTAAGTATTTCATCGCAAGGATATTTATTTGTAAAAAAAATTTGTAATTGTGAGAAATTAGTGGGCATCGATGCTACAATTTGGGAAAATGTTAGCAAAAGCTATGAGACACTTTGGTTCAGGGTTCAGATAGAAAGCTGAATTTTTTAAGGAATTTTTTTTGAATTATTTAAAGCCTTTTCTTTAATTTTTAAACCTTGATAATTCTGAACGTTATGAAATCTGAACATGTTTTAGTATTCCTCGGAAAGAGATTTTTAATTCTTACAGTGTGCACATCTTCGTATATCAAATCTTGAATTGTAAATGGGGTGAAATTGACCCCAAGCGATTTTCGGTTTAAAAATATCTTTAAAACTGCGCAATTTTTTGGAAAAAAAAAATCTCGAGATATTTTTTTTGGCAAGTCTATTTTACTGTGAGACCGTGCAGTTAGATTTTTGAAAAAAGACGATTTTTTTATCTTAAACCGTGCGTGAAGTCGAAACTGTTTATACAAAAAATCTAATTCATATATAAAAAAATGTTCGGCTAAATAAGGAGAAATGAAAATTTCTGTATAGTTATCGAAAACAAGTGAAGAAAGAACCAATTTTCCTGTTTCTTTTTTGATTTTTCATTTTCTACTCAAGCAAATTGGAAGCATAATTATAAAAAAAAAATAAATAAATAAAAAAAAAAAAAAACAGAAAACGAAAAAACGAGACTATAAGATACGAAATGAAATGCTTCTGAGCTTTCATTATGATTTATATATGTATACGCGCGGGCTATAATCTTCGGATAAGTTTCACGCTGGATAAACGTCCTAAGATTTGTTTCATTTCATTTTTTTTCTTTCTTCTTTCTCTCTCTTTTCTTTTTCATTTTTGTTTTTTCGTCTTTATTTTCTCATTCGCTCTTTTTCCCTCTATCTTTTTCAGAAGATCTTTGCTAAGAAGTTATAATACAAAAGTTGTAACCTTCGGTGTAGGTACATACATACGTATATACATACCAAGCCATTCAGTTGTCTCTCTTCTTATAGGGATATTAAGAATTTTTATTTTCGTGACGGGAATTGGAGGAAGAGAATAAAAAGAAAATTCTCAGAAAACGAAGAGTCTTAATCATCCCTACAGATCGAAGCTACTGCAGAATTCTCGGAGGTATTGTGTATATCGTTGTACACCCTTCGCTGTTAATTTTTTTTTATTTGTTTTATTTTTTCTTATTTTACATTTACTTACATTTTTATTTTTTTATTTTATTATTTTTATTTTTTACGTAAATATATAAGAACGCCCTTACTCTGTCGGTATATGTTTCAGTCATTATATATGTTACATATATACCTGTGTAACCATGAATATAATATACATACCTGAGCCTGGTCCTCTCAGCCATAACCTCTGAATCTTTTTCCTCGTTTGAGTTTATATACGGTGACGAAAGGTGAAGGAGGCTTCATTAAAAAGCTTTACTGAATGAACTACAGGAAACGAAAAACGAAAAAACTAAAGAAGTATAAAGACGTTAGAAAGAATAAAAGAAAAGAAAGAAGAAAAAAAAAGGTCCTACAGGGTACGTAAATAGGATAGATGAGAGAGCTGTTCTGTAGGTCCTTCTTCATTCTTCCTGGATACACGCGAATGAAGTAAAAAGAGAAGACAGATCCCAAGTTTAAAGTGCAGTGTATACGAGCAATGAACGCAAGTTGGAATTGGAGTATAAGGTAATGTATAAAGAAACGAAAGAACCACGCAGGGTTTTCGTAAATTTTTTCACATTTTCTCTGTATTATAATAATTGTACATGAACAATGTTATATATGTATTGCGGATGTTATATCGTCGGTAATAAAATAAAAAAAAAAAAACGGAATAAAAAAAACAAAAGAAAATGGAGAAAATTTTTTACTTTTAAGGATAAAAATTATGAGGAAAAATATAAGCTGATATCAAAATTAATTCAACACTATAATAACAATTAATGTTAATAACCTTTGGAGAAATTTTCGCTCCCTTCTTCTCGGGAAACAAGCCAGTTACAGCTATTCTATACACGTTATAACCGGCAGACGCTGATTTTAGTTAAATTGGGGTTCTCCTCGTTGTATTAAGCGGCAAGGGAGCCTCCCGCATTGATTAGATGGATCGCAGGTCGCCATACCACCGGGCTCGATGATTGAACCAGCGTGCCTTTGAACGGCGGGACAATTTACACCCTAGGACACAGACGGATGGTCAGAGGGCTCGAGTCTTAACGAGGGCAGAAAGTTGCACGCAATCTATCGTGGCGTGCGAATAACTTAGTGGGATTTTTTTATTTTTTATTTTTTTTTATCAATTTTTTTTCTTTGCTTTTATCAAAGATTGAATAACGCTCTGTGTTAGATTCCTATACTATAGGTTTAACACTATAAGAGGCGATTA
Source organism: Macrophya annulata (assembly GCA_963924015.1). NCBI lineage: Eukaryota > Metazoa > Arthropoda > Insecta > Hymenoptera > Tenthredinidae > Macrophya > Macrophya annulata. The sequence goes on along the minus strand of OZ001259.1, from coordinate 4,508,500 downwards.
GTGCCCTACATTACCTGCGCAATCTAAAATCACGTAGTATTTAAATTTCGAATAAGCAGTTACGTATATAAGATAAGGACGAAACTCTCGCGTAAGTATACTATAAGGCATAATCTTAACAAATTTATGCCTCCCATTCAGAGGAAAGAAAAAAAAAAAAAAATAATAAAAAATGGAAAATAAAAAATAAAATAAAATTGAAAGATATAATCTTTGTATTCGCGAGTAATAATAATTATTTTAATTTTTGTGTATAAGGTTAGAATTTCAGGACCGGGTTTAAGTTCCGGATTTTAAAAAATCCAAACGATAAAAATTACGAATTTATCTAAGAACTTTTTGAATTTTTAGAAACTTTGAAATTCGGAATATGAAAATCAGGAAAGACCGGAATAGCAGACCGAAGTCAAAAACTCGGAAAGTCCGAAACTCCGAAAGTCTAAGAAACCGAAAATTTAATGAGAAGGGTACAACGAAGGGTATGCGAGAATTTCAAGTCCCGGAGTTTTGGCATTTCGGATCTTTAGCTTTCCGAATTTCAAACCTTCGATGTTTTTTAAATTGAAATTTTCGACTATGCAGACTTCCGGCCAAGACCCCTTTCCGATAACTGTGACTCGGTTACATATAAAAATTCGGAACTTCAACCCACCCCAAGAATTTTAATTTTTGATTATAAATGAAATTATTGCGCGGCGAAGTATTGCCTATTAAGTAATAAAACATCAAAAACCAGAGAAATTTTATATACTTAATTAGTGATTAGTAATTAAACGACCTGCAGGTAAGCACTCACGTAATATTACAAGCTGGGAATGTCACGGAAGTTGTAATGCGCGGTAAATGGTAAATACGTATAGTAATGTTTCAAACTCTTGATGTAAAAAGAAAGGAACAAAATGAAAAAAAAAAAAAAAAACTTTGTAAAAGGTCGGAAAGTTTTTAGGTCGGAAGTACGGGTAGATGACCCGCTTTTAACCTCCCAGGGTTTCTCTCGGCATTCAAAGTTCACACCCTTCTGGGTTGCTTCGCCACTTTTCGTCACCGCAGGCTCCCAGACCGCGACCGCAACCTCGAAGGACTTCGTCAAAATAAATGATTCGTTCTCGCGATCACGCGTCAATCTCAGACCGTAATAAAATACCACGAGTAGAGATCCTATAGCTGGCCGAAAGACCATGAGGAAGAAGAAAAAAATTTGAAGAAAAAAATTTTCTTTCGTTTCTCAATAAATGAAAAAAAAAAAAAAAGAATAATAAAAATAAATAAATAAAGAAAATTGGGTGTAAAGATAAATTGCAAAATTATTACAAAAGTAATGGCAAATATTAGTCCATTATATTAACAAATATTTCTTGTCTATATCTATGATAACCAGTTGAATTATAACAACCATTAGATAAGTTGATCAAGGCAAACAACAGTGTACGAGGTTAATACATTCATTCTCTCCCTTACATTGGGGAAAATGGGCCATTCCATTTAAAGGGTCACACGATAACGGGAACATGGTTCAAAGCCTGAGACCGAGGGGGAGACTGTGAGATAGGTACTTATAACTAGGTATGGATATTACGATGTAGATTTGTACGGTTATACATATATACCTATATACATATAATGCTACATACCCATAACGTCTGCAGAGAGTAATGGTATAAAATATGAAAAATAGGGTTAAAAAAATTTTTTTTCTTCTCCTGTTACAAGAAAAAGAAAAAATGAAAAAAAAAAAAAAGAAAATTCTAAAAATATTAGATACTAGAGAGCAGAGAGCTCACAGTTTGATGTATCGAATTGATGTGTCTATAGGAACCATGTAGATACCGAAGTGATGTGAACCACGAATATATATCGTTTGAAAATACGATATGGCATGCTGCTGCTGCTGCTGCTGCTGCTGCTGCTGCTACCGTTGCTGGTGGTTCTCTCTACGTGCTGAATTTTGCATCTATAGGTAAATACCTCGGGATACTCGAGTTATTCTGATATTTTTCTACAAAAATATGTACATATATATATATATACTGTATACTTTTATACTGCACCGCTGCAGCATTACCGGTTAGAAATTTCATACCGTAAATCGTCTTGGTTGTACCTACCTAATACGATATACAGGTATACGACAACGGAAAATTTTCTCATTTCTATTCGACTCGTAGCTAATTTTCAAGCAGATTTAAGTCGTTAATTTAATTTTGTGAATATATTTAAAATCCTTGAAAAAAAAAATCAGGAAACTGGTTGACCTGTGGACCAACCCGAAAACTTCCCGCTGTGTTAAATACGTTACAATTAATTGATACTATTGTGTTTATAATAAATTAAAGAAGGTTATAAGTATAATTAGTTTTCCGTATGCAAATCTTTTTTTCTTCAATTTCTATTCTTCGAATAACTTTGAAACTACTCGACCGATCGATTCCAAAATCTAATCAGATCTAAGTCTTGACAAACCCTTTCCATCGCCGCAAGAATCATTCAGATCGTTTAATTCGTTCCAAAGATATCGTACGACAAAAAGAGAAATTTTTGTCGTGCAATATCTTTTGAACCAATCGTTCGATTTTGATGAATCTTGCGGCGATCGAAAGGGCTATCCAAGAGCTAAGTCTGATTAAGTTTTGAGACTAATCGCACGAACAGTTTAGGAGTTATGCGCTAAAAACATGAAACAAATTGGTTTTTCAATTTTTATTTCTCAAATAACTTTGAAACTACTCGACCGATCGACTCCAAAATCTAATCAGATCTAAGTCTTGATGAACACTTTCGATCGCCATAAGAACCATTCCAATCGGTTGATTCGTTCTAAAGATATCGTACAACAAAAATTTGTTTACACACACACATACGGACGTCCATCCAAAAATAGTCAGAATAGCTTCCTGGGACCCCAAAACGTCAAGATCTGATAAAAACTCGATTTTCGAAACTCAGACCGAAACCAATAACTTCCCTTTTTTATGAAAATTTTCAATTTTCATTGCGGGAAGTTAATAAACAAAAGAAAAAAAAAAACTAAGACAAATCCTTGGAAAATTTTGCGTAAAAATTTTTTGGTTCATAACATATAAGGGGATAAATGAAAGAAATAATTTCTGTGCTTTCTGCAGTGTAAGGTTTATCAGCATTTCTCCACTCGGATTATTACGGGTATATGCAAAGCCTGGCAGATATATTTAAGAAAGACAGAAATCCAACGGTTAATTCGAGGCTTTTCATATAATTTAACGTTTTTAAATAACAATTATTTACGTGGTTAGTGAGCTGAGCTTTCTCTCGTCATATTGTTGGATGTAAATTGTATAATAAAGCTACTTTCAACAGTGATTATCCACGTCGAGTGTTATTTTTTTGCATTCAGCATTCTCGAATTTCTTGCTGAAATTTTGTTTTGTGATAAAAGATTGTTCGAAATTTCATAATGTGACCAAGTTTTGAGGACAGAGTATACCTACAGTCAGCAGCGCGATATCTCCAGTACCTAGTTATTAGGTTGAAATCCGTAATTCAATAATTCAACATTACAGTCTCGTACTTTGAAGCTATTGTGTAATAATATCTCCCCATCTACTCTGATGTTGTAGAGAGTATATTGTCGCTAGTCAACGCAAACAGACAGACTGGTAAAGCCGTAAAAGTTCATCCGTGGCAAAACAACAACGTGAAAAAGCGATAAAAGCTCTGCGCGGACAGCAACATTGTTACGATTTCACAATACCGGTGCTAAAATGCTTCCTCTAACTGTATATAGAAAATAGAAACGGGAGAAAAATAGACGATTCCGGATATAATTCTACCATAAACTATGAAGAAAAAGCAAAAGAATTAAATAGAGCCACGATTTACAAAACTTTAATTTTTACATACAAATTTTTTTTCCATTAAGCTCAGATTCACGTGAAATTTACCGCTTTCGGTTTACTGATTTGTAAAAAAGTGTTCTTTTTCTATTTACAATTATTCTCAAATCATAACGCGTTTCGTTTCGTCATACAGTCGTCGCTACATATCATCACTTGCGTTTGTTAGCAATACGCAATTTTTTTTTTTTTTTTTTCTCTTCTCCATCAATTTACACCTACTTGATAATTCTTTACTTTAGATGATTCACACATTGAATATGTAAGTAGCAAAAACTGTGCTGTGGAAAGACTTGTTGGATTAATATATATTCTCCTCTATGATTAACAAATTTATAAAAATTCATCAATAATATTTTGGGATGTAGGTAAATACGTATAAATCAAGTAATGGATGAACCATCCATGAAAACTAAACTCGATACTAACAACATCGTATTATACAACAAAACCTTTCAATGGTAGAAAATAGTCTACGGATGAATAAATGGCCGAGACATCTGTGCCTTTTTTTTATCTATTTTCGTATCTATTATTTTCTTTTATCGAGGTTGAATGGGTAGGCATTATATCTTGATGGGAGTTGTTTTTAATCCACGAAACTGCTGTGGTAACTGGATCCAGAGGCGAATCGCTGAAGTGAAATAGAAAGATGAGAATAAATGAAATAAGAAGAAAAGATAAGAAGGAGAAAATAAGAAAAAAAAATAAAAATAAAAAATAATAATAATAATAAGAAGAAGATGTAAGAAAGAGTAATAAGGTCGGTTAACGTTTCATCCGATGGCAAAATTGTCTCTATACACACCTTCAAACACCGAGGACGCGTTATCTTCCGGCACAGTGGCGATCTCCTAGCCTGTTCCTTCGGCCGGGTATAATGCGTGTTATAATGTTATAACGTTATAATAGGCGTAACAGATGTCGCAGAAAAGCAGGACCATTTCCTTCCCTGTATCCAACTCGATCCAGCTGGCTTTATGTTAGTTCTCTACCTACATTTGTCCTCGCAGCTGCAGCAACAGCAGCAGCACCAAGCAAGCAGCATTACCAGTACCAGTGCCAGCAAAGCAGCTAACAACAACTAGGCCGGATTTAAGTTCCGAATTTTTGGTCAAAAATTAGCGGTTATGTGTTAAAAATTCTTGATGATCAATTCAATTTTAATCGGACAGTCGTGGTCATTTTCATTCCGATGATACGAAAAGAACTTTTGTAGAATTTTGAATTTCTTGAACCTTATTCGAAGAAATTTATGATTTTCATATCAGCAGAATGAAAATATACCCTTTGTCCCACCTACCCCGAAAGTATCCTCTTACGTGCATGTAAACCGGGCGGAAAGTGGCTCTTTTACGCTCTAGTGCGGTAAAGTGAGGTCTAGGGCGGAAAGTTTTACTTTATCGTAGTCGAGCTCACTTTACCGTACTAGAGCGTAAAATAGGACTACTTTCTGCTCGTTTTTACATGCACTTTAAAGAAAACTTTTAGCGCAGGTACATATTGGACAAAAAATATCCTGTTCATTATGGGCAAAGAGGCGATTTTGGCTACTTTCCGCCCTTGATAAACAATATACTAATTCGCATACGATATTCATCATCAATTCGCAAAACCGATACTTACTTTCATGCAAGCGAGTAAATTGACAGTATCAAAAAAAATTTGCACATTGTCCGATGAAATTTATAGATCGAGGATGATTTTTAAGCTAAACTTAGTTTACGATCGAAAAAATATCGGAAAAATTTTCTAGCCAGTTAATTTTCTTCTACTTTTTCACAGTTTCTAGTCCCTACATGGAAGTTCATCCGAGGAATATTTCGAACGGTGAAGGATTACGAAATTTCAGTGGAATCTCCTTTCAAGATACGTAATTGGATATTAATTAATCGAGTCCGATGGTGGGTAGATTAGGACCGGGTTGAAGATCGGAACAAAATGATGAAACTATACTCCATAAAGTTTTGAAATTTTTTTAGTGAAATGTTAAACCACAAGAGTTGAATTGTGACGCTTGTAGCATTTATTCTAGATTACTGGAGAGTTAGCTTGCAGTTGCCGTTCCCCGTTTACCCTCTCCATATACTAATATCTTATACGATGCAATTACAAAGTTAATTGCGAATAATAAATTCTAATAACTTCGTTCCTCGGTGTCGGATATTATATGGCCATTGTGTTTATGGTAAATTAAAAATGAAAGGGTAGTAAAACAAGGAGTGAAATAAGAGGCTGGTCACATCCCGTTATAACGAATATCCGTCATCCTCGTAATTTGTGAAATATAATAACGCGGTACAATTATAGAAGTGATAATAATTTATTTCGGGACACACAAAAACCAACGAAAGTTTTTAAAAGCAAAAAACAAAAAATATATATATTCAACCCGATTGATCAACGCTGCTAATATTTAGAATAAAAATTTTTCATAATCAAATTATCAAAGCTGGGTACTTTACGTTTCATTTTTTTGGTTGAATTTTATACGAGAATAAAGAAAAGGCGATAGAGAAAGAGAAAAAAAAAAGTAAGATCAAAAGCTAGAAGTGTTCTGCACTTTAATTAACATCAACTACTAAACGTACCTACCCTCCATGTAAAGCAAAGTCACAATAACAGGGTTCGTGAAAAACGTCAAACTAAGATGTAAAAAAATTGGTAAAAAAATTTTTTAAAATTGAGGTAAAGAATTTGGGGTTAGGGTTGGGGTTGGAGGAGCTCGCACGTCAATACCGCTGCATCGTGATCAATTGCTAGCTCGTCGTCTGTTATACGTGGAGTGAGGATGAGGAGTATGGCAGAGCTGGTGGAGAGCGGGAACTTTAACCGACGCGTTCGACCGTTCGTTCAGGAATACGTGATCTAGGTTGAATATTGGCCCAAGTCTACTTTATGGCTTTTCATCACTCACCGGAGAATTTTACGAGAAGACTGATATTCAGATCGAGGTTGTCCCCGCGTAGGTACCTATAGGTAGGTACCAAGACTTAGCTATCGTATCCATACGATCAACATTTTTGCGGTAAAGAGGTAATACCCAAATATATCTAACATAAAGTATGAACCATAAAATAAGGGATGTTTCTCACTTTTACCAGGGTTACATGACGTCGTTGAAAAGAATAAGGAATGAACTGAAACTCGAACAAAATTGAAACAAAAAAAACGAAAAAAAATGTTTGATGATACGACCAGGTAATCAAACAGATTTCCAACCCTAAATCGTCGAAAAAGTAAAGTGCAGTCTTTTATTTTTCCATTTTTGAAAAATTTTCATTATAGAGGTGTTCAATTTTTTTACCTCCTAAAATATAAAAAATGATTCGTTAGACGAGATTTGACGCTGAATTATAAGAGCTTCGTGACGGATGAGGCGGTCTGCAACCAATTTACGTTTTAATAGGAATTTATAAGCGTTTGATACATCCGTCCTCTTTCTGCGTTAATCACGTAACTAGAAAAAAAGCGATTTTACAGAAATCAAGAAAAACATATATTTTTACTAAGTCCTGTAAAAATTTATAAACATTACCGAATTTATACACGTTTTAGATTTCTCTATAAGAGTAAAACATAAATTTTATTATTGACTTAGGTAATTAATTAGTAATTAAATTTTTTCGTAAATACGAGTTTCCGTTTTATATATCCAGTTAATTTTTGAGTAGAAACGAGCTTACTACTTTTATAAAAAAAAATTATTTCGCTGGTTTACTTAAAGAGCTGCGTTTTTTTTTTTTTTTTTTGTTATTCCACAGAAATTAGAACGAAAAATAAATATCAAATTTACACTCATTGGTAATTTTTACAATTTTTTAGTAATTTCTATTAAAAAAACAGATAAAATGAAACTTGAATATTCTCTGGAAAAACTTAAGAGTTAAAAAACTGATCAATTAAATTATATCAATGATAGAAAATTAATTCTGTTATTATTATATTTCCTCAACGTTAGAATCAACTTTTAATTGCTCATAAATATTTTCTGCTTACTAAGAATAAAATAGAAATTCTTAAAATTAATTTTATTTTATAATAATTAATAATTTTTCAATTAGTATATAACATAACAATGAAATCATTGTAACATAATAAAGTTAAACTGTCACCAGTAAGAAAGTATAACGCCACCTTGACGATTAACATGACACTTGAGTAGATACGCGATTTTTGAATCGTAGTATGTAGATACGAGAAAGATTATTAGTATCTTAAAAAGTTTCTGTTATCAATATCGACATTTGAGATTGTGTTTTACATAACAGAAATACTCAAGAGTATTATCCACTAATAATCTCAATTTTGGAAAAAAATATAGTTACGAGATCAACGCAGAAAAGGTATGACATTGGTGCTGTAATAAATTTACCACATGTATAATATAATATATGTATACGGTTAAACTTTAATCGGAAATAAAGTGAGTTTTAGACATCGATTTACACGAGAAATAGTTTCTCCCTAGTCAGCTAGATATTCAACATATATATACGTATAGAAGTTTTACGATGGAATATCTATACGTGCTTAGATATCTCCACATTGGTAGAAAGATAAGAAGCCACGTTATCCTCATGCTCACATTTTCAACCGTGCGCACAGCGCGCAATGGAAGTTTGGTCTATTTTTTTTTTTTTTTTTCTTGCTCTTCTTCTTTCTCACTTCGCTGCTGCTTCTGCTGCTGCTGTTACTGCTGCTACTATAATACTGCAGGGAAGTAAAGCTTGAGCGATAGTATTGATGAGCAAGTTTCTTTCTTTTTTTTATTTTTTTCTTTTTTTCTTCTTTTTTCGTTTTTCTTTTATAGCTGTACTCCCACCCGAACCTCCGAAATGATACTCATGAAAGATTGGCTTTTGATGTGTCTGAGAGGAAAATGTGTGCAACGATCTTGTAAGCTGTAAAGGGATAAAAATTTCAACCTTCACTGAACAAACGACTTTATAAGTATCAATATTTTTTGGTTTGAAATTTTAACAGAAAAATTGAGAAACAAAAAATAATAATACTAATCATTCAGAAAAAATAAAACAAATAATTAAAAATTTTTCAAACAAAGAAATAAAAAGTCCTATGTATTGACAAACAACAATTTTATACAGTTCGTTTCATCCCAATTCGAATTGGGTATATTTACAATTTTTTCTTGCCATTGGCAAGGAATGCCCTATATATATATATACTATACATAAAATGAATATCTGAACTCCGAAGAACATAATCTTTCATTTAAAAAGATAATATAGAAGAAAAAGTATAGTTTTGTCGGTAAAACATCAAAAATCGATTTATTTCCGGTAGAACCGGAAGTCCAAATTAAACAAAACATGGCAATTTTTCATGCTCATCGTTTGGTTGTAAAGTCCTGTGAATTTCAGATTTTTCCATCGAGTCGTTTCCGAGATCCCCGCGCGAATTTGTCGAACAGATCGACAGACCAACCGACATCTTTCTAAAAATCTGTTTTTTGGATTCTAGAGGGTCAAGAACGTGAAGATTCGTTGAAATTAGCAAAAGTCACTTTTTGAACGGAGCCAATACTTTTCTCATACTTTTAATTGTCGATACAGTTTCTCCCTTTTCTTCACATTTCTACGAATTACATCTTCGGGTTTCTAGTATCCGAAAAACAAGTCGAGAAAACGATGACCGACAGACTCGCCTAATGATCTCAGAAAACACGAGATGAATAAAAATGAAATTTACAGAATTTTGTATTCAAATGATATAGCCAGAAAAAATTGCCATGTCTCGTCTAATTTGAACGTTTGCTTCTACGAGGAAATAAAAATTGGACTGTTAATTTTTTTACTGAAACCCCGCGTGCTCTTGACGTAGATACTTGATGGTATATTCCGGTAATACTATTACATGGGTTTTTGAGATGATGAAAAGTGCCATAAAAAAAAAAGAAGAACAAGAAAAAAAAAAAATGTTATACACTCTTTTTATGTCTTGTTTTTGAAGGAAATAACTTCATTATTAAAAAGGATTTCGAGGAGCTTACATAGAGATTGCTTTTAACAAACTGTGATCACGTAGCGTGACGTATCTACCTACGTAACGCAAGTTCGTCGGTTACAACAGACATTCCACCGCGTACGATATATCTCTTGGTCGTACACCTCGCGAGTATAAGAGATGAGAAAAGAAGAGGAGAGGAGAGGAGAGAAGAGATTGGAATAGAATAGAATAGAAGAGAAGTAGCTGATGGTTACCCAGCGGTAGAATGAAGAAGAAGGTGCGTTAGCAGGGTTAGCTGATGTCACTTGATTATGCATTCAACGTTTCGTCGTCGTACCTAGCTAGTCGAGACCTCACCATGGTGGCAGACGACGAGAAGACGAGGACAATAATTCTTCGTCGGATCTCTCCTGGAAGCTTCTCATCCTCGTCCTTGTCCTCATCCTCATCCTCATCCTCATCCTCATCTGCACGAAGCATCTTGCACACCAGGGTTACTGTTTCGGAACAAGATGGGTTGCAGACTACTATCAATCAGGGGACACCGCAAATATGTCAAAATATTAATAACTGCCGAACGACGAGCCCTGTACCGTCCGTAAGACATGTCTCCGTACCTTAGGTACATATATCCATACCCTCATAGACGTAGATGTACCTAATATAGGTATAAGTTTATTGACAGTTTACCATTAACACACTGTACCGAATTACATCGCGAAATTATGTTTACCCTTCGCCTTGAACGAAGAGGAGAAAAAAAAAGACATAAAAAATGAAATATCGATTCCATTGCGTTGCTAAAATAAAAAAAAAGAACTATAAATAGGTAAATGTGTATATAGGTACTCACTAACTTACTTGGATGATAAAAAATAAAAATAAAAAACGAAAATAAAAGATAAATGAAAAATTTTTGCAGCTGAGATATAAAAATTCAAGTACCTATACGTATTCCGGTTATTAATTTATTTAGAAAAAATTAAAAGCCTAATTTTTTAATTGCACATCCTCGATTTTTAATTTTTTTTTTTCTTTTTTTTCTTTAGAACTGAAGCGCTTGGTTTTTTCGAAAAAAAAAAATTCTTTCTCTCATTCGTGAATAGAAAAAAGAAAAATTATCTTCAGCCTAATCGAGGTTATAGATAAATTGAAAACAGATCGTTCGGGAATGGGACGAAGTTCGGAATTTTCAAAAGTTCCGAGCGGTAAAAATTCCGAATTTTAATATAATTGACTCACAGTTTTCGGAAAGAGTATTTCCCCGAAAGTCTGCATAGTTGATTTCGAAAATTTTCTAATAAAAAATTTAAAAACACCGATGTTTCAAAATTTCGAAAACTGAAGATCCGTGAAAGTCCAAAGCTTTGAAACTTGGAATACTGCACACATGGAAAGTGCATCATGTCCCTCAATCAAATTTCCGGATTCTTACCCAATTTAAATATTCTGAACTTTAAAATACCTATCTGAAAATTCGAAATCGTCTCAAATGAATTCGTAATTTTGGTCGTTCGGAGTATTCAAAATTCGAAATTTCCTTCGGACCCCGTTCGATCTCTAAATTTATTCATCGAACGTTATAGATAAAAATGTACCATAAATATCCTGAAGTAAAGAGAAGTTTCTATACAAGGTATGTACTAATGACCATCGCCGAGCAAAGTACTTGATAAAATTGGAAGAAATTTTGACGCAACAAGTTCCATTTGAAGGACATATTGGTATCGATTTTTAAGACGTTGCGTGTGCTGTCCCTCGCCTTTTTATATATTATCCGAGTGGTCTCGTTTTACGTTCTACGTTCTACGTTCTTCGTTGACGCTGATGTCCTGTCGTTTCCCAGTAATGGTCCACGGACGCGACCGATCAACATTGGATATATATATATATATATATATATATATATATATATATATATATATATATATATATATATATATATATATATATATATATATATATATATATATATGCCTATATAGCTATCCTCTACGTGTCTCATTTGCCTTCGGCAAGGACTTCATTTGCGCTAAGTGATTTCCAATAACCAAACGGTTGCAATAAGTCATCATGATCTCGGTCGAAAAATAAGAAGAAAAAAAAAAAGGAAAAGAAGGAGAAGAGGAAGAAGAATATGAAGATGAAGATGAAGATGAAGATGAAGGGCGGTAAAGTAAGGTTAATAAAGCCGCGTATGAAGGGCGGGGGATCGAGGAAAAGAAATGACAAAGATCATCTCTTGGTATCTGGGCCACAGTATTGCGCGGGAAAAATTTCACCAGTGTTGAGAGTAAGAAGCCCCAACCCAAGCGATGAGGAGTATAGTCGTCGTGTGGCATGGTGGTGCTGCAGAGTGTTGGTGGTGGCCTTTGCGAATTTCTCCGCGAGCGGGGCTTATTGAATATGATATTGGATTTTTCCCAACATTATGGCCCCATCTGATACCCGATCGTGGAACGACAAGGGAAATTTAAAACTCGTCGTAGCCAGATTAGATCATGGTTGGTGAACGTCGAAACGATCCAAGTTCCGCGTCAAAATTGACCCGACGAAACGTGATTCTTACTTCTAACAGCCAGATATATTTTTCTTCCTATATGCATGTAGGGTATATCATCGTATCATACGGATGAAAACGAAGAAAGGGAAACAAAAATCACACGACGACAATCCCGCTTTGTTGTAATAAAAATTCGATTTATTTCATTTTGACGTCTTATAGAAAATTGAGAGAATTATTTACTTCATATAAAATAATAAAATAGATATGTTCGAACATTTTGAGAATTCGAACGTATATATTGACAGGTGAACAAAAATAGCTAGACGGATGAATCTACGCAGGGTATATAGCGCGTATACGTAGATTCAATTCGTTGACCAATTAAAGTCTTGACAACGGAATCAACGTTCCGAATAACCGCATAGGATATTGCATTTTATTTGTTCCATGGATGGTGTATTTTGTGAATGCAAATAAATTTCATTTCACTGCCTCATATGATTGTTCGAACATACTAGATATATATGGGTAGTTCTACAAAAATAGGAATTTTTGCGGCTCCGTCTTTTCTGTACTTTTTTGTATAAAAACCTCGATCCTTTTATGCATGAAAAGGTAAATCACAAGTCTAATAATATGGGCAGACAATAAAAACCGGTTAAAAATATGTATTTATACCCAAAAATCGACTATTACTTGAGAAATTCTCAGTACCCTGGTGTGTCCGAAATACGAAATTCTAACTACAATATATTTTGACAAATCGTCAATTGAATTCAATATGAATCTTACGTGACATATGTAATCTATAATAGTTACTTATATCGATACTAGTGTTACTAATCATGTTAAATCATATTTTATTAATTATTCAATTCGCCGAATTTTGTCCTTAGTTTCAATTATCAGTCCCCTGACATTGCTATTACTTGTGCTACTATATTTTTATATTTAGTTAGCGGAATTACCACTAGGGCAAAATTTACTTTTGAACAAAATCAATGTGTATCTTTAAGTTCGTTGCGCCTAATATATTCTCACAGTCCGGCTCACGCCGTTCATTAGTGCATGCACGTGTTGTATCAGTCAATGCCTCAGGACCCTGGTAAGTATTTTCATTAAAAATTATTATTTCAATATCTTATGTTCAATATGAAAACATGTAAGAGTTCAATATTCAAGTCTTTTCCAAAGATTCGGATCTAATTGGTTAGTCTAACGGTCTTTTTTATAAGAATAACCTGAAAATTCTCAGGCCCCTGGTCTCAGTCCCTTGGAAATATTGGTGACAGGGGACTGGGAACCACCCAGGGGCCTGATGAATAAGGATCAATCGGATACACTTTTGTATCTTAAAGTAGTTTCGTACTCTAATTTGGCAAATATTACATAACTTTTGTTTATCCATCGAAATAATCGGTTTTTTCAGAACAAAATGAAGCCAAAAAACAAATTAAGTAGGGAGGAGATGCTACAAAAGAAGCGAGATGCTGAGAGAGCTCGCTATCAAAAAATTAAAAATGATCCCATTAAATTGGCCGAACAAAAAGAAAAGGAGAAACTTAAATATTTGAAGAAGAAAGAAAAAGGAACCAGGAAACTGATTTCAGAAATGACACCTCGTGAACAAAGAAAAACGCGTAAGGATTGGAGAGCCTATTCAGTTACACATTATACCAAAAAAATTTCAACACAAAAAGCCATAAATGATTTCATAAGGGAAAATACGCCATCAAATTCAGACGATGAAATTATAAATGATAGACCATTGCAACAAATTCAACAGAATGAAACTCCTAGAAGAATCGAGGCGAGAAAGCGGTCTTTAAGGCAACGACGAAAACGGAATTTGGAAATCAGGAAAAAAGATGATAAGATAGCTAAACTCAAAGCAGAACTGGATAAATATAAGAAGAGAATTCGACGCTTAAAGAAGTCAGAAGAACTTTCACCCACTTCCAAAATGGTAAAACTAGCTGGAAATTCGAAGACACGAACAGAAGTAGCAAAAAAAGCTGTATTTGGTGAAATAATAGAAAAACAAATTGCTGAAAACTACGCGAATTTAAAGAGCCACAAAGAGAAAAGAACTGCACAAAAACTACTCTTAGGACAGGTTGTCAAACAAAATAAGCTATGGAAACATCAGAACAGAATTATTACATACAAGAAGGTTTGGCAATCGGCAGGACCTAAAAAGCTAATTAAAAAATCTAAGAATCCTCTGAGGAATATAGTGCAAACTTTTCTAGAAGACGACAAACACAGTAGATTATGTGCAGGCAAAAAAGAATTTGTTACTAAGAATAAACTAAAAAAACAAAAACGTTATCGCCTGGATACGCTCCGAAACTTGCACAGAGAATTTCTCAAATCTGGAAATGTCATTATAAGCTATTCTTTGTTTGCTAGACTCACGCCTTTTTGGATTGTTGCTCCGAAAGTTGCAGATCGAGATACATGCATGTGCACTCTTCATAGTAATATTCAATTGATTGTGACTGCTTTGAATAATGCAAAAATATTAAAATGTTCGAATTATCAAAACCTGTTACTCTTCTTGTGCTGTGACAGATATAATGAAAAATGTCTAATGAGATCTTGTGAAGTTTGCTGCAAGAAGACTGTGCCATATGGGGAATTAAATGATGCAAAAATAATCGTTTACAAACAATGGGTTTCTTCTAAAGAAAGTATATTTGACCCAAAAACAAAAAAGCAGCGTTTCGTGGTTAAACAAAGTAAGCGCCCTTTCCAAATATCGCCCCGTAATCTTGTTTCAAAATTGGAAAATGATTTAGTTAAATTTTTTAATCACGAGTTGAATATTGTCCATCAATATAATACAATGAAGACATTAAAGGAATCTCTTACAGAAAAAGACGCAATAATACATATGGATTTTTCGGAGAATTACTGTACGAAATATAACGAGGAAGTACAATCCTTTCACTTTGGAGGTTCCCGTACACAAATATCCCTTCATACGGTGGTTGTCTATGTTAAAAACTCTGTGAAGTCTTATTGCACCATATCCTCTAATCTTTCACACAACGTATCTGCGATTTGGGCTCATTTAAAACCTGTTTTGGCCGAAATACCATCTACGGTGGAAAACGTCCATTTCTTGAGTGACGGACCCGTCACCCAGTATCGTAATAAGCAGATGTTCTATATTCTAGCTTGTAAAATGCCATTACTATGTCCTGAAATTTTGAATTGGTCATGGAACTATCACGAAGCTGGGCACGGCAAAGGGGCTCCTGATGGAATAGGCGCTGTATGTAAAAGAACAGCTGACAGTGTTGTTGCTACCGGCGGTGATATCACAAATTTAAAAGAATTTGGCGACATAATCCAGGAAAGATGTCCTAACATAACAATCTTTTCTGTGACAGATTCAAACATTGAAGAAATGAATAAACTGATTTCGACTAATCAACCAAATCTGATTCCATTTAATGGGACCCTCAAAATTCACCAAGTAACAGGAAATACGTTTGCACCACAAAAACTTCTGATGAAATCTCTGAGCTGCTTTTGTCAAGTGGATGGATGCACACACTATAAATTGGGCCTTATAGAGTATCCTGCAGCTACACGAAAGCTGAGTATGGCTAATGTATACACTGATTCCGAATCAGAAATTGAAAATACTTGCAGCTCAGCTACACACAGTATTTGGAAACCAATTTGTAGAGAGCAAATATTGGCAACGTCCGTCACTGAACATCCAGTGAAACAGCAAGACCATTCAAATGTTGATGATCTAACATTGAATTTAGAAAATCCTGAAGTTCTCGCAGATACAACTGTCTTAGACATAAGCGTAACAGAAATCTTGGCACAAGTGTTGAATGAACCGGTCGCTGGGCCTTCAGGAATACAAAAAAAAAATAAACCACCTTCGAAACCTGTGACAAAAGCTCCATCCCAAACTGAGTATTTCAGAAAGCGTACTAGGAAACCTTCAATACAGACTGATGCTAACTGCAATATATCTCCAGATGAAGGAATAAATGATAAGAAAGTTGGAAGAAAAAACTCAGGACGAGAACAGAATAAAAGAAATCATGAAATTAAGGGAAAGAGGATGAGAAATAAAAACATTATTAAACATGTAAAAAAGGAGCATATTGTGATAAATAGCAAGAATACAAAGGACAAACTGGAAGAATATTTTTGCATGGTTTGCGGTTCTTCATATAGTAAGGACACTTCTGGTGTTGACTGGATTCAATGCACATCATGTGGGCAATGGGCGCAAGCTAATTGCATAAAGGGTGATACTACGTTTTTCATTTGCCAAAATTGTTCTTCTGATAACGATTGCGAATAAAGAAATGTAGAATTTATCGTATTACAGAGAAAAATGTCTGATTTCGAAAATTTAATGTTTAAGCTACCAACTTGTGATACTAGAAATACAATGAATGTAGGTGCAATGAATCTTTACCTAGTAAGCACGATTAAGAGTATTATATAGTTACAATACTGTTAAGTTGAAAAAAAATATTTTTCGTTATATTTCGTAGAAAGAGAATATTTGTTTTTTGGTTCTATTTTAAGCAAACTGTTAAAATTATGCTTGATTTGAATATCTTTCAGTTTTTAATAAGAAATATTATTTTATGTTTCGTTAACAGAAAATACTTGTTTTGTTAGTTCTATATAGAGTAAAATGTTAAAACATGCTTGCTTTGGATATTTTTAGTTTAAGACATTTAATAAAAAATAATTCGAACAAATTTGTGGATTTTCTATAAAGCTAATTCAGTTCCCTGGAAACCTTCTCAGTCCCCTGTCTAGATTTTTGTGAAAAATGGCTATAAAATCATTAATATACAATTTGTTGACTGGCCGCCTCTGTACCGACAAATAAGCATCCTCAGTCATGTCATAGGCTAGTTATAACTTATAAAACTACTCGAGAAGTATATGGACAAAAACACCAACAAATAATTCCTATTTTTGTAGAACTACCCATATATAGGTAGAACTATAGAGGCAGAGGTAGAGGCACACCTACCTATGTACGGAAAAAACATTTTATACGAATGACTCTCGACAATTTTCAATGTCCAAATTGTCGATAACGCAAAAAAGAATTAAATAAAAAAAAAAAACAAAAAAAAATTAAATAAAAAACGCCTCTCGTTAGCTTGTATTCAATTTTTGACTCGCAGTAGGTGGGTAGGTAGGTATGGGTAGTGTACAATATATAGGTACTTGAATACTTTGTACGTACTTGAATAACGCGTGTTTTCCTTAGATTTGGAGTTTTTATCGTAAAAACGACGAAAGAAAATTTATTTTCGCAACGCTGCGACTTATCAGAAATTAAATTTTTGAATATGAAAGAAGAAAACTTGACGAAAGTAAGTTTGAAAAAATAAGAATGAAAGATCGGAATATAGAAACAATGATGAGACCAGGGGAAGGGTAGGCCGGAAATGGGTGTGAGATAGAGATAATGAAATATAGAGAAAGAGAAAGTATTGAATATATATTCGGTTTTCGGAAGCTGGTATAAAATTGAAAAAAAAGTCTTGAACAAAAAAAAAATATGTATATATGTACGACACGGCTTAGGAATATCAACGACGAAAGGGAACCATCGGTGATTCGTTGAATTTAAGGCTATCACTATGCATTTCGTGTCTGCAGCAAATACGTCGGTTAAATCGGTGAACGTAAACGGACTGGAATCCTTGCGTAGGTACACTGCGAGGTAAGAAAAGAAAAAATCAAGCCTGAAAAACAGTTTTTAACGTACTCTTCGTCAAAAAGAAACAACTGTAGGTTTTTTGAGGAAAGAAAAAGTATAAAAAAATAATGAAAGACCAAAAAAAAAGTTTCTATTTGAATTAAAAATTTTACAAAAAGAAAAAAAACGTCCTATATATTGACAAACAATAATTTTATACAGTTCATTTCATCCCAATTCGATCTGGTTATATTTACAATTTTCTTGTTGTTATTGGCAAGGAATGCCCTATATATATATACACATAAAATGAATATCTGAACTCCGAAGAACATGATCTTTCATTTAGAAAGGTAATAGAGAAGAAAAAGTATAGATTTTTCGGTAAAACAATGAAAATCGATTTATTTCCGGTAGAACCGGAAGTTCAAATTAAACGAGACATGGCAATTTTTTATGCCCATCGTTTGGTTGTAAACTCCTGTGAATTTCAGATTTTTTCATCGAGCCGTTTCCGAGATTACCGCGTGAGTTTGTAGAACAGACCGACAGACAAATCGACATCTTTCTAAAAATCTGTCTTTCGGATTCTAGAGGGTCAAAAGTCACTTTTCGACCGAAGTCAATATTTTTCTTATAATATCACCGTAGCTGATATAAAGTAAAAAGATCAAATAAAATGATAGGAAAAAATAAAAATATTAAAAAAACTGTTCATTTCCACACCAACGAAAGATTTTCCTCTCGTTTTTAAATTTTTGTTTTATTTTATCCTTTTTATTTTTCTTTTCTTATTTTTTTCCCACTCCGGATTAAAGCCAATGAACGAATAATAATTCGACTTGCGGATATTCTCAATCAGCGAGAAGAGATAGAGAAAAAAAAGGTATACGGCAATTTTAATGAAACAAAATTTTTCGACCAAGTTTCAATGTCTGAAAGTTTGCATAAAGTTTTCGAAAGTGGGTACGAGTCGTAAAGCTTGTGAAATAAAAATTCTTTCAAATACGTGATAAAGCAAAAACAAAAATAATTTGAGTAAAAAAATGTATAAAAAAAATGAAACAAAAAAAAAAAACAAGTAGAAAAAGTATAAAGAAAAGGAAAAGAAAATTGAGAGGGAATGTCTTTTTTTTTACGGCTCTATTTGCTTCGTCAGTAAATCTTCGAAAGGATACCCTGTGCCTGGGGTATATTTTTGTTGTTTCTTTTTTGACCCGGATTCAAATTTATATACCGATTTAGTTTATCTGTGACATTATACTCATGTACATATGTATATATATACGTATATAAATATATATGTAGTACAATTTCAGTCATTTTTAAAGGCCAAGATATATACATTATACCTATATATATATTTTTTTTCTTTTCTTTTTATACCCGGATAGTGAGACAGAAGCATTTTATCTCCACGTATATCTACATTGATTGAAACATCCGAATGGACGGAAGAACGGAACGAGGCCCGCCTCGACCTATCCCCATTTTTTTACTGCTATCTCCACGCGTGACATAAAAAAAAAAAAAAAAAAAAAAAAAAAAAAAAACGGATGACAATAGGACAAAAAAGAAATAGCAAGGAGCTTGCGACCTCCTTATACTTGACACGCTCTCATTCTTAGATCGATCAATCTTCCTCTTCTTCTTCTTCGGCTTCTGCTTTTGCTTCGTTCGAACGAGTTACTTGTACACCGCAAAGTATCCTTCCTGCTTTCAAAATCTCACAAAATTATAAAATGATAAATTTTATCTTGGAAATAATTTTTCGAAAAATAATTATACGACTCCTAAGATCGAATATATCTCACATTCGTCATAAATAAAAATTTAACAATTTTAAATCGGTTTAATTTACCATTTCCTTTTTTTCATCGAATTCATATAACTATCTTTTCACCCTAATTAGTATATTGCTGTTTTCGATTAATAAATATTTCCGAATATATGATCGTGATTATATAGGTTAAAATTTTATCTACATACATATATACATATCATCCAATTGATAAAATCGTCTATCTCTTTACATCAATTTTCTGTAATATTCTGGGAACTGTTCTCCCATTGTGGAGTGTACTAATTAATCCAAATAGCATTAGGGATAGAGAATGATTTGAAATCAACTATTAATTTCGAAGTGTATAGGTAGATAGGTAGGTAGATAGGTAGGGAGGTAGGTAGGTAGTTACGTGTTGTGGCAACGTACGTGGATCAATCAAGCCAAATATTCTCTAATTAACGCCAATTCCCAGAGATTGAAACTAACTCATCGAACCAATAATCTGCAACAACAACAACAACAACAAAACCATCATTAACTCTCATTGTTTATCCGCTCATCAGTAAGAAACTTAACCCCGAAAGAAAAATCTCATTAAGTTAATTAAAAATAGGTGAGTATGTGATACCTGAGAAGATAGTTTTATAGACTCCGGGTATTTTTTATTTTATTTTTATTATTATTATTATTTTTTTTTTCTTTTGCTCACAGCACTGCATGCAGCTGTATGTAAATGTGTGAAGACTAATTCCTCTCGTCAAGTTGTTTGAATATATTCGTTAAGTGGAGGTAGTTCAAGCCAAAAAGATTTTCTAACGGTATAAACGGTGCAGCAGTACATGCAGGAAGCGAGAGTAAAGAGACCCTTTGAAGTTATTTATTTTTTTCTCTTTTTAGATAAAATAAAAAAAATAAATAAGTAAAAAATAAGTAAAAAAATAAATTTACTAGGTAAATATGGAGTGACACTAGTAGCAGTCGACCAGGATCTGTTTTACGACGTTCTAATCCACCTCCGATTTTTTTTTGTTTTTTTTTTTTTTTTTTTTTTTTTTATCACTCATTTTTCGCTAAGGAAATTGACTCGTATCATATTCGTGCATTAAAACTGTTATAATTATACATTTCTGAAGGGCATAATTTATGCTAGATATTTACTCAGATTAGTTTAGAGTTTAAGTCAAGTAGGAGGCTGAGTGGTTTGGAAAAGCATACTTACTTTCATTAATTAGATAAAAAACAAAAAATAAACTAACAACAAAATTTACTTCCGGTAATGTAAATCCCGCGAGAATTATATGAAACAAAAAAGTATGTATTACATATCCGAATTATGCTCAGAGAGTCGTGAAGACATTTCGAAAAAATGTGTTCAGTATTCTTTTTTTTTCATTTTTTTTTTTTTTTTTTAACCAGAAATTGTTCAACAATTTGAACCAACTTTCTGCTTTTTTTAGAAGTAGATAAAATTCTTTGGATACGAACTGAGAACGTAGTACGGCTGTAGCCACGAGAAAGGAAACTGCGAGATAAACTTTTTCTAATTTTAAGCTTCCGAAACTTTTTGAAAATTGTTTTCAGAATTCAGTTATCCCGAGTGAAAATTATAAAAAAAAAAACAAAAAACAATCAAAACTTAAAAAATTTCGCAACAGAAAATGAGGAATCTGGTTCTTTCGGTTAAATGAAATTCGCGTGCTAATATACACGGGAAGTCAAAGCGCGTTAGGGGGAGGACGTTATTTGTATTTTGAATCAGACGTCTTAGATGAAACAGAGGGAAGATCATTGGTCCTGTTCCGGGTTCCCCTGATTTCAGTATACCTAAAAACAGTTTTCTGAAGGGGGGGGGGGGGGGGGGGGGGGCTATTCGGAGGGATGTTCATCCGGCGTACATCTACAGGAGCAAAGGCGAAAAGGAAAGCGAGCTAATTTCACGGTACACGGGTAACGAATCTCCGCCGCTCATTTTCGTTGGTCCCAATTCTAAGAAGTCGCGGCATGGTGCGGTGCGGGGTCGTGACTTTAGCCGACTCGAAGGATACGACCGGAAATACGAATACTACTATACCGGAGGGTGGGCGATCAACATGCGCTCGACTTCCTCCCTTAAATCCCCGAATCCACCTCTCGGGCTTTTCTTCCCCCTTATACTTCGTTTATCCTTATTATTATTATTTTTATTATTTTTTCCTATTTTACTCTAAAACCAGCGTGCAGGTCCGAATCCCATGACTCGACCGCATATATCTGCATACATATCCTCGCTTGGCTACGCAACATTTCCCTAGGAACAGAAAATAAAGTTCTCATGCGGTCGGGACGGTTGGCATCGGAACGACGACGAGGGTAAGGGTAGGTACGTAAGGGTGAGGCGAAATCGGAATACGTATGGCCCCTTTTCGTCGCTAAACTGCCACCGCGCGTTTCTTCATATTACTTCTTGTACTATCTAGCTTCTCTTCCCGATGTTCCTCGAGCCACACCGCACCACGATATGCCGTTCCGCGTCTCACCGGGTTGAATCGCCGTTGCGATAGCCTCGATTCCTCCTTCCTAAGAATTGGAGAACCTTGGCCCCTCGGCTCATACTTACTTATACTTTATACTATCCCTCCGCGATCCCTTAGTATTCAAAAGGGACATCATACTCTGTTGTATGAGGATGAGGGTTGGCTCACTACCACCACCACCACCACCACCATCGCGTCGTCAAAGCACAGAAACTTTTCTGCCCAGTTTCGACTCGTCTATCCAAAGAAACTTTTCACCGTTCTTCTTTTGACTATATACCTACAGTATATCTACTATCTGTTTTACTCATAGGACCAAACTTCCGAATAGCATCCAATTTGGATTCCAAAATGTTGATCACTCGTTTCGGTGGTAATGGAAGTGCCAAATCTAACCCCGGTAGGTTATACTCGTACCAATAAAAAGTATAGATGAAAATACAATATACCATATTTCAATTTTATATTTGCCAAGGATTTAAGTATCTCGATTTTTGTTTTTTTTTTTAACAATTTTTCTTCAAAGGGTTTCAACGATCACGTTCACAGAGACTAACTTATTATCGGAAATTAAACAACGTGTTGAGGAAAAAAAAAATCTAAACAGTTAATAAAATAAATTATTATTATAGGTTATAGTCAAAAATTAGAGAAATCAAAAACAAAAAAGAAAAAACTAAAAGTAATACGTATCGGTATAACGCACGTAGGTTTATAACGTGTACAGCTGGTTAGGTTCTTGATTAATTAACAAACCGTTATATTCATGGTACGTTAATTGATCGTAGACACAATCGAACCGGTGCAGGCACGGCGGGTTAATTTAACCAGTACGAACTGCAGCTGCTGGTATTTCGGGCTGCAGGCTGACACGCGACTGTATAGCATTTATGGAAGTATAGTATCAGAGTAAGTATTTGTATGTGAAGGCCATATGGGATTTCCATTTACTAAATTGTGGTTATTTACTGTAATTTATAAAAAATAAATCGCAAAAACTGACACAGATTTGTGTTAAATAAAAATTATCGCTTTTATTTCTATACAAAGGGAGGATCCCCTAAAATATCGCGAATCCTTGACCTGACCGTTCAAGAAATTAGGCACTTGGACGATCTTTACTTGGGACTGTAAGTAAAAAAAAAAAAGGGAGAAGAAGATTGGAGAAAAAAAATTTGAAAATTGTCGATGATCAATAACTTTAATCGGACAATCATGACCATTTTCATTTCGATGAATCGAAAATCATCAATTTGCTTAAATTCAGTGTGTATACAGCATGTGAGCGATTTACTAAATTTCTGTAGAATTTTCAATTCCCTGAACTAAATTTAAAGAAACTTGTAATTCTTGTACCATCAGAAATGAAAATAGATTATTCCAAAACTATATTCATCACCAATCCGGAAACCGATACTTAATTTCATGCAAGTGAGAAAATTGACGGTATCCAAAAAAACTTGTACTGTTCTGTCCGATGAAAATTATAGATCAAAAACGATTTTTAAGATAAAATCCCGTTAACTACCAAAAATACCGAGAAAAATATTTTGACCTGTTAATTTTTTCTTACTGTTTTTGTTTTTTTTTTTTTTCACAGACCTGACCAGTACCTGCATGGAAAGATCGTCCAAATAATATGCAGACTTTTGGTAAAACACTCTTTCTAAAAATCTGGGAGTTGGTAATATTAAAATTAATAATCTTGACCGTTCGGAACTTTTAAAATTCCGAACTCCAACCCGATACCAGCAGATTTATAATATATACCTACCTGTACACCTACGTGAAACCTATCTCGATGAAAGGTCATACGTCCTTGTATAACGTGGAAAGAAAGATTTATCTAGAGATTTTTTCGAAAGGTCTCTTATCCTTGTTACAGTCTAAGGTGTATATGTGCACAGATATACAGGGTGTCGCGAAATTCATGCACTCGGTTGCATACCAACGGATTCCTTGCGAAAAATAGAAACGAAAGTTACCTATACAAAAAAGTCCGCAAGGACTTAGTTTTCTACTAAAATGAACTTATCAATAAACCAATCAGCTATCGGATTTAGAAAAGACTGACTCACTACCGAAAACAAGACAATAACGTGTCAAGTTTCCCGCTCCGCGCGTCTTGTTTTTCAGTAGTGGGGTGAACATGGATGCGTTTTTCAGCCAGTCTTTTCCAAAGCTGAACGCTGATTGGTTCGTTAATAAGTTCATTTTACAAGAGAACTAAGTCCTTGCGGACTTTTTTGCATAGATAACTTTTGTCTTAATTTTTCGCAAGAAATCCGTTTGTATGCGCAATGAGTCCGCAAATTTCGGGACACCCTGTATAATTGGGTAATGGAATTTGCCGAAATTTAAACAGTTCTATAGATACGTACCATTACCGTTTGGCCGCATTTTAAAATACTCACATATCAGCTAATGTAATACATATAACGGATCACTGATCTACTTTTTGAGGCTCGAAGGTAACACTCAACTATCTCATCACGTTCGAATGATAAATTATATAGGTATAGGTATATAATATACATCACATTCACCAACTACATTAGATCACATTAACGACTTACTATATTCGGTTGTATACTTACACCTATACCATATATCTATTATGCGTATATGTATGTAACAACATATATAAGTGTATCTAGATGTATGTATGTAAGGGAAACCGGAACTCATGTGAGAACGAAAGTGAACCGTTACGTCAAACACTACCGAGACACCCACGCGACTTCACGGTATATATATATATATATATATATATATATATATATATATATATATATATATATATACCTACCGTACTCCTACTGCCCAAGATATATACCTACTCCTGCGGAGGATGGATGGAACAATTTATTCAGTCACTCGGAGCGTAGGTAGGTACCTTATACCTACCGACCTTATACTGGTAACCTCGAGTACTACCATGAATACGTTATACGTAGGCACATATGTGTAGTTCCGTTAGACGTAGGTACGTACATTATACCTATGTGCATTTATACGTATATTATACGTATGTATGTAATATGGATGGTACACCGAGTATACCACACTGCATTGTATGATCTCGTTCACTCCTTGAATGGAGAACAGAGAGAAAAAGATTTTGTCTTGAAGAAAACGTTTTTGGAATTATTTTTATTTTTTTTTTTTTTCATCGCCTTACGGTGATAAGAAAATTGCTACTTTTAAAAAATGATTTTTAATCATTTTAATTCATCTTTCTTTCCCAAAAAACAGATACCCAGAAAGATGTCCGATAAAATCGTTGAATGATTTCAAACACGATGATTAGGTGAAAAGAAATTTGAAATCTTTGAGATTTTTCATTCAATTTAAAGACGTTGAAAATTGGTATATGTATATGTCATACGATTTCAAATTTACTTATAGAATAAAGAGTCTTCAAGATGATGAAGAGTAATACGAAAATCACTCTTTTTTAACCTACTTTGAAAAAATTCAGTTTACGAGATAATTGCACCCTTGATATAAAAATTTTGTATATTAAAATTTTGTTGAGAAAGTTTGAGGAGATTTTATTCAGTTAAAATAATTCAGTTGATACATTATATATACTTACATTTGTATATAATATATGAGACGGAATTTTTCTACGAGATTTAGGAAAGCTTGTAGAAACCGTGTGTCCATACCGAAAGTCATAGCTTTAGTTTCATAGCTTCGTTCACTCGAGTATATATAAGTAGATTTTTATTTCCCAGAGGAGACATGTAATGGATGTTAGAAAATTATACCGGATGTTATACGAGAGCTATTAAAAATGCTATCAGACTTCAAAAAATGAAGAATAACAACCGCACGTCCGACTTTCATATATACCTACTACATATAATAAGATTTTATTTCACATTTGCAGAAATGTGTTTCCTTTTTCAAAGTGCAGAATTTTTAGAAAAATCACTACAGTATACTTCCACTGCTCTATATCAAAGTGAATAACTTTTTTTATTTTTTTATCTATAATAATATTTATTACGTTGCTGTTTAATTGATGGTACTTTTATTTCTCTTCTTATTGCTGCAGGTCCTTGAAATTAAAAAATTGCAGTATTTAATTTTATGAAAATTTCTATATACCTACTACACTATAACTTTTTTAACAATATACCTACGTATAAAATTTTCATGGTCATGTTCTTCATCAAAGGAATATTTTCTCTTCTGTTATTAAATGATGCAAATTTTTGGTAACGCTGAAACGAAACCCTAAATAAATGATGAAGGAAGGAAGGAATGAATGAAGGAAGGAAGGAAGGAAGGAAGGAAGGAATATGCGGGAGTCGCCACCGCGTTTCTGTCGTACAAAACTAATTGGCATTCAACCGGTCAGATTGCCCCCCAGGACCCAAAACCCAAAACCCAAAACCTAAAACCTAAAACCTACGACCCAGAAGCTTGAGCTGCGAGAAGTCTGAGGTCGGGTCCAGTCGGGTTGACCCTTGCCCAAATACCCGGGTTTCTAGACTTCGCCCTATACCAATCCATGTACCAACCTATATACAAGATATACGCAAATCTAGTCCTTGATAACGTTTGACTTGAAATCAACTGCTGCGCTCACTCGAGTGTATTGTTTGATTAAAACCCTACGGATTGAAATGATAAACAAGAGAAACTGGGCAAAACTAATTTCCACAACTTTAACGTGAGGGTCCATACCTATCCCATACATGATAAAATTCACGGAAATTAATTTGAAATAAAATGTTCAAAAATAATGAAGAACCAATTAGCTGTATGAATATTTTTCTGTATGAAAAACGGAACAAAAATAGAAATAAAAAAAATAAATAAATAATTAAAAATCATCTATTTTCGCAAAAGTTATTTATAAATTTTACCGTGCAGCGTATATTCCAATCGGCCAGTTTTCATTTTCAAATCAATTCGCAAAGGTTATTGATTCTACGATCAAAGCCAACGGTAAAGTTTCTCATTACAGCCATCACTGAGATGCATAGCTATGCGAGTGAATTTTATTCTTTTATTAACTCCACTACTTTTTTTTTTTTTTCTCTTTTTTTTTTGCACCATTTTTATATTACACTTTGCAATTCGACCCCTCCTGCATCCTTCTGTACCATATATAGTATACATGTATAATATATCAATGTGTATACCCGAGTCCTTATATACCTTAGACCTAGGTATAAAGCGTAAACGGTTGGTAGTTTATTGAGATTAGTTATACGAGTTTGAGAAACCGGTGGAGGGGAAGATTAATTTTATTGCTACCGGAGTAAAGTCGTTATATTGCTTGTAATAAAACAATCCTATAAGAGACATTTAAGGGAGGTTGAAGTTGGCAGTTGAGATCAGTTACTTATTGTACTCGTAGATCGTCGTTTTTTAAACGGGCTTTTTCAAAAACCTCACTCTTCGATACGATTTCCAAAAAAAAAAAAAGTTTCTTTAATTTTTTTTTTTTTCTAATTTTTCTAATTTTTGAGGTAAGAAATATAAAAAAATAGTAAAATGGTCAGAGTCACGGGCTAGGTAATGGGTTGGTATAAATATGTACATATTTTTTTTCACCACATATACCTTAAAAATTTCGCCTCACCTTTCTTTAATTAAAACAAAAATATTATTTTATTTATTTAAAATATAAATTTTTTTTTTTTTCTAATTTTTTTTTATCACCCAGAAGATTTTTGACGTTGTTTGAGCTCGTATCAAAATCCCAGAGTATAACCTACCTACAGTACCGTGTAGGTATAACGGTGAATGTGAATGACGTCAAAGGGACGAAAATTAGCGAGCGTGTCATATCAGGTTGCTTGAACCGTGTTTTACCCCCATCTCATATACCCAGGGGCATTTTCCTCCACTGTCTCTTAGCATACCTACCAACCTACCTATCCACCTACCTACCACACCGCAGACAGTCGTCGCAGTCGACTATAACATATAGAGTTGCGGTTTTCGCGGAAGGTTGATTCCCCGCTTCTACTATCCCATTATTACTAAGTAAACCCTACGTAAACGCACTTGTATTACAAACTTAGTAACAAATAGTCGTTAATCCTTACTAAGCAGAGAAATAGAGGCACCCACGTATATAACATTTTAGGTAACTAGGTATAAATAGTCAAGGCATTGGTTAATTGAAATCTGCGCGCAAATGTGTGACACAGATATATCAAAATAGGTACATATCACAGCGTTCACTGGGTCCTCATTAGTTGTTATTAAAATTTGTCCAAAAATCAGAATGACAATCAGTATATATATATATATATATATATATATATATATATATATATATATATATATATATATATATATATATATATATATATATATATATATATATATATATATATATATATATATATATATATATATATATATATATATATATATATATATATATATATATATATATATATATATTTTAGACCGCTTCAAAAAAATCGAATATTTTTCATTTTCAAAGAGTAAGTCGAAAATATTGTTCCAAATGACGAAAAAAAAAAATGGTATCAAAATTTGAACTCTTAATATTAATATTAAGAGGTGCCTCATTGCGATTTTCTATTTCCCATCTAAATAACATGGAAAATGTTTTTTTTTAAACTTTGGAATTTTATAACTCGTCAACGCATCAGTGTACTGATAAGACCAGAACATATTTTTGTAGTGAATTGAACGCTCTACAAAAAAGGTCTCTTGTTCTTTTTCGATAAATCTAGCTATTACCAAGTTGGTGTATTGACTATTAATGGTAATTAATCATGACTAACTTGGAAACAGTTGGATTCATCGAAAAAGACCAGAAGACCTTTTTTGTAGAGCGTACAATTTTGAACAACAGTACTCACGCAGAATCTTTCTGAGTAGATTAATTTTCAAGATATAAAAATCGAAAAGTTCCACAAGACCATTTCCCACGTAATTTAGGTGAGAAATAGAAAATCGCGATGAGGCACCTCTTAACATTAATATTAAGAGCTCAAACTTTGACAGCATTTTTTTTTTCGTCATTTGGGAAAATATTTTTGACTAACTCTTTGAAAATGAAAAATAGTCGATATATACAACAATACGATGTTACAAATTATCTGTGGTTTTACTCTCGCGACTAGATTGCAGGATCAATGTCAGTAGATGTATAGTTTCCTAGCTACTGATGATGATGCTGATGCTGATGCAGGGTTGCTTTTGTCCTGTTGAAAAGGCGCACGGAATAACATTCAATGATTAAACTCTCTGCAAGTATAAGGTATAGGTATACATCTCTATCTCGTGTATATAATATAGTGACAAGAATTTGTACATTAATTGTACTCGTTTATACGTACCTATACCATAGGTATGTTGTGTATAGGTGTATATATATATTTATATATGTATATATCTACCCCTGCACTGTTACAGAGGGTTGTAATTACACGCAGGCTGATACGAGCCGTAGAAATCCCTCTGAAGTTACCCCATGGCTTTGTCACGGGTCAAATTAACCAAATATACATATATGCATATACATACGATTCTTATCGCCATGCTCTGATTCGGTTGTTTATTCATAATTAACTTTGAACAAGGCGTATACACACATACATACATATACCTATATATATATGAACACAACGGTTACGATTCTCTGAGCCCAGGTTATCTCTGCAGAAAAGGGCAGGCTATAAATCTGACGAATATAACAACGCAACAGATATTTTCTGATAACTGTAAAAACGATTTTTTTTTTTATTTATTTTTTTTATATTACAGAAATATACTAGACATAGATTTTATTTATTCAAAATTATATACCTGGAGGAGATCGTCAAATGCAGGAAAAATTTTGTAAAAAAAATTCAGCTTTGACAATTTTGAAACTTTCGGTGTCTTCCGATGTGAAGTTTTTTTTTTTTTTTTTTTAAATCGTCTATACAGACTTTCGGGGAAATACCTTTTTTAAAAACTGCAAATCGTTAATATTAAAATCGAAAATTTCAACCGTTGAATACTTTTAAAATTCGGAATTTCAATCCGGTTTCGTAGTGTCGTAAAAAAAAATTTCTTCTCGTTTTAAAATTCAACCAAATTGAAAATTAAATAGTGTAGATATATTTACCTACCTGCGTCTATTTCTGAACCAAAAATAAACGCGATAGAAAAATTTCTCCATAACTACGATCATAGGCAATAATTTATATTTTGCAATTATCGTATCGGCGCAGGTGCAACAATCCCCGCACTTATGCTACATATCCCAGAGCGTCGCATATCGCGCCCCGCGTACCCGCTTTTGCCAATTTTCTCTCTCTATATGGAGCACAGTGGATAGGTATGCATAGGTACTGTACATAACATACCTACCCCATCTACTATTCATTTCGAGAGTATTGTCGGTGCTTTCAATGGCCATTAGATAACGCACGATGCATCAGTTCGTGTCGACGTATACGTGGATGCCTTCCAAAATTCACTGACAATACGGGTAGTCATGTTACTCTTTGTACAACATTGATGAACTACGAACTCCTGTCATTTCTATAGACTCCAAATACCAGAAGCTATCAGTCAAATTACAAAATTACAGACCCGCGTTTACGTGTTGCAATAATTCGAACGAAATTATTATTTTTTTTTTTTTTTTTTTGTCATTTGCAATAAAATTCAGATTTTTATCCGAAATTCTAAATTTCAAATTATTTACACCTACACAAAAACCATCCTCTATATTCGAATAGGTTGAAATATTTCGTTTGAATCCGTCATATGAAAATTAAAATTTGATCAAACTTCAAATTCGTAAAACGATTCAAAAAATTTCCATGTTCAAAAATCAAATTCGACTTAATTAATGACAGCGCTGTTCTGTTTCGGGGATTTGATTAATCGTCGTAATTCCAAAGATTTTCGGGCCGGAATTATCCCAAAAAACAAATTTTGACTTGTTTTGATCAATTCGCTGATACATACCTATAGTTATACCTATGTACTAACAAATATAGTACAATTAATCGGTTCGGAAATGGAGGACAATTAATTTATAGTCAGATGAAATAACCATCGAATTTATTCTGTTTAAAACAAATTAATTTGTATGTCAGTGTGGGTATTAATTGTATTGAATGGCAATCGATTTTGTAGATGTAAATATTTATCTCTTAGGTAACTATATAGGTATACCGTTTACGGATGAACGAGGACGACATAGAATTGGGATTTGTTGAGGATAAACCGATATCGTAATCGTGAATATATATCTCTTACTGTATAGAAAATACGCAATTGTTTCTTAACAGAAACGTATATTTGCATATAAAATATGTAAATAGATTTTAAGTGAAAGATATACATATACTTATTTATACGTATATATATATGAGCAGGAAGTTGAAATAGGAAGAATGAATATTGAGATGGGAGATAACGATTTTACTTAACTTAAATTCATATACCTATTTTATCAAAGGGATATTTGCGAGAAGATGAGATTGGCGGTGTTCACTTTTATCGATAGAAAAGAAAAGATAAAAACGAGACGGTTTTCCCTCAAAATTTGATTCCGCAATTTCATACTCCGATGAATTACGGTCTAACCGTCAAAGACAAGATGAAATGTTGCGGGTAAAATATGAAAAAATACAATTTACAACATGCAACTCGCGCTTGAAGAATAACGCAGAACAAAAAATAATTGAAAAACATTAAAAAAAAATAAAAAAAAAAATAGAAAACTGTCTTGAATGCCATCAAGTTACTGATAAAACTTTTTCTACACAAATATGTGTACAGATATTTCCTGATATCCAGATCTTTCGCGGTTAAAACGCAATTAGATTCCGCGAGTAGGTACAGAAACTGGTGGGATAGAATTTTGAACCACGATGTTTCCGCGCACCCTTCTAAAGCCCTGAAGCTATTTTCCATCGATATACATAAAATAAACACATGTCTCATATATTTTCATCCATCTACGTAAAATAAAAACCCGAGGCATGTCAATAAAATTTCAAACAATCGATCTGCAAATATTTTTATAATTTTTTTTTCCTTTCTTTTGTTTTTTTATCGTTTTTATTTTTTACATTTTCCGTTTTTCTGCTTTAAAATAATGAAAACAAAAAGAACATCTGTGCCAAAAAAGCATATTACTAAAAAAAAAAAAATCAAAAAAATTATGAAAAAAAACAAACAAAATTTAATAAATTTAATCAATTTGATTAGAGGCCGCAAGGGTTTTGACAATCTGCTAGGTATACAAGGTGACCCATCTGAAATCCACACTCTAAATATTTCGAAAACGACGGATTTGAGAAAAAATTTTTTCAGACAAAATTTCTTTGGTTTCAAAAGAAACATAAGACTATGAGATCGATGCGACTCTGAAGAGAAAATATGAGTTTGCGTTTAAAAAAGTCGAAATGACCTCTCTGTGACCGTGGCGTTACCCTTCAGGATCGCAATCGATCTCACAGTTCTATGTCCTATTTAAAACCAAACAACTTTTATCTAAAGCATATTTTTCTCAAATCGTCATTTTCGAGATATTTAGAGTGGGCATTCAAAATCGGTCACTCTGTATATGTTTCGATATGCAGAGAAAATATACGCAAAAAAAAAAAATATAACATGGAATTTTCTTTTCATTTTCTACACCAAACTTCGTATATAAGTTTCGAATGAAGTGATCATCAATTTGTGTTCTGTTAATTTTTATTTTTTCTTCATACCTACTCGTGAAAATGAACGCTCCGCGTGACATTTTCTTGTTAAGAAGAACCGCGGTTTCAACAAGACTTCAAAGATCCGGCATAACCCCTGAGGGTTAACGACGTCATAATCCTCGTCCAATAAGGAATAAGAAGACAGAACGACAGACCGACTGACCGACCGAATGACCACACGCGTGGGCAACATCCTCCTCTTCGCCAAGGTCCACCAGGTTTTGGTCGAGGTCTCGTTTGTCCCGGCGCTTTCCCAGGCATTAGTTAATCATTTTCCGGGCCACTGGGGCAGAAGCAGTCACAGCACGGAAGCCGGTCTCTGCCTTCGTTCGTGTGACAGGTCGACATAAATATAGAATATATATAGCGTAGCTTACAAAGGCTGCTGGTATAAATCTTTTTGGTTTAACAGAGGAGTTAAAAATTAACCCATGACACTTTTTCTTTTTTTTTATTTCCTGTTTCTTTTTTTTTTTTTATTTATTTTTTATTTTTTATGCCCAGGGTTTCGCTACGTTTCCTGGTCATTTTTACTTGCAAAAAATAAAAATTAAAAGCAATCCATCTTAATTATCGTAGGACGTTATACAGGAATGTAAAATTTTTATTTTAGCTTCATTTTCGACTTTATTCGCTAATAATTGTCGAGAGATCACGAATCTTATGAAAGAATAAGATGAATATGAAGAAGATTAATTTTTTGTTTTTTATTTCTTTTCTTTTCTTCTTTCTTTTTCGAATTTCTAAATTATGCTGCTATGCTACAAGGATGGCTGCTCGTGCGAAACAAATTAACTTCCGGCCAGACGAGATATTCGCAGAGCGAAACAGAGGGGGAGCCAAAAATTCATTTTCTCTTGTAAATTAATACCGAAAATTTACCGTGACTTCATTGATTTCACTACAGTAGGGCTAAAGCATTTTTTAGGGGGAAATAGTGGAAAATTTTGACACGAGAGTATTCTTTTTTTTTTTTTTCAATTTTTTTTTTTCTCTCTATCTCTGACCGTATTACGAAAAACCTACGAAATAATCAAATTTCGTGTTAAGAATAGAAAAAAAAAAAAAAAAAAAAAAACTAGCCGGAAAAATAGTTTTTCGGGATATACTTTTCATCAAAAAGAAACAAGTATAGGTTTGTCAGGGAAAGAAAACGTATAAAAAAGTAATAAAAATTCCCCAAAAGATTGAAATTTAAATTAAAAATATTATAAATAAAAAAACAAAACCGTCCTATATATTGACAAATAACGATTTTATACAGTGCATTTCATCCCAATTCGATCTGGGTATATTTACAATTTTTTCTTGTCATTGGCAAGGAATGCCCTATATATAATATATATATATATACATGAAATGAATAACTGAACTCGAAAGAACATGATCTTTTATTTAGAAACGTAATACAGAAGAAAAAGTATAAGTTTGTCGTTAAAACATCGAAAATCGATTTATTTCCGGTAGAATCGGAAGTTCAAATTAAACGAGACATGGAAATTTTTCATGTCCATCGTTTGGTTGTAAAGTCCTGTGAATTTCAGATTTTTTCATCGAGCCGTTTCCGAGATCACCGCGTGAGTTTGTCGAACAAACCGACAGACAAATCGACATCTTTCTATGAACCTGTTTTTTCGAACTTTAAGAGGTCGAGAACGTAAAGATTCGTTGAAATTAGCTGAAATCACTTTTTGACCGAAACCAATACTTTTCTTATATCACCGTGGCTGATGAAAAGTAAAAAAAACCATCAAACAGAAAAATATCGTTTACGATAATTAATCGTAAAATAATGACGGATGAAAATTTTCTTTCCAAATGTTTTACCAGATGAAATTTATTTCTACCTTTCATTTTTCGACTGAAATTGAAACGTCAAGATCTCGACGCTAGATCCTCTCACCTGTGAACCTCAACGTTAAAGATTCACGTTTATTACGTTGTCTGTCACAGAAGACAGATCTTTAACCCATCGAATTTGATTTAAGGAGAAAAAGAAAAAAGATAAAAGAAAAGAAGAAGAAAACCGACGTCGGATTGAGCCTCGAAGACAAAACGTTTCGCCAAACATAAGACATGCACGATCAAGCACGAAATAAAAAATTGCAATTGATTCTTCAATTTTTACTCTCGTTTTTTTTTTCTATTTTGTTTTCTTTTTGTTTTTAGTAATGGCAACGCGGATCATTTGACAGCCAAAAAAAAAAATGAATTATCAAGAAAAAGGGATAAGATCTAACTTGTTCAAGTTGAAGAAATTTTGTTTTTCTGGGAAGATCTGCGAATTAATATTATATATATTTTGCGCGAAATTTCTGTTGAATCTTCTTTTCCATATATGTAAATAATCGGGTTTAATAAGTCGTTCTCTATAAGGGACAGTGCAGTACTTATTTACTTCTTCCTCTAAGATATTATTTTTCATTTATTTTTTT
The DNA here is from genome assembly GCA_963924015.1 of Macrophya annulata. Lineage (NCBI taxonomy): Eukaryota > Metazoa > Arthropoda > Insecta > Hymenoptera > Tenthredinidae > Macrophya > Macrophya annulata. Next base: position 4,472,996 of record OZ001259.1, on the reverse strand, counting down.
TTCAAGACAGGAAGCCAAAGAAACCTGTAGTACGCCTCTTCCACTTTCATAAATTTGAATGAAAGATTCAATTACATATGTTGATTCCATTGTGTCTTACCTTACGCGATTTGCATACGTGTGTATAAAATACGTCTAGTCACTCAACCGTTTCCCATTCAACATGTTGGAAATAATCCAAATACGTACCTGCAACAAACGGTATATAAAAAATAAAAAAATAAATAAAATCAACATTAATCAAAAAAGATTTTCTCAAAATTTCCTAAACAAATTTTTTTCTTAATTTATAAAAATCACAGAATTTTCATAAAACGAGTAAAATAAAAAAAATAAAAAAATGAAAAGAAACTCGCCCGCATAAAATAAATTGACTTCTGTTAAAATAGGTTCTACAGGTGAGAAAAATTTTTACTATAAAAGGGAGACAAGCAAATTTTATGATAATACCGCAGGGTGCTTTGTGGGGTTCTTTTTTTTTTTTTTTTTGTCATTATTTTTCTTTTTTTTTTTTTTCTTTTCATTTATTGGGAGAGTAAAATGCGTTTATCATTATTTTACGCGGAGCCTGTTATAAATGACCTATCAACATGGCCTGGCCGGATACCCTGGTATAAATATTGACTCTACGAATAAATTGCTTTTTTGGATAAACAATGCGCGCTTCTTCCCTCCCGAGGGAAAGAGAAAGTGATGAATGTCTTCATTCTGATAGTGTCTACCTCTCTACCGTATACTACGTGTACCCAGCTGGACGGGGGATAAACGGGGATCAAAGTGGTATGAACGAGATGAACAGGATGAAATTTTCGCACGCATTTATCCACACGTTTCTTCTCCATCCTTCCGTTTGCAGCCAAAACACACAATTTTTAGTACAGCTATATAAACTCCCACCCCACAGATAAATAAAAAAAATAATAAAAATGAATAAAAAATCGAAAAAAAAAAAAAAAATTCATTTACTTGATTAAGAGAGTTTTTACAGAGGAAATATTATATTGACTTAGTTTTTTTTTTTTTTTTTTTTTTTTTTTTTACAATCAATTACTCGAATTTTTGGGACATAATCAGAAATTATTTGACATTTTATGAACTTCATGGAAACTTTTTGAAATTTTGAGAGAATATTCCAAAATAATGTCATTTCGGGGTGGACTAGTACATACCTAGAGATAAGGTCAGTGTTTTATCGTTGGGAGCACATAGCAGACTTTTTTCGCAACTTTTACAAAAAAAAAAAAAAACAAAAAAAAATGGCCTAGAATCAAAAATTTTCCTATCCAAAAATTAAATTCATCGAATATCATTGGTTTGACATGAATGTATAAAATATTTCCTCTAAATTTGAAGAAGTTTTGATTAACGATACGACCTGTATCTACTCTACAAGAATCACTTTTCCTTCGGTGTGGAATCAATCTATGCAAGGCAAAGTCGAAAAAAATCTAAAATAATTTATGAATTATGTTTAATAATACGAGCAATTAACTGTGAAAAGACAAAGTCTATAGAATATTTTTTTACAGCGTAAGAGTGTTTGAAAAAAAAAAAAAAAAAATTATTTCTAATGACGTGTACCTAATAAACTTTTGATGAAAAGAAGAAAAAGAAAAAGAAAAAGAAAAAAAAAAATCACATTTATTTTCATTCAATACAGCGACGTCAATATTCTTTGACCATTTATTAATAGAATAAAATTTCTACTCGATATTAGATGCGTGGGTGTACGCGGGGTACCCCTTCTTCGTAGACTGGCTTACTCAGATATTAATTAAGAAGGCGTTGAAAGAAACTTTGTCGGAAAGTCTGATATAGGTATATAGTGAGAAAAAAAAAGAAAAAAAAAAAAAAAAACTTTCATCGTACTTATTGTTTCCCGCACACCTTTTAAAAAGTCTTCGTGAGAATTCTGTTCCGAGATATTTAGAGAGAGTATTTTTGTCTTTTTTCTTTTTTTTGCAATAACCTAGCACGTAGATATACACACGGTATTATTATATAATTTTTTTGGTTTTTTAAATTACACATGACTTTCGTTGTGTTAAGAATTTTTTCTCATTAAAATATCATTAATAATAGAAAGGAGTTAAACCATAGATGAACAACTAATGAAGAGACTCGGTAGAATCTCGTGCCAAGTACATTAAGAAGAATTTTTAATCGTACGGCGTGAGGCTCGACTAAGTCTTCTCTATTATACCAGAGAGACTGAACTCCGTCGGAGTGGGGGTAATAATAGTATAATATTTTTAATATTTCGCCGTATTCTGTAACATCCTTGAGATTATCGATTTATCTTTAAAATGAGGGTCTAAGCAGCTTTTATTTAACCCCAAAATGAATGCGATCGATCCACGGTGACTGATATTATGATTTTTCTACAAATTACAAGCGCTCAGTTCGACCAAGAATGTTTTCCGTGCTCAAAAAATTCGCCAAGTACATTAACTTTTGCACTATCTACAAAAATCTTGTCTCCATACAAAAAAGTATTATAATCAGATCTTATTGCCAAGTAGGTGATATGAATTCGGTAAAATGACATTTACTTTATCTCGAATTAATCTTTAGGCCTCAACAAATCTTTCATAGCATGTTCGTTTTGCTACATAGAACCATGGATACAGTCAGAGGCAATAGAAGCTTCCATTGGTTTTTCGAAAAGGTGGTACTTGGCGTAAAATTATTCTTAAAATTCTTGTAAAATTAAATGTACTTGGCGAATATCTTTGCACCCAAGATACTTTTTGATGGTTAAATCATACAGCTATACTGTTGTAATTTAGTACAGAAAATATTAAGCTCGTATAAAAACTGAGATGATCTACGAGCCCCAAGTCAAGGATTAAAAAAGCGCGTTAAGAACTTCCCTCTGTTTCCGTTAAATTCCAAGACACCAGAGCTACGTAACCCCAAATAATTCCATCGTTGAAGAAGCACCCTGCGTAGCATAACACAGCCTGCAGTTCTTCCTACCCAAAACAGGAAATTTCGCATGCATAATATTCATTTCAGAAGATAGTCATTTGAAATACGCAGCGAATAGCGTCACTATACTATTTGGCCAGATTCCAAAATTGTAATAACTACTAGGTATACGATCTTGACGTATGTACCTACCTACCTATATCAACGCGGGTTTAAATCAGAATTCAGATTCCATAATATACGAAAGAAAATCTACTATAAAAATAAAAGAACAGTTTTTTACAATAAAAATTGTTTCATTTATCAATATTACTGATCATCATCATCATCATCATCATAATCGTTAGTTAAATACCCGGGAGAACATAGGCCTTGAAGAACAAAACTAAGGTACAATAGACGTTTGTTCATTAACTATGAGGGTGTAGAGTGGATTTGATACGGTAAAGTAAGTGCAATTAGTCGGCTTGACCATGTGCCTATATAATACTTCATCCTCGTTTGTAACGGGTCGTTGAAATCTAACGATAAGTATATTATGAACGAAGTATAAGTATAAGAAGTATACACGTATAAAATATGACAGAAATCTTTCTGTGTCACATAGCCGATTATAGATCATCATCTGGTTGGTTTAATTATAGATTAAATATAGTAAATTACGTAAGTCAGTGTTATTTTTCAGTTTCTATTCTTAGTTTATTATCGACTATATAAAATCCACGTCAATTCGTATCGAGACCAACATACGAACGATTTATTAGAAAATTCGACCTATGGTCCAAACCAAAAGAGCCAAATTGAATAGGAAATATACTATAACTATAACAGTCTAATCTAAACATACGAAATTGTTTATATTATCATCCTTCTATACGTGTATAGCTATACTATACTAAGGCACGTTTAATTGCGAGCTTAGGAATTCATATCCGTCCTTTAGATGGTAGAGGAGAGCCCAGAGGGCAGGAATCTGGTTGAACGAACGAGGACAACGATAAGCAGGAAAGCGCAGAGAAAGTAAATTTGCAATTTAGTACTACCCGCGGTAATTCCCAATTAGTAAGGATGCCCTAGGCTCTAGGGTTTAAGGGATGACAGCGAAGTATCTTCTTACTGTTATGTACCAGAAATATAACCCAGACCACACACAACATTTATCCATTTTTGCAATTCTCCATGTATACAATGTATATATGTGTGTATAGTTAACTATGATTAACGAGACGACTGTACCGTAATTATTTGCACAAGCATACCTACCTGAAAATGTTTGAAAAAATATAAAAAAAAAAAAAAAAAAAAAAACGAAAACGAAAATAAAGAAAAAAAAGCAACAAAAAAAGGAATAGAAACTAGTTTCCGCCGTGATGCGGTGTACTAGTGCAGCACTCCCGAATCGGGAATTATGTATGTATGTACGTATGTAATGTATGCAGGTACATGGTGGTGGTATTCGCAATGCACCTTCTGCTACAGCAGCTGGCAGAAAAAAACAAACAGGGTATACACACAGGTTACTGTAGATACACACTGTATATATATGTATATAGTATGAGGCAGGTATTTTCGCTGTGTGCCAACTTTTGCATATCCTGTTGTGCCGGAAATGTTATAAAGGAAGTTTTGGTCAGAGGTAAGTAGCCCCGGCTATAGACTCACGAATTTATGATAATTTTTGCAACTATCTAATTTGCTATTCGCATTTCAAGCAGGTTTAATGATGATGGGATAGTTCTAGTACTTAGAGGATGTCGTAAAATCGGTTTAGAATTTTCAGGTCGACTTTTAACCTGCAACTGGAATGACACGATTTTTTTAATTTTTTTTTTTTTTCATTCTTTATATTTTTTGAATAATTATCGCATATAGAAACATGAAAAATAGGACATTTTAGAAAATTTGATGAATCGTTGATTTCTAAACTTTGGCTAAGAAATGAAAGTAAGAAATTTTCGATCTCAAGTTTAAGTTAACGAATTTTCATCGAAAAACTTGAACTTCTTTTCACACAATTACTTTGTGTTAAGAAACAAGGATTTTTATCTCTGACCGAATATTTACAGTCTTCTTTATCTTCCAGAGTAATGAGTTTTTAGAATAAACTTGTAAAATTCGTATTTTCAAAGGTAAAAAAAAAAAGGAGAAAAAAATTTCAAGAAAAATTACAAAAACTTATTTTCGAATGATAAATCGCTTAGGGAAATAACAAAATTTTTTCTACTGTACAAAAGTCTTTTTTTTGTTTCATTCTTAGAACACATATATCTGAAAAAAAAAAAAAAAAAAAAACCTTTCAAATGAGTGTAGTCAGCATGAAAGGACTTCAAATCGATCATATAATTCCAACCGGAATGATGACGTTATCTAAATTAGTGGAAAGTTGAAACGTTGACGTTTAGCAAGTTTGTACATACGTACGATATCGCGATTCGATATACGTACCTACATACGATACGTAGGCCACATGCACTAGACTACGCATTGTGACATGCGGGTACAAAATCGAACCGACGAATTTCCAGCCCCTTTGCGCTTTGACGTTAGCGTCGAGGATTCCCTCGGGCATTACGAGAGCGCATTAGTTCCGTCGAGGTAGATTCTGCACGAATCGGTTCAACCATATTTGTGTGTGTATGTATATACGTCTCTATGTGAGTGTATGTCGTCGTTCTGTCACCGATTGCAGTCATTTGTAACGGAAAGGTTAGTTCGGTCTGGTATAACAAACACAACGTAGTGTATGTTTGCTGTTTCCAGGCAGTCGGAAGTTGTCGGGACTAAAATCGTTTGCAGTTTGCCAAAACCGGTGAGGAAATGCGAAGGGTGAGAAATATATTCACGGGAGAAAAAATGAGGGAAGGCAAAAGAATGGGAGGGGAGAGGGGGCTAAGAGAGAAAATGGGAAAATGGGGAAAAAGGGAGAAAGCGCGGATGGTTATACCAGCAAGTTACAGAGAGAGAGAGAGAGAGAGTAGCAGCAGTTCTACATAAATTATTAGACGATGATTGAAAACTTGAACGTTTCGATTCCCCGGAGTCTTAATTGGGTCGGAGCTAGTCGAAAGAGAAGACGAAAACCGAGACGAACCCTCGGGATCATAAATACTACGGGACGCCATAACATAGCCTAGTTTTCGTGCTCGGAAAACCCCGACATCGATGTCGACGTCGCCACGTATATACGTTATCCGTTAGTTAGTTCGATCGTCAGAAAGACGACGATGAAATTGGCCAAATTAATCAACGACGAATGGTCGCCGGCGGTGCAACTAGAGAGAATTTCTTTCCCCTTCTACTTGCCTTTCATTCTATTCCTATTTCTGTATATTTTTTCAATCCGAAAGAGAATATAAAAGAAATGTCTATATAAGCCGCGAAGATAAAGAAGAAGAAGATCGATAAATTTGGCGAAATAATCGAAGCAGGAGAAATTCGACGATTCGATGGAACCAATTTTAGAAATCAAGAGCAAGAGGTGAATGGTTAGAGTTTTCAATTCAGAAATTATTGATGAAGGTGGTGCATCTGATTATTTAACAGATGATTAATGAATAATTTGGTCCTGCCTTGTTTTTTTCGTTGGTATTCAAGGTAGACATAATTATATTCTAACGTAGTTACTGCAGTCTCAATGAAATTCATTATTTATGAATTTAACTAACTAGCTAATTTATCTAATTACGTCTCCTCATCAAGTCACGAATCTTCTTTAATAGTTTAGAAAGGTATGGAATAATGAATTTGAGTTTTATAACAGAAAATGAAATCGGTTAGATAATCGAATGGTACTAATTTATTCGGAGATTAATATCGCTGTGAATATTTCACTGCTATAATTTATCCATTTAGATGATATACTATATGAGAAGAAATACGTAAAATTTTAAGAACAATGATCATTAAACTTGACAAACGAAAAAAGAAGAAGAAAAAAAACATGCACACATAAGTTTCGCCTAACTATACGAGGATCGTGGATTTTTATTTTTTACTTTTTTATTGCATCAAACAGCCAAAAGCACTTTCACACTTATTTGCTTGAAAATCGTGGTTTGTAAAAGAGCGTGAGAAAATAATGTCGGGATGTAAAAAGAGCACGCGAGTTGAATATGAATGGGTTAAAATATATATATCCAGAGTAAACTCTGCCTGTAAGGTTAGCAAGTGGTTTGGTGCGCGAATGAAGTTGTGGAAAGTTATAAGCGAGATGATCGGATTAATCACTGTTTGGATCTTGTAGTAGAGAAGGTCTAAGGCCTATCATCTTGTAACATAGGTATATACTATATGCCTACTATTTTTACACGTGACTTTAGCCATTTCTATATCTTTTGCCACTATACCCACCAATTTATAAACTTTTTGTTTTTTCGTTTTTTCGTTGTTTTTTTTTTTTGTTATTTGCCAAAGTTTAGTCGTTCGAACTATAGCGAGTTAAACGGTCTATCAGCTTCCGCATGATGTACTCAACGATAAGGTATAACAAATCTTTTTTTTCTTCTTCTTCTTCTTCTTCTTTTTCTTTTTCTTTTCGGTTTTTCTTCAATAAAGAAGACCGAGTCCACTTCTTCTGATAAGTTTAACAAGTTATACTCTCGGTGGATGCGGCGAATAAAATAATACATAAATATAGCAGCAGGTTATTATTATTATTATTATTATTTTTTTTTTTTTTGTTTCGGTAAATAGGTGAGACTCTACCTATACTTGATTTTTTTTCAGAAGCTTAAATGGTTGATAAATTTATTTAATTTTGGTGTGAAAAATATATCAAACGTGATTCCCTGGCGTACCGATTCGCAAACAGAGCAGCAATACGGGAGAGAAAACCAAATAATGAAAGTAATTTTACATTTGAGAATATATTTCGATCTTGTACTAAATCGATACCGCAGTATAAGAGCGATGTATGGTTCATCAGTAGGGGATTTGATCGGATGATAAATTTGAATATGAAAATTTGATTATACGCTGGAGTTCACGATTTTTCAAATTTACATTTTCGGTTTTTAGATTTTAAACTAAGAAGCGGCTTTTCGAGCTTCGCCAGGCTGATCAAGTTTTCGAGAGAATAATGAGATCGAAAAACATGATTTATTCGAAAAAAAAAAAGATACAACAAATTTAGGCAAATGAATAAATAATTGTTTACACGTAGGTTATGTACCTACCTATACGAATCTTTTTACCCTGAAGCCATTTTCAGAGTTCATTTCCTTCCCTATTACTTTTTATATCAAAATGTTTACGCTACAACCAAAACTCGAGGTTTACTTCGACTACGATCCAATCTTGCAGACTATTATCTTGGATTTAACTTCGAAAATACTCGTAAATGGATGTGGAAGATTTTAACAAGCAAGAAAAAAAAAGCAAAGATAAAACTTTGCAATCTAACCGAGCGATATGAATAAATTAATTACCATAATGAATATACAGCGAACTTCGGTTGCTATTTTAGTTCAACGATATTACTATTCGATAATATCTATACGGCGTCAATTTTATACGATTCAAAAACCGATCACAAATGATTATAGCTGGTTAAAAACCATTGGGAGTTCAATTAGTGTCGATAAAATCAGGAACTTGGGATGTTCAGGATGCGTAAAGCCAATTATACGGACGTGGAATCGAAGAGTGACGAGTTGATTGTAAAGTGAGAATAAAGTACAGTATACCTATACTTAAGATAATGTACAGAAAATAAGTTATTAAGATGCTGAAAAATCGTTTTTATCTCATTTTCTTCTTCTATTATATTTCCAAGAATAAAAGATGAAGCAGCAGAGTATAAAATTGAAAGAAACAAAAACGCGGGTGTAGGATACAACAACAACAATATCAGTAAAATCGACACGGTAATTTACTACATGTGAATAATAGGCCCTGGGACACTGTTACACCCGGAGATTAACATATTTTACGATAGCCGAGCCGCTTAATCGAGATCAAGGCGTGAAGCGGATGAAATTCAGTCGTTGATCAGTTTATGGTGTATACAGCAATGTGTGGGGTCAGGATTATCCACATTTACACGTGTAGTTTATTATGCTAAACTAAAACTGACAATCAGCACAATAGCGTGCGGTTTACATTACATTCACTGCATTGCACTGGGCCGATCAGAAAATCGCTTTCGGATTTCTGAAATAATTGGAAACCGATATCTGATCAATCTTTCTCATTTATCGTCCGTTATTCTTTGATTGAAAAGATTTGAAGCTTTGCTATTAGAGCCTTTCCCTCAATCTGAGCTTTTTCTAAGGGAAAATGAATGAAAGAATGGCGAATGGCGACCGATCCAACACACAACGACGAATGAAATGATGATACAGGAAACCTAAAATATCCATGAAGGAAGGCGTCGAAACGGATTGCGATTATCTTCCTATATTTTTCGCTTCCTGAACCACTGGACCGCGATTCTCGCACGTCAAACTATACAGTTTCCATCGCGGTAAAAACCGCGAGTAAGGACTGTCAAAGCGACAGAAAGCGCAATTCTGCTGAATATTGCTAAAATTTGTCCAACAGTTAACGATCAGCAATGCAGTAATGTAATTTCAAATTGGTCCTAATTCTGTCAGATTTGATTTCTGATATTTCGTAAATTTGTTCATAAGCCTCAGAAGTACCAATCGAATACATTTTGGTAAAATCCTATACGGACGGTTGTCGAGATATTGATACTTCTTTAAAAACAAATTTTTAGCTTCCCTTTCTCAATCCAATTGGTCGATTTTTCTCAAATGTCGAATTTAGGAATCATTTGGAGTATCTGTCCACGAAATTTCGTTAAAACCGGTCGGTTCTTGGTAGAAAAGTTGTGCAAAAAGTCGTGTGAAAGAGTTACGTGGATTTCTATCCATTGATAGGGTCAGGAATATATCTTGTTGCTTCTTTTCTTCTTAGTGTTTGTTCAGGGTTCCTCTCGCTTTTCAGACAGACGTCTAAAGCGACTAACGCAACTTCGAGTGTGTCCCATGGCAAAGTAATTCTCTCAAGTTTATTTTATTTTTCACTTATCCACCCCTGTCTTGCACCTTTTCCCTTTTCTCTTTTCCTCCACCCCCGTCGAGCGAGTCTCTGCTGCCCATCTCACGGTTTCACTCGTGCCACCAATTCCGTTTCTTATCTCTCACACTGCGTCCCTACTGTCGGACATTGTCGACCCAAGCTTCCCTCCCTCGAGCACCTTATAACCTGGTTATACGAAAACAGGACTATAAGGTATACAGTTATATACACCGCATAAAGTCGACCTCCTCGCCAACCCCTGAGGTAAGCGAAATCCTCTGCCCACTTAATATAATGGTAACGCGTCAGCCAAGGAGACAATAAAAAGGAAAGCTCTGTCGGCTAATTTCTAAACATATAAGAGAGATATTGTCTGCAGGATGTGTATACCGAATGGTAAAGATTTTTCTCGACAGAAATTCGTTGTTTTAGAGATTTGCAAAGAAATAAAATAAAAATTTCACCATTTATAATAAACGAATGATGAATGTTCGAGAGTTTCAGCAAAGAGAAAAAAAACGGGAAGTTAATATTTGGTTGTAAATCTGTTTGTGAAAGAAAGAGGGTATATGGAGTTGAAAAAATGTCAAGAGATTTGGCAGGAAAGTCGTAAGGTTTTGCGATTAAATTCATACATATCGTAAATGTACGACTATAACAGCAACGAATAAAAAAAGCTCTTTTTTGTTCCTAGGTCCTTAAAGAATGGCTGCTTGTCAGTGATAGTATTTATAAAGGCTAAGTGTTAGAGTCTGATGCAAAGAAAGGATAGATTCGAAACCAGCTTGAACACTGCCTCGTGGAGTAAGAAAAAAAAAAAATTCTCCAATACACGAGGTGGATTATCATTTTATTACTTCTTCTCTTTATTCGTTTACAAATTCTACGTCACGTGACAACTTTTTATTCCTTCATGAGTTGTTAACGTCAGTCTAATTTCGCGATAGACTGCGTATAACGGATTTTGGATAAAGTGGATTTTTTTAAACATTGCTGTTAGGTTAGGTAAAATTAACCATTCGAAAATCCGATTTGTAATAAGGAAAAAAAAAACAAAGTGGGAGGAGGGAGGGAGGGAATTTCATATTCTTGCGGGTGTGTGTGTCAAGATAAACAAATCCTTTCTCGAAGCAACGTCTATCACAGACGCACTCGAGCACGTTTATAAATGTCAACCGGATTTTATTTTGGAAAAGCAATTTTTATTTTTTTTATTTTCAAGTTTGATTATATTTTATTGTTATACATATAGAGGTATTTGTTTACACGCACACACACACGTTAGTATTCGTAGCTACTTGAGGGACGGAAATTGAGATTTTTAAACCAAGGATATCGTTTCGCTCAAAAAAAACAAAAAAAAAATTAAAAATCTGAGGCAGGATTTAAATTCTTAAAAAAAAATTAAAAATAAGAAACAATTGCATCGACTTCATCAAAGGCAACTGAACGTAGCAGTGTAATAACGATAATGTACCCTGCATATTTTGTAACGGAGTTTAATTTTGAATCCCTTAAAATATTTCGTTAAAAATTTTTTGGGAGGGCGTTTTTTCCCCTCCATAGGGCATTTTACTTCGGTCTACTCTATATAATATATAACGAGGATCTATGAGCGAATCGTTAATGGTTTTCCGTTAAAAAAACACGCACCTCGAATGTGGAAAGGAATGAATCTTTTATTCGAGCTCGCTAATGCATCCTATCTTAGAGTTTCGATCCTGAACAGCACATACAATGCCTTATTTCATTCTATTCTTTGCTTTTTAGGACCGAATGGGCGTTGCTAAACCTCGAAAATACTGAACGCGACTACAGCAGGGTACCATGATTCTTTTGGAACCCTACTCTGAACTCTTCGACCTCAACGGACTCTGAAGTCTGATTTATTCGTCCCTTGGTGACTCGGAACGCGTATGTCACCCCTACAGGATTCAACACCTTCAGAAGTAATCGTTAACACGATGGTATAAAACGGAGCTAAATAAACTGAGTTTAAGTTATTTCTTATATTCCGTTCTTTGTGTTAATTCAAAATTTCAGTCTTAGAAATAAAAATGATACGTAGAAAATGAAAGAAAAAAAAAGATTAAAAAATTCCTGGATCCAGACGTCGTATAATCGTCACTTGTACGGCCTAGTAGTTGTATTGAATTACATACTCTCTGGATAAACTGTCACCCCTATTAGAATTTCTAGGGCGTCCCCGTAAGTCACAACCCTCAGCTTGGATCTCGACCCTTCCGCACCCAAACTATACCCAAGGGAGACCATCGTCGGACTGTATAGATATTCCCTTGGGACTAAGGAAAATTACAATTCTCTACTTTCCGAGTAGATTCACAGTATGCCAAAAGTCAAATGGATGTGGAATTTTAACTGATTGAGAAAATTCTGAGCGAATCTTGATTTTTGATGAATTTTTGTCACCGTTTTTGATGATGATTAATTTTGAATTATTTATCCAGGTATAAAAAAAGTGACAGAATGTTAAGCTGTGGATAAAATTATCGAAGGAAAGGGGTAAAGGTTATGATTAATTCGTTATTTATTTTTAATTAAATATAAAAAAAAAAACAGAAAAAAAATTTCTTCGTTTTTCAATTTCTTACCTACCATAACGGAAGATGGTTTTAACGTTCTGCAGGTTATTAATTGAGCAAGAAATTATAATTGTTACGAGCGAATAAACATCTTTTATCACGTCGTAAAATAATTTCCTTCCTTTTCTCGGAAATTAATCTTTTAACCAACAGAGGAATAAGCACAAGAAATCCCCAAAGGACGAGGACGAAGACGAGGACCAACGTTGAGGAGTAACAGAAAAAAAATCAGTCAGGTATACACACTGGATGTGTTTACCTACTTTGAGTTCTTTGGGTTCTTTGAGTCTACAGAAATTTCGACCAATTAAAGTTGCCCGCGTAACGGGTAAGGGTTGCAAGTTACAAGGGAGGTTTCATGGTTTCTCCAGCCTACCAACCAACCAACCAGTAGCGATAATTCTGTTAATTCTCTTGGATTTGTATGAATTAGACTTAGTTTGTTCAACTCGACAGTCCCACCGCCCGTCTTGGAACAAAATTTAACTCTTAGTTTACTGAAGAAAATTGAAATGTCACTTCATTACGCCGACGTACGTTCTCGGAGATTTCAAAAAAAGAAAATAACAAACTCGAGACACAATTTTCTCATACTTTTATTTAAAGCAATTTCAAATGAAAAAAAAGAAATAAATAATGAAAAAACTATTTTCACAATTATCAAAAACGTTTATATCCTCAAGTTTTTTTTTTTTTTTTTTTTTTCAATTCAAGCAGCAAAATTTAACGTCATTCAGCATATGCAATAAGATTAGTGAATGAAAATGATACGGGGAAAAAGTTTAACAGATTTTTATCGAATTAGGAGAAGAAGAAAAAAATAACGAAGTGGTTAATGGATATTTTATTGCAAAGTTAGTTTTGAAGATATATATATATATTATATATATATTAAAAAATGTGTATAAAAATAAATATAATAACGAAAGGAGGGGGTGGAGGACGAATTAGAGTGGCGGCAAAGGGAAACGAATGAAGAAATGAGATAGATTTTTTTTGTTCCATCCTAAGAGAAATACACGCGTTTCCTACTACGACCATCTCTAATTAAGGGTCGGTGGTTTTTGCTGGCAAAGCGTTAAATAAAGACCAATTTGTTCTCGACGGTTGAAGCTTGGATGAGATAATCTTTTTAAATGCCACGACTTAGCGCACTGCTAGTATTTCCCCGATGCTGTTATACTATATATATGTAGTATAGTATAGTACATATAACCCTTTTACGAGAACAAACACCGGGCCCATTTCTGGGCACACGGAGGAAGACAGACAGAGGTTTGAATTACCAGTATTGGAGGGTTTGCCCAAAGGGAGAATTTCCACGGAACATAATCGTGTGTACCCAATAATAAAAGGTCAAAAAGTCTGAATGTCTCGATCACACACAGCACGATTTTGAAATAAAAAAAATTAAATAATTCTCGGCTATACGGCTATCGATTTTTGTGGTTATCAGTCTCTCTCGTGAATTTCTGAAACGATACAGCAAACCAAAAAAAATCACCGTGTCATTTCGTGATTTCCGCAGTTATTCGCGAACTAGGTATAAGAATAAAAAAATTCTATTTTCTACGAGAAGGATTCTTATTTCTGAAAATAGCAGAATGAAAAGTAAATTCTTTTTTTTTTTTATTTAGATTTTTGAAAAGGCTGTCAAAATTGATAAAATATTTCCTTTAAACGACATGAAACATTCGTTGGATGAAGAGAAAAGATTGAAAAACAAATAACTTGCCTGAATCAAAAGTACAAAAGTTAAGGATTGATAAAAGTTTAGATACTTTTTGTTTTTTTTTTTTTTTTTCTTTTTTCCCACTCAAGCAGAAAATTAACGACAGTGTGAAAAGGGTCGAGCGTGACGCGACCAATGAGATCAAGGATTAAACCGTCGCACGTTTTGCATCCCAGTCACGTTTCTCAGGTTCAATGATCTCATGATCCCAAACTACCAACCCCTTCTATCACCACGTGCGCTCTTTCCAGACACAGAAAAGTATAGGAAAGTAGAAAACTAAATAACAAAATAGAGAAGAAAATAAGATAAATAAAACAAAGAATATTTTTCGTTTCTTTTTTTTTTGTTTTTCACTTCGATTTTTGTTCTTCGTTCTTTTTTCTTTATACTCCAAGAAATAAGACGAAAGTAACAGAAAGAACTGCATCGCGAATGATGCTTTTTCATTTACAGATATCGCTGCATTTGAATGTTCGCGATAAGTGATCTACATTAAGTATCCGAAAAAGATAATTGTAATTTCAACCTCTGAACCTTGTCGCAGAAAAAATAATATGTATAGTAAACGTATCAGCGAAGACGCAAAATATAGAGATTTTTCCCATTCCTTTCGGCACCCCTTCGAGCCATAACTCAGTGTTCCTAGATATATATATATATATAGATATAAAAACGGTTCCTTCGATTTGTACGAAGCGTCCTTGTGCGAATGATTACTTGAAAACTTTCTCACCGAATAAATTTACGGATTGTGCCGAATATCCCCCCACCACCCTCCTCTATCTTCTCTCTTAACTTTAAATTCCAAAAGTCTAACGCGTACGAAGGTAGGTAATTAACCACCTACGCAAAAACTCTTCTCTTTATGTATACCATGGGCTCTATCTCTCATCACGATAAATGCGACCTATGTCGCTCGTAAATTTGACAAAATTTATTGCACATTTTAACCGTAAGTATTTGGTCCGATTTGAGATATTGGATTATCGAGATATATTATATGAGAGGACCGGAAAATCTCATTATCAAACAGCGATTCTGCTCAACGTAGTTATCGTGAAGTTTTAATCGAAATCTCGAAGGAACGTACATCTTCAGATAATTAGAACAAAAAATAAAAATGGTCCGCGTCGCTCGATGAACGTACGAGGATCTCGAACAATTTTTACTTTTTTTTTTTTTTTTTCATTTTATTTTGATAGTTTGTCTCAATTTTTGACTAACGCAAAAACTCCAACTTGTTGAAACTCTTACGTTGTCGTTGTCGTCGACGTTTCATACTTACGTAACGATCGACGTCACTAAGGGTCACATTGTACAGGGTTATAACGTTCCCTTGAATAGCCTTGATGTTGGAGGGTAGTACGGTACAGAGAATCGAGTCCCATTTCCGTTGCGGACAACCTGAACACAAAGCAGGAAACCCTGGTTCGCTCTAACGTTCCTGGCAAGACGAACAGATACTATCTTTTTACGAGCTGGTCTCTGCGTTATCAGAGGCCCAACGTTACCCCGGGAATGATCAGCAATGCAGGTTCCCCTCAGGGATTACGACCGTCCTTTGTAGTTCACGGCCGACGCCAGTCATACTGGAAGATTTTTGTCACGTGGTTTCCTACTCTCGTCAAAGATCACACTGTATCCTCTTCCGTCATTTTTTTTCCAATTCCTCGACTACGAATAAAAATTTTTTTACAAATTTTTTACTCTCTCTCTCTCTCTCTCTCCATGCCGTCTGGATAACAATGAAAAAGAAAAAAAAAGAGATTGGTCCAGTTTCAATGAATACAACTTTTTCTTTATGCCGCATCAATGTGTCAAAGATGAGGGTAACGATGTCCTAAAAGAGGT
Organism: Macrophya annulata; assembly: GCA_963924015.1. NCBI lineage: Eukaryota > Metazoa > Arthropoda > Insecta > Hymenoptera > Tenthredinidae > Macrophya > Macrophya annulata. The sequence continues at coordinate 4,456,853 of OZ001259.1, read as the reverse complement.
GAAGCAGAAGCAGAAGGTGGAGGAAGTTGTATAGCTGAAGAGACTTGAAGTTCTTTGGGTGTTTCTTGGGAGAGTCAAGTCGTCATCGGTTTGTTATTTGATAAAAGTGAAAGAATTACTTTTCATTTTTCTTTTCTAGTCCTTTTTTTTTGGGGGGGGAGGAGGGTATATCTTATTCTTCGGGAAAACTAAGATGCTCTTCTGGAAAGTGGTCATTAGGACCTAAGATCACATTCGGCCAAGGGGCTCGTCGAGGTTTCACGCCGAAAAAATAACAAAAGAAAGAAAGAAAGTATGAGAAAAAGGAATAAGGGAATAAGGACGACTGTGAAGAAGTCAGAAGTAAGGAATATAGGGAGAGAACTAGAATTCTTCAATTCTCTTTCGCGCCAGAGTTTTCCTTTGCATTTCAAATCCTCTTTCCTTTTTCTTCCCTTGGCCCACTTTTCAATTCCCATTGAGCCAGGCCCTCAACGACTTCAACGCCGCAGCCAAGAACCAATGCCAACAATCCGAAACGAAGTAAGCAAGGAAGGAAGGAAGGAAGATCTCAACGAGACAGATTAATCTGCGATTGTGCCTGTCATGTACAGGGTGTTCATTTCACAAAATCTTTTTCTTTATTATTATTATTATTATTATTATTATTATTTATTTCTTTTTCAACCATTTTTCCCAAATAACATACGACGAGATTATACTCAAACACGTTGATGATTTTTTACAATACAGTATAGGTATAGAATTTTCCGTGTATTATACCTATACGTATTATAGATATTGTATCTACGACGATGAAACGTGTATATATATATATATATATATATATATATATATATATATATATATATATATATATATATATATATATATCGTGGGTCTTTTGCGCATGGTTTAGCGATAAGCTTGACCAAACCAGGGATGTTCTTGTCCCGGAGAACCACCACCACCACCACCACCCTGGGAGAGTAATACTGCCGTGGGTAATCGTGGGTAACCGTAGATAACCGTGTAGAAACCAACCAACCCCCCGGATAACGGTAGTAGTAGGAGGTTGGTGCGGTCAAAGGCGATAGAAGATGCGGGAGAGAAACTTCTGGTTGAAATCGCCAGTGTAGATAATAAGATTAGGTGTTCTATCGGTATAACACCGTCGTTCAAACCTTGAGTGAATAAATAAAAGCCTTGGGTCAAACGAGCCACGCGACTATGTGGGTGTATGTCTGAGATCTAGACTTTGATAAAAGTTACTACGATAGTAGTCACATGAATTCCAGGATTATTGATCTCGGGATCAGGTTGAAAATTTGAATTTTAAAAATTTCGAACGGTATAAATTTTGAATTTTAATTTTACCGACTTAGAATTTTTCGAAAGCGTACCTATCTCCCGAAAGGGTGTTTTCCACGAAAGCCTATACATACGTAGTCGATTTCAAAAACTGCAAATCGAAAACCGTTGAAGGTTTAAAATTCTGAAAGCTATAAAATTCACGCATGAAGCGTCCCCTATCCCATAAAATTTTGGGATTTTCGGACATTCAGAGTTTTTGCCTTCCTCAGTTTTTAGCTGCCTGCATTTCCAAATTTTGATATTCTGAACTTCATCGTTTCTGAAAATTTGAAATAATTGTTTCAAATGAATTCCTAATTTTTTTTATTTCGAGATCGGAATTCTCTCCCCTAATTCTGATACTATTGATTATCGATTACGGTTTCTGGATGTTTGAGCTATGACTCACTGCACACATGGGATTGGAATAATGTGTTTGTATCAGGTTAGAGCACACAGTGAACTTATCAACAACGTTGTAGATATACCTAATCAGTTCCAATTAGTATTCTTGTCGGGAAAATAGCCCTCTCTCTCTTTCTTTCTCTACTCTTTCTTGTCCTGTCGATTCAAACCTAATAATTAATAAAGTACGATATTAAATTTATGCAAATTTCGTTAGACGCCGTTACATTCTAACGGTGTGAGAAATCTTTCGGATTCATTGTTGATCTATGTACATTAAGTAAAAAGCTACATGTAGAGATTAAATTAACAAAGATACGGCTTCTTATCTAAAATTTTTTTTTTAAATCTGATCTATCACAAGCGTTGTTATCACAATCACCAACATCAATGTATGTTTATAATGTATATAATATATGGACCATTAGGTTAAGTCACAAATACCTTTTTTTTTGGCCCCATCATCGTTTCAAATCTTTATTTCCTCATATATAATATAAAATATATAATACGACAAGCCAACGAACGAACGAAGCCAACGAAGATATATTTCCGGCTCCTCATATTATTTTTAAATACAATATTTACGATTCAACTTATGTTATAGATATATACATATGTATATATAAATTCATATGAGGAATCAGGCCAATTAAGAAAACTGTGAATATGTGTAAAAATCGATGTAATGAAGTCGAAGTTGACGATTGCTATATGTGCCATGTTAAATTCCTCTATCCAAATTACAAACTTTATATTTAGCAGATATTATAGAAATAGTTCATTAATTTAGATACAGTCTGTATTCACATGTGGGATATATCGATTGATAAATTTTTTTTCAATATTTTTTGGCGAAATTTTTAGTGTACAGTAAGGTGTAATTATATTTCTGTAAAATATCGTTTTTCATTTTACTTAGAGAGGAAACTCTTCTGATTAAATGATGCTGCTAGCCTGCTATATTATTCTCGTTTTGAACAGGAGTAATGAAATCAAGGCTCGCAATAACTGTGATTGATTGTGGAAGCAGTAGCAGAAGAAAAAGAAGAAGAAGAAGAAGAAGGAGAAGAAGGAGAAGAAGAAGAAAAAGAAGAAGAAGAAGATGAAGAAGAAGATGAAGAAGAAAAAGTAGCAGTAAAGGAAGAAAAAAAAATATGTATTATAATTTCAGTAGAACGAAGTTAGTTTTTGTTGTAGAATAAATATGATAATATTTTGACGAAAAGAATATACAAAATTTGAAATTATTTTAAACCGATCTGATGCAATGTGATGCTGCGATGCATATATATGTGTATGTATTGTAAACAGGAGTTACAGCTCTCCAAATATTCAATTATTTAAACAGACAATTAACCAAACATCGATTGGTCAGTGAGAAAACATATTTTCAACATCCATGTATTTTTTTTTCCGATCTACAGATGCAGCCGAGTTGAAATTCTGAATTTTAAAAGTACCGAACAGTAAAAATTCTGAATTTTATTATTACCGAGTCACTGCAGTTTTTCGAAAGGATATTTCCCCGGAAATCTGTTAAAATATAATCGATTAAAAAAACTTCCTATCCAAAGACACAAAATAACAAAAATTCCGAAAGTTCAAAATTCCAAAACTTTAAATTTAGGCATGGAGCGTACGTCATGTCCTTCCATTAAATTTTCGGATTCTTGAACTTTCGAAGCTTTAAACTTCGACAGTTTTCAGCTGTCTGCATTTCGGTATTTTCGAATTTTAATACTACCAACTTTAACGTTTCCAAAACCGCGGAATCATCTCAAATGAATCGTATTTTTAACCGTTCGGAACTGTTGAAATTCAGAATTTCAACCCAACCAAAACTTCAAAATTTATTATTAATTCAGTTCTTCTACCTACATCATCATAAGAATCTTTCCACACAAACTTACAAACGAAATATGATACCTGTCTACAGTTTTTGGAGCAAATAGTCTGCATTGAAATATCGATTACTACATAAAGTAGACCTTGAACCGTGAAATAAAAACCAAATATATTTATTATATAATTCAAATCATGATTGACTTCGATATAATATTTCATATTATAAATTTTCATCTCCTTGTATTATTCCACAGATTAATTGTCTTCTAAAGTCCAAAAAAATATATATAAAAAATTTTAATTAACAACTGATTGTCTTATATTGTCGAGTATTTTTATCCAATCTCCTAAAAATTTTTTGGGTCAACTATACATATATATATGGTATATAGTATCTTAAAAAGTAATTTGATCTACATATAAAGATATTCAATGACGTTTCATCATCATCATATATATATACACACATGTATAAAGCTATTCAAAAAATTAATTGACCCATATGAAATCTCGACATTAATTCGCGCGTATTAAATTATAAAAATCATGAAATTATTATTAATAAATAAATAAATGGAACGGATTCTCGTTGCAGATATCATGTTTAACAATATACTTACTTCAAGGAATTACACATTATTATATATTTATAGGAAGAGTAACATACCGTGTATGTGGTTTTTTTGCTCTTTAAAAAGGAACAAAAAAATAAATAAATAAGAGAAATGAAGAAAAAATAAGTAATAAAATAAAAATTAATTATATCGATGAATACAGAATCAAAACTGCTTTTATTACGGTCATATATTAAACGGGAAGATTCAACGGTAGGAGGGGGGGATTAGATGAAAAATTAATTGCAATAAATTGCCGTTAAATAATTTCATTAAAATCGGTTTTACGGGCTGCGAAAGTATATAAGCCGATTAATTGCTTATTTATTAATAAATTCATATCTTGAACAATCTACTCAGATATTAGTACCTACAGCAATTTCATTTTATTTCCAAAGAGAGTGAAAAGAGAGAGAGACAGAGAGAAAAAGAGATAGAGAATAATGAAGTTTAATCAACGTAATTAAGCGATATGTGATATTTAAGAAACTATGTAAGTATATAATATTGTGTACAAATACTTAAGAACGGTTTAAACCCTTCGCTAAAACCGAGGTCGAAGCCGGTCCACGCGACGTCGAGACGCCCGGCCACGTGGAACGATAAAAAGGGTTCGTAGCCCTCGAGGGGTCTCGTAGGGGTCTTCCTCCTCCTTTATCTCCACCAGTCGAGATAAAAAATACAAATACCTATATCCCTCGTGTGTGAAGAAAGAAAACCGACCCCCCTTACCCCCGCTCACCCTCCTTTCTCGTCAGGAAATTACGAGAGGGATAAAATATATCGCCTGGCAATCATAAGGGAGATGAAATAATAATTCGCATATATACCGTTAATAATGACATTTCATTTGTCACATGTTTTGCATATTTCTTTTCTTCCTTACTTTTTTGATATTAAAGCTTGCGTCACTTTAAATTCCTTTTCCGTTTTGAATTTCATAAAATATTTTCTTAATCGTAGATTCTGGCGAAGTAGATACATAGATGTATCAGTCTGGTTTTACAATAATCTACATTCTAGATACATACATACATATAATATATATCTTCATCTCACGGGAAAAGGTGTATAAAGATGCAGTAGACACAGACAGCAGCGCTTTGTTATATTTACGATTCGTTAGACGCGTGCGATACGGTACGATAGACGATGATAGACGGCTGACTAGTTACGGTTAATAACAATTATCGTTCGTGGTGCAAGTATAATTAATGTAGATTTAAACCTTTTTTTAAATAACACAATCGTATACTCATATCTGTAGTAGTCAGTAGTAAACAGACCAATTCGTCTAATAAATTAGAGACCAACTTAGAAACCGTACGATGATGATAACTTTGAAGAAACGTACGAGGAGCTGCTCCATTTCAAAATTAGAAAATAAAATACTTTTATAATAAAAACTAAAATAACACTAAAAACAAGATGACTGAATCTTTAATGTTTACAAACTTTACGCCCGGTTTTTATCATAGAGTAATTATTATTATCAAAGTAGGTATTAGATTAGTTAAGTAATTTCTTAAACGACTACTCTTCGAAGAATAGTAAACCGTTGAAATTCGTTATAAGTTTTCTTCAATCTTATAAACGAGAGGATCCGAGACGAGATGAGACGAGACGACACATAATTTGTGATAAAATATATCATTGAGTAAGTAAAAGAAAAAAAGATTATAAGTTCTTCCGTAGAGTTGTATGTTGTGTGTGTGATAAGGCGGTAAGTTAAAACCACGTGGTGGCATGTGATTGTCATTAAAATAAGAGAAAATAATAAACGATACCATTAGATACACGTATATAATATAGTATATATATATTTTTTTTGGTTTTTTTTTTTTGAAAACCAATTTACTTTTCACACAACAATAACGATAATAATAAGATTTATTTTTTTTGTACAAATAGTGTTAATATTCTTTGTCCGATAGTTCCGATGATGGATGAAACAGAAAAACCTTTCGCTTTTATTCTATTTTTATTACTGTTTCGTATAAAGAATAATTGGTAAAACTAAATGAAAGTTCGAAGGTTTAAAGGAGGACGATATAATCTGTAATTTTCATTAATAAATTTATGGTGTTTATGCAGGATGTTTAGATTCATATTATTCATGCTAATCCACGCACCTTTGTGTCTTTGGTGGTGTGATAGTAGTAAACAAAGACCGACATCCAGGCGCATGACAGAAGTAGCACTATTTTCACATTCCGCCTCATGTCTCTGGTTGAAAGCTCGTTGGCTGTCAGTGTGACGTTGACATAAAACTTTTTTATATTTAAGTGAATGATAGTCACTTGGTCACCGTTAAAACGACACGTGGATAACACACGGTAACTAAATCATTAACGTTAAAAATGCGAGGGATAAATTCCTACTCGCAGTAAAACAGTAGTAACCGGCTCTGTCAAAAGCTGAAGCCATACTGAAAACTGTACGGGCTACTAGGGTTCTCCAAGTCTCCGTTCGCTTGTTCGCGATGCACGCAATTTTAGTTACTGAATTTAACGCCAGAATGCTGTACTTGTCGATTCGGCGTACGACGCCGACGCAACGCGGATCCGATGCGACGCGACGCGAACCAAGAAACGCGCGGGTACCGTAATGTATAATACTAGAGTTTGGTGAAAGGGCGCGAGATTTTTTTTTTTTTTTTTCTTTTTACCAAGAATACGACGCGCAAGGTCATCGATTGGATTTTCTAACTCGAAGAGGGAGGCACGTCGACGTTGTTTTACTAAAATTTTTACTTTTATATTCCTTTTCCCGCTTTTTTTCTTGATTCAATAATTCTTTGAAAACGATAATACTTCAAATATTCTACATATGATGATAAGAAACGCATTAGTTTATATGGAAAAATGATTATTACTTGTTTCAAGGAATTCCTTCACATTTCCGGAAGTCTAATATCCGAAAAACAAGTCGAAAGAAAGGTGGGAAAATATTTTCGGTATACTTATAACGAATGGAAAATTTTTAATTTACAAGTTTTTACGTTAAAATGATAAGCATGAAAAATCGTCACGTTTCAAAGTTTGAATTTCACAATTTGAAAGTTTGCTTCTCCGTGGAGAACAAAATAATTCAACTTTCAATTTTTCTACTGACTATAATACCTAAATTCTTCACATACTTGATAGAATTTTCAGTAAATAGTTGGGTGATTAAAAGTACCTTGAAAAATCCTCGTTCTACGTCTAATTATTCTTCTCGATTTTTCATTTTTTTTTATTTTTTTTTTACTTTCATTCAATTATTTTACATGAAGAAATATTTTCCCTCAAATATCAACCGAATATTTTATTTATTCAATCAAATATTCCGAATAAAAAAGTAGGTACATAAACGAATAATTTAATTGCCCCAAGGTCTTTGTATCGATAAATTTAAAACATTAATCTTAATGCGAATATATGCGACGCAATGAATTCGTTAAGAATTTATATACGTTACATACAAATCTGCAGATCGTATATATCTGCAGGTTTTTTTGACTTTTTTTTTATTTTTGGTTTATTTATTTATTTTTTTTTCTTATTTCGTTTCACTGAATTGATACTTGAAATTTCGAAAGCGTATATTACGTGGGAGTAAATAAAGGTATATATGTATACATATATCCGTGCCTATAATACATGCTTTGTATGCCGAATGCTGCATCCTCGAAACATAATCCCGCAACTGTGTTATATTCTTTCGTATATAAAAAATATATGTATATGTATAAAACTTTCATCATTATACTATATACACATAAATACCTTATATATAATTAATGAATTATTTTCATTAGCATTCGTGTTATTATAACTATTACAATTTTGTGCAAAACAGCTTATACAGGTACTGCAGATGTTCAACAACAATTCAACAACTATCTTGTTTTGATAAAACCGTACATGTCTGCAGAAGCATTCTAGTTGCAGTGGATGTATAATCGCATTAATAAAACTTTTACAGAGTAGATATAGAGAGAAAATAGATAAGGTAGACATAAAAGCGCATAAAAAATTCATGATTTTTTATACGAATTAGTAAAAAAAAATTCTTCGTTCTTGCAGGTAATCGAAAGTTTACTTAAATCCGTATATTATTATAGTCTGTTATACGTATATACCTACAGTAAAATTTCAAGGCAACTTTGTTAACGATCTCGTTCGCTAATCCTCAAAGTCGGTAAATTAAACAGCTGCAGGTAAACCGAAAAGAAAAAAAAAGGTGTGGGTGGGTAAACACGTCTGAAGTGAATACTTGAAAATGAAAAAAAAAAATCGAAGACTTAAGACTCAAGAGTTAAAACTGAATATATAAGACTTAAGACTTAAGATTTAAGACTTAAGAGTCAAGACTTATGGTAAGGTAGGTAAGATATATATGTGACCGAAATGCTTATCTTCTTCAATTCTTTCATTCTCTTGTCCGGTTCAACGTTTACGCGACCATAACGCCTATCCGTTCGTCGTAAAAGAAGTATTCGCTTAAAAAAAAGGTATATAAATTATGTAAGGAAAACGTAACTAAACCCGAGTAAGTCAAAAAGTGAGGAAAAGATCCGTTATAAGAAAGTCAGTTTGCTCAGTTCATTCGTCAGTCGTCTTGTTATGAGAATTCCCACTCTTAGAATGGACCCCGTTGGATGTGGGTATAAACATTCTCGGGAGAACTAACGAATTGCTTATTTATGCGATCTTAGAAAATAACCGACCGATATAGGTATATAGGTTCGTACCTACTAAACTTCCTAAATGAAACAACTCGTGAGAATTTTAAATTCTAACGCAATTTTTGAAATTAAGTATGCACCAGTGTTTGCAGGATGTAATTAAAAGCGTAGGTACAGATCATGTGTATATATTCAGGGTACTTAATATGTCTTTATAATGATAATTTTACACCCTTGTGTTAAACGTTTTAAAGAAAATACACACACACAAACATGGTCCGAACGATCTTCGCTTATATAACTTCGTCTTCTTTTCCATGCGAAATATTGTTCTTAATAAATCCTGAAGCATATGATCAGTGAATTGCACATGCACCTACCTTCAGAGCCATGATTTTCTTCTAATTCATGTCAAAGGATAGCCGAAGAGAGAGGATTGGGTATAAATTCAAAGCGAAGTTTAGTGGCAAATTCAGCGATCTTCTTTCACGAGTTTCAGTATATAAAGGCTTTAGGTAGAGACAGAACGGGCCTTTAATCTGTTTGGAAGATCCTTGATCGGCCCGCTTTGATCCTTGCAAGATTAAAGTACTTCGGGCATGAAATATAAGGACTTATACCTACTCTGCACTGTCGGTCAAGTGGGTAAAGCCGAAGTCCATAGTCTATTGGTTAATTCAAGTCTCGCTTACTTAGTTAGCGTTTTACTATATCAGATACCCAAAATTACAAGACTATACATCATACCTTCCCATTATCGCTTTTTGCGTCATAATTTTCGCTTATTAACGTTCGGGGGAAGCCAGGAATTAATTATCGCCAAACCCTGATAAACGGATCACGAAAACAAGTCGGTCCTTCCCATTTTCTTTTCACTGCGATGTAGTAGGTATAGTTCAAAGATGAAACTATCGCTTTGTCACAATATCAAATCTCGTTAACCAATATATAGGAACTTAATTTTATGACTGAAAGTTCACGCTTCGTTCCCCATCGCGACTCATTCTGATTGGATATTTCTTACGCCCTTTACGCTTACCAAAGAGGGATAAAAACGTTTAACGATAAATTGTCGACTGCAAGAGAATTATCCCCATGATGGTCATGGTGGTACCCGTATATGAAGAACGCCTTAATGATCAACGATTTCTTTAATTTCTTTATTACCAAGTTGTTGTAGATCTTCGTTAACTGTAGAATTTTTTCACTAAGATTCGAAGATGCTAAATATTCGTAGAAAAAATCTCATCATCAATCTGTATTTATGGACTCAAGTCACAGCAGCTCATGATGTCATTCGACGTGATTTTTCTAGTGAAATAATAAGAGTTTTATAAACAAACAGTTGACTAATATCTCGTAACTTTACCAGAAGGAGACTGGTAGTTCCTATACCAAACAAAAAGTTAGCTTTCAATCAGTAATATTGCGATTACTTTAAACCTTTCAATGTCTGAAATGACCAAGTGACACATCAATTAATGGTTTGGCGATAATAAGACCAGGATTTCTTATGCTATTTAAATCGTATTAAAACGGGAGTTAGGAACTCCTGCAGGCTCGGTTTTTTTTTTGGAAGATTTGAACAGCGTAACGAATAGGAATAAAGAAATCTTTGAAGCGAATCTTGAGGATTTATTTGGTAAAATCATTCAATTTTTTACTTCTTTGTAATTATTTTATACTATAGACGATGTGAAACTCTGATTACCTATCAACATGATTTTATGAAAAAAAATTTCACTATCAGTTATCACGTCATTTGTTAAGACAGCTCTTCGGCAGTAAAAAAATACAGTTTAATGACCAATTACGTGGGGCTGAATTTAATGTAGGTAGTACATAAATACATACATACATACTTGTAATTACTTTCTACAATCAGAATTATAATACGTGTACAATTGGGGACGATTTTATTTGCTTCATGAAACTCCGTGTGGTAATGTGTATACGTATGTAGGTATAATGTACAGTACGTCAGTTTACATATAGAAATTCTACCAAGAGTAAAGAGTATCACCTGAAATAATTAGCGGTATTCATCGTACTTTCGTTTTAAATAATACTTTCTATACCTATATAGTATACGACAGCGCTGCATAGCAAAAAGAACTAGATTTCACTTTCCTCGTAGGAACTCTCCAAGTCTCGACTGATCCCCTTCGACCTCTTACTTGCTCATCAAAAAACGCTCGTGATGGACGAACTACTAAGCACCGTTATAAGCATTTCACTATTTTTCAAAGACTCTTGAATTCAAAATTATACTTCATTAAAAACGAGTGAAGTTACATGCAGAAAAGTCTAAGAAAAAAAGAATAAGAAAAATCTAACATTGATCTGTATCTTTTGTAAATCGATAGATTTCATTATGCCAGTACAGTACCATAATCATACGGAGTTCGCCAAATCCTCATGGTAATTACTGACTATAGTTATCTAAGCACTAGTCTACGGATCTGCTTTTCATTTAATCATAGATTCCTGCAATCATGACCATGCCCGTATTTGATCTTCACTGTTATATAGTTGGATGAGGACATTGCGATTGACGTACATTGTGCCTTTGATGATCATATAGTAGACTGTGGAGATATGGTATCAGGGTTACTTCTGTGATTGAAATCAAACAGATAATCTCTGTTGTATACGTAGTTCAACCCCATATACACACAAGCATGTATTTGATCATAAAATTGGATCGTTAATTAAAATTAACAAATGTGTATATCTAGGCTCTCATTTATTTTATCGGACACATTTCATAAACTCCACAAATCAAAAAGTTATAAACAAAAAGTAAAATAAATAACCGATGAAATTGGTTGAGATTATATAGAATCAATTATACAGTCAACAAGTAATCTGTAAATAAATATAGACTAAGACAAAGACAGATGATCAATATTCATGTTGAAATGGATTTATTAACACTGCGATATTAATTTTTCCTCTAAATAATTGAATTCAAGCATTATCATGGATTAAAACTATAATCGGTATGTATGTAATGGGATAAATGAAAATTGAGATTATCCGGCGATAGGGTTTGTAAAAAAACGTCAAACAAAGAGTTTAGAATTTTACTATATCAGTTATTTATTCAGACACAATGTTCATGACCATCTATGGTAAATTTCACAAGAATGATGGGTATTGTTTGTGATTTTTATTATCATCAATTTTTTGATGTATCAAAACCGTTCGTCGAAGCTTCACATATGTAAATCCTTTGAATGAATGCATCAATGCATTCTATCCCCTTCGCTTGTGCATACGGCTATTGGATTGCACGGAAATATTGGATCGTCACACGGAACTTTTAGCCTCACGCATCTCTCTAGGGGTTCACAAAACACTTTACCGCATCTTTTACTTTCGTCATGATCACCCACGGTCAGGGTTATCAAACCGATAAATAACACGAAATACAACGCAAAACGCATCTTAGCTAACAGTTGTGTCGTTCAACAGAACTCAGACTTGTCTGGCTAAGCTTGATACCGTCATCTCGCTCTTATATACATGCTGTGAGACCTTGATAGACCATACACACACCTGACCGTATGTATGTACACACATCGCGTGTACTTACGTACGTATATACATACCTACAGCATTGAACGGTTTTTGAATTCTAGGAAAATTATTATTCCCATTTATACCATTTATCGATACTTTTCATAAAAATTTTCTCATTCTATTGGTTTTCATTGTAAACATTAAACTATAGCATGCGCACAGTGTCGTAATGCGTTTTGGGCAGCATTAAAATAAACAAGGAAAGTTTTTAGCGACTCGAAGACTCAGATTTTCAAATAATAGTTTAAGAGTGCGATTTTTTTTTTTGCACTGTATAGTTCATGAGATATTCTGATTAAAGAGATGATTCATCTCTGTGGACCATTTTCGAGATTGAACAAAGGATCGGCTTACACTTACATCCAAAGATTTTTCAAGCTTGTCAATTTCTGAATTTACGCGGACTGCCATTCGGAGCAACAGCCTAAAAAATTTCTCGGCTATCTGTTAAATAGAACGATAATCGATTTTTGAAATGTGTATGCATTTTGATTAACACATTTATCATGCTATTGTAGAAATGGCCCATGAATCATTCCCTTGCAATCATATGATCGTTTCAGGTCAAACTTTTTACACCTAATCATTTATTTTGATAACAAATGAAATTAGTTAAAAAAATTTCACTAGAATAACAAATATCTGTTTTGTGATAACTTTTGGGCATGATTTTATTCTCGTATTTGTGCTGAAACTTTTTATCTCTGATTAAGATGCCCAGTTCGTATCACGTCTAATAAGACAATTTCATTCATTAGTTAATCAGAGATTAATTGGTGCGTTTTGAAAAAATTTATTCACTTGTATTTACCACAAACGAACTTATTATACGACGTGATAATATAATATAATATTTGCAAAGGTCTGAGCAAATCTATCTAAAGTGTTAACATCTTCTTACTCAGCCTGAAAATTTCCGATTATTTATTTAAACTATGTAACTATGTAAATAAATTATATTTACATGATATAAAAATGTGACTTTGCCTTGCTAATTTAATCTCAGGTTAACATCTTCGAAACAATAAGCAATTAAAATTTTTTCACACTTTAATCGTTGATGAAAATATTTATAATTTTTATTTTTATTAAACCTTATTAATCAGATTTATAATCAGGTGACTTTAAAACTCCTCATTCTCTGATTCGCATATGAATCACCATAGTTTAAGGGGATGGATCACGGCTTTCCAATAATTTACAATCGCTAATTACAACGAATTACGAGTTTTTAAATCGAGACTTCATTTCTGAATAAAACAAAGATGTTTTTGGATGGTTGTATTCGTGATTTCATGCAGAATGGCGCCCACCCTATCATTTTTGGGTCAATGATGCGTAGACTCTGATAATAGTTGAAATAAGTGACACATCCACACTTTGCGATTTAAAGAAAAAAGCTCGAGCCCAATCCTTGTCAATCATCGGCTGCCAAAAGAACAATCCGATTGCTACTTCCGTTTAAGAGATATTCGAGATAATAATTATGTCGGTAATAATCGACGAGACCATCGCCTTAAACAACATTCAAACCTAGAGGTTAAAGTAGCGCTAAAAATCTTATCTCTATGTTACCTCGGATTTCGTCCCTCTACTTTACTTCTTGCGATGCGTTGGTGAAAGTCTGGTTGTCGTAAAACAGGCGTTAAGCATGAACACGAGTATATTAGAATTTCCGGAATCCTACGTTGAAGAGTAATAATTGTATCTAAATACGAGAAATTTTTATAAGAATGGTTATAGAAATGCTAACGAAAGTGTAAAAAATTTTAATTTAAATATCACCTGGAAATTATGTGAAAGTTACAATTTCTGGATGCCGATTACGATCCTATTCAATGAATCGCATTATTGTAATAAACTCTGTTTCACTGTTCAACGATCGAGATAAAAATTTCTTCTTTGTTAATGATACTTCCGGATGAATTGTATACAGATCTAGTTAATTTTTTATTTTATCATTTGTTTTGTTCATCTCAAGTGAAATCGATGACATTTGATAAATCCTTCGTTATTTTACTTTCGAAAAATTAATGAAGAGCAATCAGCTTACGTCAATTACTTCAAAGCCAATCTTGTAGCTGATCGAAGCAATATCATTTCCTGATTTACGTTACCAGAGCAACAAATTCATTGAATTATTATTTTATAAATACAAATGCGAGGGTTTAGGTATAAATCGTGGTTATAAAAGACTGAAAATTTTACGGTTCGTTTTTATTCATTATCAAGAAAGGTATATTTATATATTTTCAATAATTTACCTTTCTACATATATATCATAAATAACATTAATGAAATCATCCTCCAATCGACGGAGCTCAATATATTGTCCAACGGAATATCGCTGGCTGAACAATACCACTACCCCGATTGTAGGAGTAATTTATTGGCTCGTCAATACTTAAAATCTTATCGATAATAAAATTATTATATACAATACGTGTTTCGCGTCGAGAATTTTCTCAAAGTTATATGTATACCTAGGTATAAGTACTTCGAAATAACATTCAAGGAAATAAACGTTCAAAATTTAACTGCCTTTGGTCAAAAATCTTATCTCAAATTTTCCAATAAATAAGTTTTATACACCTTTTTTAATTTAAAATTTTACAGTCTCGACTCTACTCTTTTTTCTTAAATTTAATCTCGATTCTTAGTCGCTGATTCATCGTCCAATAATTACTATGATTAATTTTTCAAGGTGGAGACTAAAAATCGAATAGCATATGTATCGGCGTGAGCAATGATTAAAATCTTTCCTAGAATTTGATTGAAAAAAAAGATTAATAAATATTTACAATTTACAAAATATTTGATCCAGCATAACTTTTCTTCTCTTTTTCCTTTTTTTAATGAAAAAACTTATTTTCTTATAATACACATTTTAGCTGCAGACTTCACATCATACATCTACAATTTTTCTCATCTTTTTGAACCTCAACATGATCCCTAGGTCCTTGTATTTTGGTGCATCGATCTGATATCTATTCTGGGTCAGTTTTTTTGGATACGTTTTTTTTTTTTTTTTTTTTTTTTTTTATGTTTTTCACCGTTTGGTCAGCCTTATCTCGCTCCTATCCAATTCTGATTGTGCAATTATGAAATCTGTCCTCGTCAATATTTGATGCGATAAGTAAAGCGTTTTCGTTATTAGCTCTTTGAGGATTGTAAATATAATTTTTGATCTCTATATTTTTGTTCTGATATATTGTGACTGTGTTTTGTTTATCGATTTTATTACTGTTTGAAATTGATGAATTTTTAACATCCGATTTACTTTGAATAGCTAAAAACGTTCTAACCGGTTCTTTCTCAACGCCTAGAATATCGTCGATAGAAACTGTCTCCACGTCGTCTACTCCGCTTCTTGGCATCCTTGGTGCTTTGTTCTCGCCTGCATTTGGCAATAACTCGTTGATGTAATACTCGGTGCAATGCTGAGTCTCGAAGTTGGCTCGTGGAGTTTCTCGAAACTCCTGGACTGTTAGAGTCGTGACTATTCGCGACAAGCCAGCCATTACTCGCTCCAGTACGTGACTTTCATTCGCATCTCTTCGTATGCGAACTTGTACCGTTCCTGCCTATAACAAGAAGTCACAAATTTTCTTGATTAATTTATTAATTTGTTTTTTTTTTTTTTTTTTTTTTAATTTTTTTTTTCAAACTCCAATTCATAAATGCGTTAGATGCAATTTGGGACAAGCACATAACGATCAATAATCGCTATAGGTATATCGAACGACGAAAAATTTGACATATTGGAGACAGCCTGCAAAAATTTAGCTCCTGATATTCTTGGCTTGATAAAACGTGTGTCAATATTTGTATTTAGAAAATAATAATAATAATAATATTAAACAAACACTTTTGATTCATTCGCACTAGAACTTTCTTAATCTTACTTGTTAGCGATTTAGTCATCTATCTCTTTGGCAGTGAGTTGTTCGAATGACGCACAGATAGATATTTTATTGGTTATATTTTGTTTGGGAATTGGGACTGATAAGCTCCGCAAAAAATGTAGCTAATCAAAATTTTTAGATTGAATGTTCCGGCAAAAACGTCGGATGTCCATATCAGTTTAAATTTTCTGTGTCATACTCGAATAACGAGTTTACACTTTTATAGAGATTATCGTTTTCGACGTCACACCGTATATGTAGTTCGCCATGCTGAAATATCTTGAAACACGCACGTTTACGGCGTAGTTTTTGTACATCCACATGCGAGATGTCAAATCTTAATTAACACCTAATAATGTTCACGTTTGGTGTGGCTGACAGCTTCGTTAAAAAAAACATCAACCAACTCACAATAAATCAATCATTTTTTTATTTTTTTTTTTTCGCTCAAAACCCCGGACAATGACGGTCAAATTCATTCGTTTATTTTGATTTTCTCGCCCTCTTGACGAAATATAGAAAATTTTGGGAATCAAATACGGGAAAGATAACAGTTTGGAATTTCATTGTAGCACAACTCAATAACTGCTTTGAATCGATTTTAGTGTAACAAACTGTTGAATTGCGTTTTACTAATAAACATCATATATTTTATTACACAATATGTTTACCGAGCTAGAAACTATACCCGTTATACTTACTTGGTACACGGTTCTTAATCATTCGAACAAATATTTAGACCTAAAATTTCATACACACTATAATAAAAAGCGTCTCGTTTCAGGGCATTACTGTATATTTTCTTTTTCAGCTCTCACGTGGCTGACTAATTGAAACAATTAAAAAGCAGATAAAAAATCGTGTCTTTCTTATGTGTTATTCAAATGGGAGACTTTAAAATTTTATGAGCTACCTTATAAAATACGTTCTTATCGCTATTCTTTCGCAAGGATTTTATTTTAGCATTATTTTAAAGGATATTCAGGTGCAGAGGAAAGACACTGATATTGACCTAAAATGACGGGCTCCAATACCTCGGTAAAAAATAAAGAATAAACAAAAAATGCATAAATCAAAAATGATCTGAATTTTGAACCGTAAAATTCCTTCATGAAACAATCCAATTTCCTCGGTACGACTAGACTGTGCAGACTATGTCATGGCATAGATACATATAGTGTCTATAATATAGTCGTACTACTCTATTCCATCCGGGCAGACATGGAGAGAATTCCTGGGGACGTAGCATGACTTTGATAATCAAGCCGCGTCTAGATTAACATTAATAGCATTAACGGGCGCGTGAGATGGATATTGTGATGCACCTAGTATCTAGAATCTACCATGCATCGTGAGTATTCACAGCATCTCGTATCCGGTTTTGCTCCTGGTTTACGCCGTTCCCGTATACGCGACGGTCCGTGAAATTGTTTCGTAATTTCAGACTAATGTTCGCACTGGTACTATACTATCGTGGACTACGATTTGCTACCGGGACAGAACGATCCATCTTATATATGGTCTCGCCGATTGTAGAAATCGTGAAATCGCTACAGAAACGCGCGAATGTCGTGTCGTTGCCGAATGGGACGGAGAAAATTGTCCCTTTTTTTTTTCTTTTTTTTTTTCAACTCGGATATATTAGCCGTCGAGAAAAATATTACCTCGATTCTATCCACGGTGATACAGGATTTACGTTATATACGTTCGTGTTTTCCTCGGTCCTTCATCCTACACGTCTGACTGCACGAAAATGAAATTGAAACGGACTTAAAAAAAAAAGGGCGCGTGGTAGAAAAATAAATTGATAACAAAAGAAAAAACAAAAAAAGAGAAAGACAAATTCTGTTTGTGAACGATTCGTTCAGCTTATACGAAAACGTGTATTGGCAAAATTCGGTATCTTTATTTGTCATTATACGACTTGAAATTGAATATTAAATGACGTCAATTATACTCACAAGTTTTCCGAAAGACTGAGTCCAGAACCTTTCGTTCCTGAATTCAAGAACTCCGTCAATATTCATGGCCTCTCGAAGACATTTGTCCAGCTGTTCACCCATGTAATGTGGAATTGTCTAAAAAGGAGAAAAGGAAACTATAAAATAGAAAGAGGAACAGAATCCTGAATAACTAGATTAATATGAAAATAAAAATGGTGCAAAAAATAATACCTTTAATATTATGCTTGCCGTGTAAAAAGCCAAAGGTAACATCGACGTTGCCACTAGGCCTACAAGAGCGAAGGCAGCTGCTGTGTCCGCTACGTAAGTATCCCTGGATGAAAAGATTTTACACCAATTGAGTAACACGAAAAGAAATTAATGAATTTAGGGGAGTGATACAGATAAAAGAGAATAAGAAGAGATAGTAGCGAGGTGGATAACGGGGATAGGAATAGGAATCAAGAAGTATAAAAGTTCATCCTAAATGTACGAGTGATTACCACAGCGATCTAATGCATACTAATACCTTTAGCCCGGATGTAAGACAGTCTGAACAATGGAGTGAATGATGGGTACTAGTGTGAACCATGAATTGACTTCTCATTCGTCTTTTGTAATGCTTTGAGCCATTATAAAAAAACATGATTTGAATTTTTGTATATTTTAAATTATTTTGTATGGGAAGCAGTGTGGACGATTTATCCGAAGATATCAGATCGTGACAAATGAAACACGTATATAACATACATATAGATTCTTTTTTATGCTATTGGTTGGCTTATATCCTCCAGCCATTTGCTGTATCTCGTAAAATCTACTGCCTAGTTCCTTTGTGTCTGTAATTTGATGTAGCCGAGTGATTTGATGGTGTACCCGGACCGGTAGGTATAGGTATAACTATTGAGGGGTTTCTCGCCTTGCAGTAGGTTGCAAGACTGACAATGGATCGTGAAAAAAAAATGAAAAAAAAAAACAAAAATGAATAGAAATAAAATGAAATAAAACTAGAACTAAAAATAAAGGTAAAGATAAAGATAAAAATAAAGATAAAGATAAAATAAAATAAAATAAAATAGGGAAAGAAATACTGTGAAACGTGACTGCGAGCTTGCGAGTTTGCTATCTCCTCTTTCTCGCTTGGGACGTAACGGCGCTGCCTGGATAAGGATATCCACGCTTACTCTGACAAATATCCATGTTTACGATAGACGTGAGTATTACCAGTAATGGATGAGAAGGTGAGTTCCACACAAAATGGCAGCCCCCAAGACGTTCCCACCGAAAATAGGATTGTAGTCCCTGAGTGTAGGGCAAGGTAGAGCCCTACATACGACGTGATCCAACGCCGCATCCCGATGACTGTAAACCGTGATCACGTGTGTCACCAGACCAAGAAGAGATCCTAACCCAAGTCGCCCTCTACGAAACATTTGAAAATGTCATTACTTTTTTGTTTTATCTGTATATAAAATTTTTACAATTTTCAAATAAAAAATTACCAAAGATTTTTAACACCCGGTACATATATCCGGTGTGGATAATCGTACAAAGTATTCACAATAATTACGCATGTCATTCGAATACGGTATCAAAATAGGTATATGATATCGCGAGTAGATAATATATTGTGCTGTAAATTTTTAACCACAATTGATAACCTTTTACATTCTATTCCGTGACTTATACTCACTGTTGATTCGACCTTTACACAAAACATTTTGTGGGAATTAGGGTTACCAGTTCGCCTCTAATTTTTCTTTTATTCTAATATTTTTTTGTATATCTTGTATAAGTGATACGGTCAGACTTTATGACCTTATAGAGAGACCATAGATAAGAGTTGCGGTTTAATCTGATGGAGTAGCGGCGGTAACAATTAACGTTGTCTTAAACCAAATTCAACGTTTCCTTTTCATAGATAAAAGAATCCAGCGAATAGGCTTTATCTAATACCTACTGTATGGTGTTACCTAACGACATTATTGCACAAACCTGTACTTACTTTAGTCTGGTATTTAATCTAACAACGATTTCCTTATCGCCAGATCAGCTGGATAGACAAAGACCATTATAAACGTAATAAAAATTTACTGCAGGATAACTTTGAAGGAAATGATTAGCAAATCTAAAAATTGTTTTATCACATGTAGCGTTTCGCAAATTATTATAAGCCGCTACTTATGGATCAGAAATAACCTTCGCGTGGTTTTTATATACTGTCTAGTATCTAGATAGCCTTCGGAATCAATGAAAGAGCCTTTAGTTGATAATGATTCAATTACAGACGTAAGAAAAAAAATTTCATGTTATTTACGCATCGATTGACATTTTTTTTTTTTTATTTTTTCATATTTTTCGTAAAGGTCGATAGTGTTCATGCAGAGGAACGGACAGTCCTTGTTCTTTGATTCGTCGTATTTTTGATCCGTTTCCGCAAGTGATTCGAAGTTTGAGAGGGAGGTAAATGGCAGAGCCGGAAATTGAAGAGGATGTTCTTGAGATTCTCCGAGATCTGGACTCCGAGTGGATTCTGTGACCGTGAACTCATAAATCCGATTCACTGAATCACTTTGTAAAAACGATCGGACGTACCTTTTCAAACTCCTCTCTGCTCACGGACCTTTTTACGATCGGTATATTCGCGGTCCAACGAGTCGTATAACAATTACAAATACCACTTACTGAAAGCAAAGAATAATACATTTTTTCAATTCACCTGGTTCAAGGTTCGCAACTCATCCCATTGCTCCCGATTTTATTGCGAATGTATTCTATATGGTATTGTAAAGATCGGATTATATACATTTTGTTTTTTTTTTTTTTGTTTTTTGTATTTTTTTGTTTTATCTATATCGCTTTTCTCGTACCTATACCTATAAGGCAATCGCGAACAAACACACAGCAAGTTATACACAAGTTGGAGTAGAAATCCTTGTACTAAACGAGCGCGTGGAGTAAATATTTGGCGAACTATAACCTGGGGCGGGCGATAACCCCGCTGACTGAGAGTGAAGGAAGTGGACCGACCTTTGACCCTTATGCATATAGTTGGCTCCTTCTATCACTTGAATATATATTTCATTAAGAGTATCGGAAGAAGTTTGTTCGTTGTTTAGTTGGTTTGTTCGTGCGGTATGTTATTGCTTTGAGGCCATGGTCCACTTCATATGGACTTTTGAATTGTGCAAAACGTAGTATACGTAATATAATACAAAACAGCGTGACAGCGCTCGAGCTTACGAGTATAATGTATTTTTATGTATGTATAGAAAACCGTAAAGTCTACGTCAGAAGAATTCCCACTGGAGTTTGAGAAAGGGGTATAAAGCAAATGTCGAAAGAATTTAAAAAACAAAATCCGCTATGGTATTCGAGGACGAAAATTCTTACAACTATTTCAAATATGCCATTTGTCTCGTTTTCTCTAAATATAATTTTTGAATTTAAAACGAAAAATATAATCGTGAATATAATTTAGCCCAATGCTCATTATGCCAGATTAAAAAAATTCGGATTTGATAAACGGTATTCCTTTTTATCGATTTTTTTCACAGCTCGATACTTGGATTTTCAGACCTAATACGGTACTGTTTGAGATTCGATAGATATCGCGTTGCATAGATTGATTCTACCGGAGAAAAAAATGGTTGTCATGTGGTACAGGGTTTCATTAAAAAACGTATGTACAAGTTACAAACACCAGCAGCTGTATTCAGTATCGAATGGTGAACAGCCACTCTATTACTTGGGTGAAGGCAACATGTTAATTAATAAATTAGACATCTCAATATCACGAGTTTATCGCATGGTCTGAAAATTTCTGATGCAGACAAAAATTCAAACAAATAAAATCTTATGAATGTAATTTGATTTTAATTACAGACTTACTTACTGGGCTTAAGTTAATTTCGATAAAAATATTATCAGATAAATGTATAATTAGCGCATCACATATGTTTCAAGACATAAAGTTTCATTAAATTTGATTTTTTTTATTTTTTATTTATTATAATTCCATAGAAATTGTGAATTCTTATCACCTGAAGAAATTTCACGCAGATCTCACTGCAAATATTTGAACCGATAATGATCCTCCTCTTTTCAAAATTTGCTAACTATTTTCGAATATGTTAATAGGGGATCAATCATAGAGGGATCGGATCTTTATAAATTTCCCATAAGTAATTTCTTCGGTTTACGATAACGAAAGTCAAATGATATCACAATACATGCTTGATGTAATTCTGAGGATAGAATTTTGGTAATCTAATCTACTATGTATCATGATGACTGCACAGCTGCAAAGACATCGGAGATAACGATCATAGTGACAAGAACGGCAAGGATTATAAAATATCCGAAATATCATTCAGCTGTGATCTTATGCTGTTTCGCGAGAGCTTGAATTGGCGCGATCCAAACATATATATACACATAGATGTATGTATTGAGTTCTGTTTGGGTTTTCTGAACCCAATTGAGAGTACAATCGAGTTTCTGAGTACCCTAAGCGTGAAAAAATTGTCGCATATAAAGTAGGGTATGTACCAATGGACGGACTACTCACGTGTGAATTGTTGGCTGATCTTTAATCCTCGTGACCGCTTCAACGGCTATCAGAGATGCTGCGGCTAGGGCCAGGCAGGAGGAAACTAGAAGGGCGAGAACCTCGTATTTCTCAAGGCCAAGGATCGATAGAGAAGCCATTTCGGGGACCACTTGGTGGACTTCTATGTCCTGGGGTAAACAAGGGTCTGATATGGAGTGCCTTGGGAAGTGAGAGGCAAACTTTTTCTTGTATTGAGGATAACCGGACGCAGAATACGACCTCGAATGATTATAGGGAGGCTTTTTGGCGGCAGTAACTTCCTTCGGAATGCAATTAGCGTTTTGGCTCACCCATACCGAAACGAGACAGACAACGAGAGCAAATATATTAAAGATGATGGTGTTCGCGTACGCTCTTAATGCTGAAAATAAACAATTTTTTTGTTTTTTTTATTTTTTTTCAATTTTCAATTTCATCTTCTTTTAGGGTAAAGAAATTTTCCATCACAAATGTTTCTTCAATGTATCAACACTTCAATCGATATCAATTATCAGGATATCACGGCTTTATCACAGCACCACTTTTCGGAGTGACGTTTGATAATATCGCCGGTTGCGAAACTTTTTTAATCAATATAAAAAAAAAAAAAAACTACGACGCAATTAGTGCCAATTTTAGTGGTTTTATTTCGTATGAAAAATACCATTAGTGTTAGCGAATTTTTATTATCTTAAGGATCGGCATAAGATCTGACTCGATGATTCCAAGCTGAGGTAAATTTCGGACCATATATTTTTGGAATTTTTTAAGAAAATCGTTTAATTACGTAGAAGAAAAATTGATAGCTAGTATATATATTCAGAAATAAAAAACGGCACTGAGGTATAAACATCACAAGATTTAGAGGTCCTCAAACTTTTACTTTAGAGAAAAAACTTTTTAGATTTTCGTTTTAAATTGCCAACCAGATACGAAACACAAATCATTGATATTCCAAAAGCACCTGAAGCGCTTTCAGTTAACGTGGGTGGTTATCTCCTACCAAGAAATTGTGCGGAAACTTTTTGAAATCTGGAAAAATTGAAGGCGAAAAACTAGGCTTCTTAAGTTCATCGCTGTATACCCAAGGCTACAAATTACCTTAAAAAAATCTCATTTATTCTCTATCTTTATGTATCTTTCTCTATCTTTACTCTTCAACAATACAAATAATAAAGGGAGACTAATCAATCTACGATCATTGAAAAAAATTAATGATATTCAATTTCAATCTAAATTATGTAATATGTAGAAAAATATTTTTACTTCTGGATATGGATTAGCTGATAAGAATTTATCGTCGAAGGTTTGAAGGATGATTATTGCGGATTGCTTTCGTTTGATGTAGGATTTTCTGGGGAGTAGTCCTGCGATATCTAACCTCTTAAAAAGTCTTAAAAAATATTTGCAATCTCAATCTCACAATATTGCTAACAGATAAAAGATTCCCAATATTTGAGGAATTTCAGAAAGTTATGATATTGAATTTTAGGGGGTTTCGCTATCGATATAGAACCCCAGTTTTCTCATACCGATTAACTTCTCTTAAATTATTATATTGTGTCATGAAATAAAAAGAAAACCGTGCATACCATACAGTTTGAAATATTTTCAAAAAATTTTCTATTACAGGTTTTTTCGTCATAGTAAAATTCGAGATTTTATTATTCTTGAACGAATCTCGTTGATAACCAGATTTAATGTGGATGAAATTTTGCTTTTGACAATCTGTTTAACTTACCTAAACTATTTGTCGACGTAGCCCATGAACAGAGTTCGTAGACGATTACTGAGTTGTAAACGATTAAACATAGAATCCATTTAGATTTTGTCTGGTTAAATATTTTGATGATTTGAATTTTGAGCGCTGAAGGTGTTTTTTGTTTCTGATGTTCAATATTTTCTGAAATAAAATAAAAAAAGTCTCGTTTACACACCTTCACATTTTGTATCTAAATACATACTCGATCCATCGCAGGTATTATTATGCTTTTTAAATCGAATTCCTCGTGAGTATAAAACACGCGATTACTCGTACCGTTTGATATCATTTTTCTTTTATCTATATTTTATCTGCACTGTGATATTTTTTATAACAATGTTTGTATAGGAAAATATTATCAAGCGATGAAACAATACGTATTGTCATTAACGGACATAC
The DNA here is from genome assembly GCA_963924015.1 of Macrophya annulata. NCBI lineage: Eukaryota > Metazoa > Arthropoda > Insecta > Hymenoptera > Tenthredinidae > Macrophya > Macrophya annulata. The sequence continues at coordinate 4,431,800 of OZ001259.1, read as the reverse complement.
TGTGATACTCAAATACGTGTATAAGCATACCAAAACAATAATCCATTTCTCTATATTATCAGTTTTTAACAATTATAAAGAAAAAAAAAATTACGAGCAAATTGGAGAAAAATTACTACAAAACAAGGGGTAGTTTTTCTTTAAACTAATTTCCGTGCAATATTTTTTTCAATTTTTTATAACAGCAGGTACCTATATCTGAACAACTCGTTACTATTATTAAACCGTATATTTTCTAAATTACGTTATGTAATCGTTATCTCGTTAAGACCTACCGAAATTCTCGAGAGGATGTAATCAAGTATTACCGCGTGTAAATAATAACGAAAAATACATCGACCTGTATGCATTGAGTAAAAAAATATACCTATACCTACTTCTCGAAAATTCTGTATAAATTTTAAATTCATGACAAAAGTGAAACGTAAGATTGTTGAAATTTCACTAAACCACGTACAGCTATAAGCTCACGGAAGCTTTTAAAGAATACGTTTAGGTACTGTTGTTTGAATTATTTTTCTTTTTTTTTAAACGTAAGTACTCGAGGTATCTTTTCAACACAGTGACGATGACTAATCTACAAGAAAAATCATGATTCGTGCTTTTTCTTCATTTTCTTTCACACAGAAGCTCGATCTAGATAGTTTATATTGTTTTGTGTAGATAATCGTGCACAGAGAATATACTCCTACTACATTTACACGAAATCAACTATATTGCTTTATCTGATATCCCTGAACCGTGATACGTATGTACGTACTCCGGTTGAAGTTTAACAACAAACAATAGAAATCGATTCTACTGTGTTATAGAACTTCAACATGAACTACAATGATCCGAATATTAATATCACCATGAGAAAACGCCGGAAGATTTTGCCGCGGAACTAAATTATGCAAAAATGTTTATAGATAACCGGGAAAAAATTGCGATTACGAGAAGACTTGATACTCCGCAGTTTAACATCTAACTGGAAAATATGATCACCCATCGCTGTTTTTAAAGATTATCATAAATTCTTGCATCATTTATGGATGATAGATGATAGCCAAAATAATTGTTTTGTTTTGAGGTTGAAAATCGATTGGGCTTAATCACCTTGAAAATAAAATTTATGCCGGTAAAAAACTGATCTTTATTTTTCAATCCGTACGTTATTATACTCAGATTGAAGTTCATATAGTGTCATTGTACTGAATCTGTTACACAGATAAATATTTGATCAAAATATTGTAATTAGTATAGTTTCATATCGTTTTCATGTTTAAGTATGTAAAGCAATTGTAGATTATGAACGAACGTGTTCATAGTTCATCGCGTGTAGAATAAAACGATAAAATCGATGGTATATGTTGACCGATTTTTATTTATTCATATCTATTTTTTATTACGTAGATATATATTTTTTTTTTTGGTATAAATCTACTTGCCATTATTTGAATTGTTATCAGCATCGATTCCGGACTCGTTTGATTTTTCACGTCCGAATATCCTCATGGTTGACACTAAGCTTGAGATATCCACTTTTCGATATCTGCGAATACACTGTGCAGATATTCTCAATCATTCATTGCCCGTATGTTCCAATCAGTACCGATTTTAATATAATAACCAATTGAAGCGGATTTAATTTCATTCATTTTGCTTTCGTTTCGCGTTTACAACATCGAGTCATTTCAATGTGGTATCACCAGTTCGCTCGTTCGTCCAGCGTCAACTCACAACTGATATCAAGCGGTAATAAAGACCGACGTACAAATATCTGATAAAGATCTTCTCTGATGTTGATAAGAATAATGTGGCTTTTTAGTCGCTACATTCTTACGTTGATAAACGGATATGTATATGTATATATATATATTTTTTTTTTCAATAATTCAGATCGATGTATAAGACGTGCTTAAGGCGGGTCTAAAACACGATGTATAAAAATCGCAAAAGTTATTCAATAATATCCACGATGTATAAAATTGTTATTAAAATTTACCAGATCTTTTGTTTTTTAGTTTAAAAATTGAAATTTTTTATCACCATCTATGAAACTCTTTTCATCACAATCACTCGGAATTATCATACTTTATTCATGTGTGAAAAAAAAAAAAAAAAAAAACGCGGATATAATTCTACTCGCGAATGTCGATTCATACTGCGAGCTAAAGCGCGAAGATACAGTATTTTAAGTGTAAATAAAAAGTTAGCAAATTTAGATATACATATAACGTTATACTCACTACTTTATGACCCTAAAAACAAATTCGGGACATCTCGTACGTATGAGAACGTGTATATATAAATATATACATATATATTCCTTTGATAACTGTAATTGATTATAATTAGCACTCCAATAGTTTGCGGTTTATAATTAAATTGCTGAATAACTGGATTTCGAGGGAGTGGCTCACTCTGTGTTTCGTATCAAGAAATAATTTGCAAAAATGCTAACAGCATAGTTTTTTTTTTTTTTTTTTTTTTTTTCTTTTTTGTTAATTATACATATGATCATATCCGGTCCGGTGATTTACTCGAGTGCTGTTAAAGAAGCTGTACAGTTGGTTTTACATAATAATTTAGAATGATTTTTTTCATGCATTATGTGACTAGAATATTATTATTTAATAAATAATAAGACTTGATGATAAATTTTTTGATTTTTAAAATTATTTATTATATATATTATAACAATATATCACAATTATATGTATACTTAAATATAATATAAGTAATCGGGGCACTATCGTATATATTTAATAACTATAAGATAAGATAAAATTTTGGAAGAGATGAAATAAATTTCCATAAAAATTTAGACCACGTTGATTAGCGGGATTATAATTTTATATATCGTAAGATAACTGATTTGACTGATCGTATTTAATTGATATAGAACTTACGTTGATAAGTTGAATAATCATTTGAAACCGATGAGAATTTATTATTTATTAACGTTCGATCTTATCGATCATTGATTATTCCTGACGTTTCAGACTTTGAGATCGATATTCTAACTCCATATTACTATGTTATAATTTTATGCACATAAAGTCGATATCACTTTCATCATATTATGTTGATGTAGCTTTTAACCAATCTAACGATAACTTTAAGTGCTCGAAAAGTTTTATTCGGTTGAACCCTTTGCTGTAGTAGGTAAAATGTCAACGCCTTAAGTAAGATCAATATAATAATCAGAGCAACTAAGTCGGTCCAGAATACGACGTGTTCCATTCCTGAAATTTATAATTCAATTAACGTGAATTTGAATATCGTTAAATTAGCGATTCGATAAACGAATAGACTGTTTTATTCATTATCCTAATCCTTGTAGTAAAATGTCTACTCAAATTCATATCCAATGAGATGCTTGAAAATTTTGACATTTATTATACTTGACAAGATGATGACGAGGTATGAGATTTACAGCAATTATTTTCAGCTTTAAATTTAATCCACCACAGTCACGAGTAGTTTTGTATTTTTTGTTCATTTTTTCTGCCATTTCTTCTACGAAGCAGATGCTAGACGTTAGATGTAATCATGAATATGAACCGTAAGTATAGAATTCGGAAAATTCTCTTAAAAATAGCTACGTCATTGTCAAATAATTTTCACATATCATCGTGACCAGAGAAAAATCTGAAGCTTACAATTAATTGAAGATAAAAATTTATTTATTTCTAATAAAATAGGATTTATTTAATCGATTATCAAAATTAGGTAACGGTTTGTCATTTTACAACGTTCAGAATGGATTTAGAAAACAATTCATCACTCACCCATTATCTTTAGTAGTTCTCTAGGAACTCTGTATTGACAGTAAATCTCTTCAGGTGGACAATGTAATTTTTCTCGGCCATTACCGTAAGTGGCAATTATCAACCCTTCAAGACCGTACCGTAAGTAACTAGTGTACATTGCGATTATTCTGTAAATTGGCAAAGGATTTGAATCTCCCATACCTTGTACGGCTAGTAACATAAGGGGAACGGTTAAAGCTGGACCGATGAAGATTCCATTCTGAAATTTACATATATAAATTGGGTAGTAGATTGTGACGTAGTTTTGTCAATTTTTTACGTCTGCACTTAAATTCTCCAAAAATATATCAAAATTATATCATCAAGTAATTTTAAAGTCAATTTTATCTTACCACAATGCTCAGAGTACTGCCGATTGCGAAACCCATACTTTCTCCGATAAGGGAGCAAACGTAACATATACTACAGAACATCAGGCATCTAGAGATTTCCAAAGGCTGTCCGGTTAAGGGGTACACCATCATGAGATAAATCGTTGCTAAAATAAGCTGTAACAAGCAAAAATATGGGATGATTCTTTCTTCAAAAGGTTTACAAGTGAGAAGTGAAAAGCCAATTTTTTTTTTTTTTTTGCTTTTCTTTACACATTTTTTGTTGATGAATTTGTGGTTCTTTTTTTTTGGTTTTGGACAAATTTTAATATTGGGGACTAAATACCTGCCCAGGAATCGTCGATACTGTCAATGCAGCGAAGTAAGGACGTAGGTCATACCAGCGGTTGAAATGTTCGCGTTTTACAAGCCGAATTTCGAAGGGAACTAAAAATCAAAGCTTTATTAAATTATTTTGGGGTGAAAGACTGAAGAGAAAATTTTATTTAAACAAAATCGAGTCATTTCTGTTGATCCTAATTATTTATTTATATTTTCTTGTTTTCTTTGATACTTACAATGCAATAGAACTGGCAGCATTGGGACGTAGAGAAATACGATGAGACTTGCAAAGCAAAAACCAAAATTGAATAAAGTCTTAGAGCCGTCGTTACCAATATCGAGAAAAAGACCGCCTATGATAAAGCCGAGAAATATATGCAAGGACATCTTCAAGTACATGTAATTCTGAAAGAAAATAATATCCACTCATGAATTATGCTAGTCATGATAAAATCTTGAAGAAGATTTATACAGCGAAGCTAATTTTAATAACAACTCTGGTCTTACCCTGTTTCTATAAAATTGCAACATCATTCTTCTAAGTAAAATTGAGAACTGTTCATACGAAGAAGTTTTGTAGCCATTATCTTCTTCGTCATTTTTATCATTCAGAGGAAAAGCTTTTGGGATTAACGGCATTTGAGTATCTACGAAATTTATCATACGTTCGACATACTCCATACCGTATTCTCCGGAACAAACTTCGATTACTGAAATAATTTTGCAAAAATTTTACTATGTACAATAATCGGTATATAACGTATTCGCATTAAAGAAAATGAATAAAAAAAAAAAACAAAAAAAAGTAAGTAGAGAGACTTACTAAAATCTGCTGGGTTGTAGTGCGTCGGACAATCCGTTCCAATGTGCCTCAAAAAAGGGACAACGTTACTGGCTGATCCTCGATAGACGCACTGACCAGCTGCTACTACATAGACGTGATGAAATTTTGCAAAGATACTGGCACTAGGAGTGTGGATTGAACAAATTACTGTTCTTCCTCCGCAAGCTACTCTTTGTAAAAGATCGATGCATTGTATAGACGATAGGTCATCAAGTCCTCTATAAAAGGAGAAGAAAAAAAAATTCACAAGATTAGAAATTTGGAAGTTAAGTGTTTATCGAGAATTTGAATTTAGTTTAAAGACCCATTTTCAAAGATTTCATTAATCAAGCAATTATTATGTCTTTGCCGAATCAAGTTTCAACAAGTCGATAAAAATGTAGATAAATTTTTTGATCAATTCTTACGTGGTTGGTTCGTCCAAAAATATTACTGGTGGATTATTCACTAACTCCAATGCAATCGAAAGTCTCTTTTTTTCGCCTCCAGACAACCTTTCCGTAAGTGTATCTTTTGTACCGGTCAATCTTAACGTTTCTAGAATCTCATCGATCTAAAAATAAACGGAATACCTATAGCTGTCGATCGTTTACACGTTAATCAAAAAGTTTTATGTACAAGATCCGCGGTTCAAGTTTTTTACTACCTATTTTGAATATTCATAAAAAAAAAAATTTACCACGTTAAGCTGTGATCGAAAAGTTAAACTTGAAGATCCATATCCATAATCAAATTTTTTGATGTCAATTTTAAACTCGTTATCACGAAATTAAATTGACACCCTTGCGAAGAATTAAAAATTTCTCAAGAATATTAAAATTCAAGTAACTTGCAGCAGATAGTTTTTCCTTCCTTGTTACTTGGCTACCAAGTTTGAGGTCAGCAGCAAAGCACATCGACTCATGAACTGTTAGTTGAGGTTGTGAGAGATCGTCCTGCATTATGTAGCAGGACATTTTTCTAAACTTATGAATATCCCTCGGCTGACCATTGATAGTGATTGGTCCATTGGCCCCAAAATGTCTAAAATTAAAGGTAAATACTCACGTTAAGAATTTACATCAAGAATAACTTATATAAAGAATTATTCTAAGTGTCCCATTTTTTGGATCGAAAAGGTTGTATAAATTAATCGCGTCTATTTTCACGACGACGTCGCATTTACGTAGTAAAAGGTATAGACACTAACACTATAATATATACCACATTTCCCGTGTCAAAGATCAAAGGGTTAACCCTTGCTTAACACACTGGGATGCAAACCATTCCAGGCTTTTCATAAAAGTTATCATTTTTACAATTTTGTTAAATATTTCAATTTTTTTAATCATACTTGAGTTTCATTTTTGGCTATATAACCTACATAACTTTAAAAAGTAAGCTCTTAAGAAGTTCTGAAAAAATTGGCAAGTTAAAATATTGAATAGTTTATTTGTTACAATAATTTTTGTCATTGGGGTGCAATCCGCCTCTGCAATGTGTCAAGTACGTTACTCCTTAGAAGTGTGTCAAGTAAGGGTTAAAGGCCTTTCAGAAACTCATAGAACTGAGTGTAAGTGAATTTTGATTGGGTTGAATTGGATTATTGGATTAAAGGGGTCTTTTGGGACCCCTGTAATCCAATAAAGTAATGACGTGCGGATATTATAAAAGAAAATATTTTTTTATCAATTTTTTAACGCTTTATATGAGCTCAGCGTTTTGCACTATATATATACTCGTAGCTACTCAACGACGCGTAAGGTCGATACATTTCTTGTTGTCCGTCATTTCCATATTGCTTCTATCTATAGTGGCAGTAGGAAAACAACAGGGCGATACATTGCTAATGATGACTCGCTAATGAAGAGAAAACAAGACCTTGAATAAAATGTCAAATACCTTTTGCTTTTTCAAATAATTTTACAAAGTTTAACATAAACTTGTAATGATTTGATTTAGTGATCAAAAGCAGGATTAAAGTTTCGGATATATAAATTTTCTACATCAAGGTCCATCATTTCATCAATCGATAATTTATCAACCTTTTTGTGGCTATTATATGCTTAAAGCACTCTAATTCGCGGTTTGAAATTCGAATCGTTTTTAATTAACATTGACTTGTTTCAATTCCGTTATCAATAAGCTTATTTTCTTAGAGAATAATACTGTAAATTTAAATACATAAATGCAGGTTTTTTGAATGTTGAGTACGTCGTGTACTTTTAGAATACTGTTTCAGCTGGTAATTTTAAACGACTTACTTGTATCCGGCAAGGATATTCAACAGTGTTGATTTTCCAGCACCAGATGGACCAAGAATAGCTGTTAATTCTCCAGAACGAAATTGTCCGCTGATTCCGCTCAAGATCAGCTTCAATCCTATAAAGATCGATGAAAATGATTTAAAATTCAGATTTTCCTACTGTAGTACGTGACGATTTGTGACAATTTGTTAAATAATGAAAATACGAGACTGTTCAGTTAAATTTCTTGGTGAAAGTGATATACACTCTTCTCCATGTCATTTCATTAGACAAAAAGGGATGAGTGAATGTAAATGAACAAGAACCAGTTCTAATATTCCCAAGAGTTGGTAATAAGTACCCTGTACCTAGTTATCTACTAATCGTTATAACCACGTGTAAGTACATGAGTCACTAATTTGTAAAGTTTTTGTTATTCCTTGTGTAATGGTCAGGTGAGCAACTTGACCAGCCACGAGAGTAATTAAATACAGTTACGTCTGAGCGTAATACATCTTTGATTTATGCGAATTCTTTGAAAGATTGATCGAAATTGGCGTTGTAACGGTCTTAGATTACTCGAGATAAAAAGAATAATTTATCAGGGTTGAGTTTCTATCAATTCCTCAATATTCCAATGTCCTATGTAATCAATCACTGCGTTTTTAACCCGATACTTTAGGTCATTACATTTTTTATAGTAGTCTCTTCATAATATGTTTACTTTACAGTGGGATAGCTGGAACTTCAGACTAACTGTGTGACGTAGTACTTGATCTAATATCTTGTAACCCAAATGTATCAAGTACTTACCATTTTGATAATTTTATGTGCTTGAATTTTGTGTAATAAATGATCGGAGTAAAGTGAAGAAAATTTGATAACTTCTTATGCAAATAGTAGAGCCTGAGGCTCTTATTAACCTTTGTCAGACCATATCTGTAAGGGCATTGTTAAGTCATGGCAAATGATGGTAGGTGATTTATCAAGCTTACTATAACTAATGTGAAAGGATTTGTCAAATTGTATGTTCGACAGCGTCGTAATTCAAAATTATTTGACCTGTTAAGATTTTTGGTTTCCATAAATTTGAATTGCTGATTATTCGCATGTGACTATTCTTTCTGGTCAAACCATATCGTCGAGTATTTTTTATGATTATTATAATTTGTTAAATTTTTTTGTCTTTTCAAACACAGGTTCTAAAGATCACACGGAACTTTTTCATACAGCGGAACCATTCAAGCCGAGATATTCTTCATAAGATATATTGAATAATGGACTCGGATCCAAGTGCAAAGAGACAAATATTATAATTAAGGATTGGGATAAATTTGAATAATTAGGAGCCACACAATGGTCGGCACCTTGGAGTTTGGAACGATCATCACTTATCTGAAATTCTGCTATTCACGTTGTAACATAAGTTTGTATCGTAGTTCAGCATACTGATACTAACTTATGTCTATTATACTGAAACGATTTCTCGGTACAACGAAAGGAATGAAATCTTTGGTGAAACAACTTTACCTATAAATTCCACCTTTACTGCAACTTCTATTCGAAGCAGAATTTATAGAAAAGAGAAACGTGGCAGTGTCTACTTATAACAGGAGATTTTCTGTACCACGACATAAAAATTTTACCACAAATACGTTTCGCCATAACTGTTTAGTATTGTTGCTTGTCGTATAGGAAAATAGTAACCTTATGATGTATGTCTGGCCAGATCCAACTAAGATTGACTTTGAGAAAATAAAAATGTATATATTCCTGTTCCAAGTCACAATTTTATTCGACAACCAGCCGCCTCGTTCCAAGGCCAACCGTTTATCTCCCAGTTCGTGGTTTCCATCTGATTGTCATCTACGAACTATGGTTTACAATTTATACCGTTTCAACAACTGACAAAGAATTATACAGAAAACAGAATGCCATAAAATATCTTTAACAGTTGGAACTTTCCTGCCACAAATATAATCGTACGATTTCATCTGATCTCGCATCTCTTAACACGAGAGTGAGTATTGAATTGTGATTATTTTGTGATTGAATAATTGATTTGAAAGCATGATAAGAGGGTTCTTCATTATTCACTTAAAGCCACATTTTAATGATCGAAGTTCATTCTTTTCATATTATCGTTAAAATAACAATGAAAGTATGGATTTATAAGTCTAATAAAAAAGACTTAACGGTGGTATAAATTTTATGATTTCATTGACCTTACGCAGCGCGATAAAGACGTAGTTTATCATTAACAAAGAAGATATAAATAAATTTTTATATCACACTAGTAGACAATCGGTCAGCAGGATTGCACATTTCTGTTGCAGTTAGGTATATCCAAAGGAAAGAACCTCTATTCCCTTCGATAATCATCACAATGACATATATTGCATAGAGTAGATGTAAAGTATGCCATGGACTCGAAATAAATGTCAACCACAAGTGAATATTGCAGTTAAATAATAATTGAAAATCTTATTGGTTATTCAAGGCAGATGTATGAATGAATGGTGAACCTTAATGTCACGGTAACAATTTATTGAAAGTCCATCTACATTTTATATGTATTTCATGAAACATTAATGTCTAATCATGATGTTGCTGTAATTGTAATGTTTCATGTAATATATGTATGTAATATATTGGAGAGCTGAGACTTTCAACAATTTCTTTTTTTTTCTATGTATTTAGAATCGAATTGGAGGAATGGAAACGATTGAAATTCAAAAAACACCCCAAATAAGGACAATCTTACTATATCTTTACCTAGATAAGAGAGGATAAGTGATCCTAGCACAACATCGATAATATTGAGACATGTGTTTACCGACTTGATGGTACTTGTACGAGACCCGCATTTCCGCGGCGTGTACGATCAAACACCTATGTGATTACATTTATTACCATATTATTAACATTTTAACCACGACCAAACGGATGTTGGGTCATTCGTATATAATTCAGCCCATCACCCATGACGCACCTTTTGTATTTCATTAAACTTGTGTAGATACACGAAGCTTAGACGCTTTTGTATGTAATATTTATAACTGTAGCTATAGGTACGTAATTTTAAATTTCAGCTCGTAGTTCTGGACCCATACGTGGCTTTGCTGCTCCAAAATGAAAAATAAATAAATAAACCCTACACTATCAATTTTCTCACTGACATTTGAACTCGAAAGAGTTCAGATCTGGCGTATGACGATAAGCATCAGTCGTTTGAAGGTGAATATACGTTGAAGTATCATGTTGACTGTTTTCACTTGAATTGCCGTTGAACAATAGTCACATTATTTTCGTCTTTTATTTTCAGCCAGTACAATGCAGATATAAATCTTAATTCGGGTAAAATTTTCGGTTCGGGTAAAACCAAAGAAACGTCAATGTGTAACGTAAATCTATTTATAGTTAGGATCAGGTTTGATAGTCGACCATCCCTAACCTTATTAACTCTTTCAGTGAAACTGATAGCCTACCTTTTCTTCCTGTAGGAACTGTGTAAGTTAAATCAGAGAATTCGATATCAATTGGTAATGGTGTCGCGGGCATCCTGACGCACATTTCATTCCTATTTCCAATTTGATCCCGACCTTCATGAACGTGGGTTACGACTTTGCCAAGACTAGACTTTGAATTGCAGTCCATTTTCAGCTGGTCGTTGTTCATTGACTTTTCTTAAATATTTTTCAGTTTTCAGAAGCGAGGATTCATTGTTTCACAGCCACGTTACTTGGTCCAATTGAAGCCCAAAGATATCTGAAAAGTATCCAGCCGATTAAGGAGACCAGTATAACTTCTAAAACAAAATATATCATAAACGAAATTTCTTGGCTTGGTTCGCGAACTACGAGGTATGTAACATGCAAGTTGTAGTATATGTATACATTCATAAAAGGAAACTGGCATATTCCAAGTGCTTTGAAAGTGAAAAGAATTTTCAGTATTTTTAACGAATTTTGGAGTCTCATTGGAGACTGTGAATATGCGATATGAGAACGTGAAGGGTATCAGAAAATGAGGTCAGTCCGTAGTTTATTAAATGGAATATAATCGTTTAAATTTGAACCGCAGTCCACGAGCTTACAATATAATACGATACGTGTACGTGTGTTATGGATGTATGTGAACCTCGCTGTTGGATAGTTTTTGTTGAGTATGCCTGGTCTTGCAAGTACAATTCAGAGTTAAGCTTCGTAGAATTTTATTGTAAGTTCACTATATTACCTATGGCTCCATTTTGAACCGTTGAAATTTGAATTTGAACGGCTGTATCAAACGCGATAAATAGTAAATGTAAATTCCAGATTGAATATACGGCTATTACGCTTTGTTTGAAATCGGTAATATACACTGCCTAACAGAATAATCTCGTATCGTTATAAAAGGCGAGAGTCAGTCACCCTTATCTCAGTCGTATCAAATATAGTCCCCCCTAGTTGTCCGGCTGCGTCTCGTATGATTTCACTCGGTTTTAAAATACTCTCGACTAATTGTATAAGCACATTTTCATACGTATGGAATAATATACTCTTCAGTATAATGAACCAAAGCTAATACTAATAATGCGAATTGATTTTAATTCCGTTGATATAATTATGGACGAAGAAATTTAATGATTTATGGATTTCACAGATACTAAAATGCTGTTTTGTATATCATAACAATAATTTCGGCTAATTAAAATTATTATATATTTACATTAATTGTTGATCAAATTTTTTCAACACTATTAATTACACACCCGCCGATTTAACCGCCGATTGAATAGCCTGAAGATTAATTTTTTTTTCTTCTGTTTTTACGTCATCAATTATCCGTCAGGTAATTAACTGTACCGGCTGACAAAATAATTAACAGTCTTAAACAATCGGGACTAAAGTCGATGGCAACAACGTCGCTCCGTCTAGCTACGGTCACAGTTCGCGATGTACTGACGCAATGAATATATCTACCCGGCGCACCAGAGCTTCGAATAATAACGTATAGCAAAGGGTGTCTAGAAACGCGCATGATTTAAACAAGTTAAACTTGAATTTATTGATGGAATATTGATTTCATTCGATTTTTGACGTATCGTATAATTATTTTCGAAATGTGATAACAGCCGTATAATTTAAGAGGTTCTCCTTTTGAACTTCGATCTCATATAATGATTATATCATACGTATGAATATTGGATCGATAGATCGTATTTCGACTTCAATTTGAACAGCATGAGAAAATAACGAGTTTTATTATTCTTACGTGGGAATTAACACGCATCACTTATCGAACAAGGTCCGAAATACATGAAATCCAAAACTGTTTAACCTTTGAAATATCGCGTGATCATGGTCATTTCAAAAGGTCTTGAGTATGTTGGTTGCAATGTTAAATGCAATTCGAAATAGCGCCTTAAGATATTGAGCGTTACTATAATAATAAAGCCATTTTTGTATGCTTAGAATTTTTGTTTCATAGAGTTCTTCATACCGGTTTCATATAGCTATCACCTGAATGAATTAGATCGTGTTAGATCTCTTCATCGAACCTTGAATAAAAAACTAGTTTTAAGAAGAACGTTGAGACCACCTTCTCAAAATATTACTATTCTATGTGTTAGCTTGAACATGTGCAGAAATTAATTTTACTAATATCGTATATCACGACGTTATAAAATATATGTATAAGTTATGATTATGGGTATTATTACCATGATTATGAGCATAAATATAATACGCATATCCTGTTCCTAAGCTCAACCTTGACTGTGCAGTCACGTCAAAATTATTTTAAAGTAATAATTGAATTTAAAAAAAAAATTGCACACGTGGAACGTTAGAGACATACCTGTAGCTGATTTTTTTTTGACCACCAAAAATGTACAACAAAAAGTCTAATATAATTTCTGAATTAATTCTAAAAACCTTAATTTTATTTCATGCACTGTAGAAGCAAAAAGAACTTTATAAGGTTTAGCAGGGAATTAATTCAAAACAGTATATATAAGCGGCTACACGTCAGGCAGATTATCTATTCATTGAGTCGACGTTCGACAATCAACATTAAAAATCATATATAACTTAATTAACATACTGAACCTCCAAATATAACTTGTACAATAATCAGGTATCATTTATAACTTAAATAAAATTTATAACTTAGTAAAATTTCAGCAACCTGTTCATCATTTATTTCATAACTCTTATGACATACAAGTAGGTACTTTATTTTTTTAAGCGATTTGTTAGACAGTTTGCGATCGTTTCCTGAGAAATTTCAAGTAACACTTATTATATAACATAGACAATCTTGATTCTTTAGGGTCTGAGGTGATCTGTTGGGTTATTATAGCTTCGTTAGGAATTTAAAGTTATACCTTATATATTCAAAGATACAGAAAACCTGGATCTACAAACTTCATCTATCTATGCAAATGACATGCGAAATCAATTTTGACTTTTAAATCGCAATAACAATTTACTAATGAATAGAAGACGAAATCAAAATTCAGAATACTATGATCAAGTGTCGGAATCTCAGAAATACTAACAAGCATAAAAATTGTTAAAAACATTTCACAAGTACGTGTTGCAAGGTATGAAAATTCTTTATTTTTGATCCGATTTAAAAATTTCATGGCTTGTTTTACTCAGTGATGAAATTTCTTCGAACCTATACTAAAAAAAGTTTTGAAAAAATCAGTTATATTCATTTCAAAAATGCAGTTGTTCACGAACTCCAATAACCCTGCAGGGCGATCATACGAATCATAAGAATCGTACGGATGACACACTATTTCATTTTTTACTTTTATAAGAGGATTTTTTTTTTAAACTATTTTCAGTAAGATCGAAAAGATTTTATCACTGAGTAAAATAAACCATGAAATTTTGAAATCGGATCAAAAATAAAGAATTTTCATATCTTGCAATATGTCCTACTTGTAAACTGTTCTTACCATTTTTTTTTATATTTGTTAGTATTTCCGAGATTCTGATACTTGATTATGAGTTTTTCTATTTTCTGAGTTGGTGGGAATATCCTTTCCTTAATATTAACCAATTATTTTTCACATAATCATTATCCAAGAATAATGAATCAGGATTTCTTCTATCTTATTGTTTTGACGCCGATTGTACCACCCAACATCCTTGACCATCCAGATGCTACATTGTGCGGTGAAAGAGGGATGGACCAAAACCCCGATTCCCGATTACGTAGAATGATGAGTTCATTGGTTTTCAAACTGATTTAGAAAATCATTTGTCAATTATTTTACGAACTTTGAACGAAATCTTTTTGACGTGCTCGAGTTTGACAAAAGATTAAATTTACGTTTCCAAGTCATGAAAATTTATCATTATTTCATTATCTCGATATATTCATCGAGGCTGAGTCATTGTTTGCATCGCCCATGTATTACAAACGCCCTTTATTCTAAGGTATATATGTATATCGATTCTCTTGGTCAAAAATAAAGATAGAATTTAAATAAATTTTTTTCAACCTATCAGGTAAAATTCAAACGATAAAACGCACGTCTCTTAATTAGAAATGTCTCAAGTTTAGTTTCCTCTTACGTTACACTGATCTAAATGATTTTAGGATATCGGTTCAAATAACTCTCTACACAAATGTATTCATAAGGAAATCTACAATCGGCGATCGTTGGGCAATCATCAGACTTCCTTAAAATTACTCGAATTTTTTTCCTGGTTTGAAGTAGTGAATGTCATTTACTACAGGAAACGGTACACTCATTAGGCCATAGAGCCAACACTGTAAATCCACTTAACGCTTTCACCGGCATTAATCCTTTTAACGTCCTGTTTTGGGTTTTGGCAGGCATAGGTGGGGATGTGCAGGTATGAAAAGATATGGAAAAGATGCACTGCTGCTCCTATCATCGAACTTTCCAGCAAGGAAATGTGACCGTTTTCAGGTAGGCCGTGGGGCTTTATTAACAGTCGCACTAATTTCCACTTAGAGCCAGGTTTTGGCTCTGAGAGAGCCCGAGTGTGTCGACTTTTGGCTTACAGGATAAACTCATAATCTATTTGATGTGATTGTTTAAGAGTTTGTTGCTGCAGAGAAGGCAAAAATTGTGTTTGAATATTTTTATTCAGGACAGCGCGAACGCAGTCCCGACTACCAAAAATAATACGCCCGAGATACCCACATTAGGGGTATTCGCAAGGTTCAGCTCGACCGTAGTGCAATGGAGGAGCCTCGTCTTGGAGGAACTGCCTTGTTGATCACAGTAACCTCTGCGCCAGGTAAGTATGCTTAACTCAAGCTTGTAAGAGATCATATACTTGCTTGGCGCTGTTTTACTTGCGAGAAAGTTTTTGCGCCCTAGTAAGACTGATAGACGTGAGTCTCGTTGCTTCACGCCGCCTATTGAGAAAACTGCGAACTAATTTCGGGGTAGAAAGTAAATCCTAAAAAAAAAAAAAAATAATAAATAAACTCATACATACCTGAATACTATTGATTTTTATAGAAATGTGTTTCTTAAGTTTATCATCCACGATTATAAACAAATGCAGCTGACGATAAGATCGTGTTTATTGTTTTGCGTATAAGTATATATTCTACAACAGGCGCGGTATTTAATTTTCAGTTCTATCAGCATCGGAAGTTATTTTTACAACACCAAGTTGCTGTTTTACAACATAGCGTATGTATGTAATTCAAAAATGTAAAAATATGCGAATGACTTTGCGAATGGCTCGAAGTGCACGTCTGTTTTTGCATTAGTACAAAATATTTACTGAATTACTTTGACATTGGGAAACGACCTCTTCCTATAGCAGCTAATTTTCATTCTCCTTTATAGTCTGACTCTTACTATTATTTTGCGGTCATATGTGTATGTATAATACGGTAGAGTTATTCTTTATTGTTAACTTAACCACTCTCTACGCTATTTTTTGTTCTCTTCTTTTTGATAACAATTGAAAGAATGAATGAAATGTCTTTCATTTCCTGTCTTGCTTATGCGTATACATATATTTATAGTATAGAATTTTATTGGACGACGCTTAGTAGTTACGTAAGTACATTTAACCCCCAAGCTTTTTAACATAATGTATAAATCAGGATAAATAAATTAACAGAGTATAATAATTAGTGAGTTATATAGCCAAATAACTTCCTGTCTTTACCTCAAATTTCATTATGTAAATCGAAAAGTAAAAAACATGAGATTATAAAAGTCTATCCGCAGATTTTTACGGTCGGGGATAATTTCCACTTGAAATTAATGTTGAAGTTTGATTTGGATAATGGTCTTGTTTGTCATAAATTAGGTATTTTTTTTAATGGTATAAAAAAAGATGGTCAAAACTTGGGTCGAATTCATTTGGTAAATTTTCAGGAACCGTTGAACATTAAAAAAAATTAAAAATCGTACCTACAGGTATATTAGACGAAATAAGCAAAATATATGTAAAATAAAGGAACAGCTAATGACAAATAAAATATAGACAAGTTTTATCCGTAATCATAATTAGGTATTATGCTAATCTAGCATACGCAATGATAAGTGCAGTAGATATATACGTAAATACATTTAATATATGCAAAGGTATGTATAATTTACTTAAATTTAAGAATTAGAATAGTTACGTACAATTTATGCGGACGAATATCAGTTTATTGATAATTTAATTGAATTTATGAATATATCGTGATATTTTATAAAAAATAATTCATTTTTCGATAAAATTTTACTTAATTAATTGTATAAATCGATGATACAGGTATAATAACTCACTACGTTTACGGTTTGAAATAAACGGTTTACTAAATCGGCATATTATTAATAATTGTTATCGGTTAGTATACAATAATATAGAAATGATTCTTTATACAAATTAATAGTATTTGGTCATAATTAAAGTTAATAAATCTGGCAAGATAAGATTACAAGACACTCGTTTGCTTGAGCAGCTTTCTTAGATTTAGTATAATTTGTTTCTTTCACTTGTTTTTTTTTTTTTTTTTAATTTTTTTTATTACTTTTTTCTCGAATAAAAATTGTTAATTATAATTTTCTCATTTATTTATAATTCATTGATAATAATTTCGATTTTATACTCACAGCCATTGGTGGGTAGGTAACATCATATTATATATTTCTTAGTAAATCAGTAAAATCAAAAAAGAAAATATATAGGGCATTTTTTTTCTTTCTTTTTTTGAATTTATATTATTACACCGTTATAATATTTTTAAGGCCTCTTATTTTTTCGCGTATTGTACGCGGCATGTTACGTGTGCACCAAATTATTCTGTGTACTTATATACATTATAAGTATGTATATATCAGCTGGTACTTTAACTATTCTAAAAAGTTCTTACTTTTTGTTTCTTGTTTTTTTTTTCTCTTTTTTTTTTACACTAGTTGTTCAGTGTACTTTTCGCCCACTTTTTAGCATACTGTAGTATAGCATTGCCAGATAACACCGTTTACAAAAGTTTATTTTTAGTCTTCATTTCTCATTTGAGGGGGAAAAAAAATAATAAAAAAACAAACAAACAAATCTTATTGAAAGACTAAAAACTAATTTTTTTTTCTTTTCGACTAACGGCGCCTTAAGGCTTTGAGACCAAGGCATAATGAGTAGATTATATACTTATACAATATTATAAGAGAACAAAATGAAATAATCTAAAACAAAGAAGAAAAAAAATATATATATATATATATATATATATATATATATATATATATATATATATATATCAAAAATACCCTGAATATCGAATTCTTTGAAAAAAAAAAAAAAACTTTTTACATACCATACTACACATATAGTTACGTTTTCAATATAAATAAATTACGTTAGTTAGTGATTTTTTTGTTTTTCTTTTTAGTTTTTAGTACGCTACAGATTAACTCAAAAACTGATAACAATGAAGGGTGACATTATCGTTTAGACTATAATTTGAAAAAATTAATTCTGTAGTACGTATCGATGGCTCATTATCTCGTCAATATCTGAGAGCACAAATGTACAATTATTTATTAATTATATCATCGACCCTCGGAGGATAGAGACTGTATTTACTGTCTATCTTTATCCCTCGCTCGGGCTGCAGCTATACGCCTGCACACTTCTTTATCGAGCACTTTTCAGCTTCCAGCGTAAAAATATGAATGCTGCTATACGCAGGAGAACGAATATCAATAGCAGGGCCAGAATGTCAAGTGTAAAGTCCGCGTCGACCATGTCCAATTCAGCCAAAGTAATTTTAGGATTTTTGAAGTGGCAATGGACCTAGAACAGTAAAATAGCACATTGACAAATTTTATTTCACGTTTATACTTTTGTATAAAAAAAAAATAATACATGAAATAATTATGTGATATTAAGCTAGCATTAAATAGATTAGCATTGATGAACAATTCTGTAAAATTAAGCTGACTATTCATTACTTGGTTTCCTATCTATTTATCAAATCAAGCGCATTAAAGTATTTTAATGGCTACGATTTTCAAAAGTTTTATCCACAAATTTAACCGCTAATGTATCTGTATCTACTCTCCATATTCAAATTATAAATCCGAAGATAAATTAAATATTAATTCTGATTTTAAACTGAAAATTTGATGAATACTTCAATTTTACAAATATCTACAATGCTCTTATATCCTGAAATATTTCTTATTGTTTACCATGATAGTAGAGAAATAGCGAGGATGCAATAAAGAATAAAAAAATTACGTATTTCAACGACCTTATATGCCTGTTTAAAGTTTAAAAAACAATGAATTTAAATTGGATCTATGAAATATAAAATTAAAGTAAGTTTACTTACAGTGGAACACTCTAGTCTTTTCCGGCCAAATGAATACGTAGCAAGAGCAGTGCCTTCGAAACCATAGCGGATATAGCTTAGATATGTGATCCATCTTAGATAGATAGGAATTGCATCGAAGCTAACAAAGAAGCCAGAGAATAAGAGGAACGGCACTGACATAACTGGAGCTAAGAAAACACCGTTTTGAACATTCATTGCAGCACCCACAACCAGACCAACTGATTGTGCGACGAATGAGATCAGAAGACAGGCTCCGAGGAACATGCTAAACCTCATAACTTCCGCAGGCTGGTTAGTCAGAAAGTAGACAATGCTCACGTAGACAATGCAGAATATGGCCTGAAAGAAATAGAGAAAATATTAATTATGCATTATTAAAGATTAAAGCAATTCTCAAGTTCTTAAGGGGCTATTTTTTCAAAAATTGCTGTTATTGAAGAAGTTTACTGGTGTTTTGGAGCATAATCAACTTCAATTTAAAATTTTTAAACTATTGCCTCACATAAATGGATTCAGCCAAAGTAGAAGCAAACTTTATAAGGACCGAGATCAACCGTTGCCTAAATTTAGATTTTTGTTCTGTATTTGTTCAGAAAAGAAAGGCAGTGACATTTAAGGTTGTCAGAAAATAATTGATTACTTGAGTAATTGTTGTAGTATGAAAAATCTCTTTGTTCATATGATACATTGTTGTATCCTGAACAATTAGAGACCTAAAAATCTCAAATCTAAGTAAGAGTTGATCCAATTCTTTAAGACGAGTGCTTTTACTGTGATTGTATTCAAATATGGGATACAGTATAATATGAATTCTAAATTTTTATTGATTTTGCTTTGACAAAACAACAAATGAATTTCTGTAATAGAGCTGGGTAAATGGCAAGCTTTTTCGAGACGCATTTTAAATCCTTCAAAAATACTTTCACAATAATTATCAATGATTTTCTTACCTGAAAAGGTATATCGGAAACGGTGATCGCCAGGTAATAAGATTTCAGAGAATACCACCTGTTGAAATTTTCTTTTAAAAGAACCGGCATCTCCAGAGGAACTAAATGAGAAAAAAGAATATAATAATATTGCTATATGATTGATTTTTCCAAATTTCATTTTTAATTATATCGAAACGTTTATTTTTCAAATTTAATATTATCAACTGCAGTGATAATAAATTATCGGTGATACTTACAAGATAGTATAGTGATCGTCATAGAGGTGTACATGAGGAAGAGCATGTTGAAGAATAGGAAACCAAGATTACTGAGAACTTTGGCACCGTCATTACCGATATTCCAATAGAGTGCACCGATCAGGAATCCGACAAGGATGTGTGCGAATAGTCGAAGATACATGAGAGTCTGATATGAATTTAAAAAAAACGAATAGATTTATTTATCGAGAAGACAAGTTCGTTATTTTTTATAAAATAAATTGATCGATCAGTTCGCATTGATATTCGTTGATAAGAAAAAAAAACTAAAAAAAAAAATTGAGTACGAGGATCTCTGTAGCGAATTGTCTGAAAAGAATTGACAGTACATGACTGGCGAGAATCTCATTTAGAAAACGGGGAAAAAAACCGATGCTGTTATATTAATACGGATACTGAGAATCGGAATTCAACTCTTGATCAATAAAAAACAAAAATCCAAGGTTTTTTGTATCGTTAATTGTTTTTTTAAAGCATTCTGTAATCTGTGAGTAATGCTTACGAGTTATCATTTACTAAAAAAGAAGAATTAAGAATGTATCAACGCGTCATGGTTTTACCTTATAAAAATCTGTTGGAATTCTCGTAAATCTATAGCAGGCAATATGTATTGTATATAAATAATTCAACAGTTTTTTCTTATTAATGAATCAAGATATTTTGGTTTCAAACTTTTCGGAAATCATATGAATATAAACACATTTCAGGTTTGATATACACGTAATACCAGATACCAGTAACTGCGCAAATTGATGATGGTCAAAACCACACTTAGCTCTAATGACTAATCAAGTCTTTTTAACAAGTAAAAAACGTCGTAGGGTTGAGATGGAATATTTTCGAGTTTTTTTTTTCCAGACATTTACATATACACACTATTAATTCGCTTAGATTTATTAATTTGATAAGTAATCTTGTACTGCCGTCAGAGAACTTGTTCCTCGTATTTCTTTACATTCTTTTTGCAGTAATTTTTGAGTGAAAAAAAGGTAAAAAAGAAATACGAAAAAATAATGCAATCATCAACTGGAAATATTATAATCGATAATAAGCAAAAGAAAAAAAAAAAAAATCGGCAACAACAACGATCTTGATAAATTATATATACGTATGTGCTAATATTTCCATATGGCAATTGAAATCGGATGTTTTGTTTTCGCATAATTTCAGTTACAAAATTTTTACGGTAAATTTAAGTAAAATCTCAACTCACCCAGTCTCTTTTACTGAATAGTAACGTCCTTTTCAATATTATCCAAAATTGTAATAATTCTGATGTCGGATATCTTTCCTGAGTTACAACAAGCGTATCATCGAGTAAAGCTGTGGTAACGTTACCCTTTTTCTCCATGCCAATTGGAATGACGACTTCACCTTTGGAAAAAAAAAGAATAAAATAAAAATAAAAGGAAAATGATATGAATATTTTTTTAGCGAAAACGATTCCTCGTAAAATTTATATTCTACAATAACACGGTAGAAATATATTTCAAGGTTCTTACTTTGCTTGGGAATGTCGTTTGTCGCATATCCAGGAATCACGAATCCATAAGCACCGTTAGATTTCGGTTCATGGAACTTGTCCACGGAATGATTTGCGTCGTTTTTGTCATTAAGATCAACCGGTGGATTGTCATTTGAGACAATAGCGTTGTTAAGGGTTTCAGGTTTTCCTTCAGGAAATTGATAACCGGTTCTTATGTCGCGTTTTCCATTGTCTATCGCGTTAACCAAATTACGGATATTGTCTCCGTACTCTCCGCATGACACTTCGATTACTGTTTAACGCAAAACAAAAAGAAAAAATTTTATATAAAAATTTATTTCATTCAACAGTCGCATCGCATCGTCAGTTTTTTAAAGTTCAAATGCATATTGCAAACTGTTGATAAAAAATAAAAGAACGTGAAATCAACTTACTAAACGATGCTGGATTATGATAGCTCGGACAATTTAGACCAAGAGTACCAAGAAATGGTACAAGCTGCGAGGATGATCCTTGATAGACGCACTGGCCTTCGGCAAGCGTGTAAAGAGCATCAAACATTTCAAATAAACGGGCACTGGGCTGATGAATTGTACAAACAATTGTTCGTCCGCCACGGGCTAGTGTCTTCAGTAATGAGATGCATTGAAAGCAGGAGGAAGAGTCTAATCCACTAATTAAATTAAGAAAACAAAAATATATACAAGCCATTAGGATCGAAGAAACTCATTTTTTTTTTCGTGATATTAGTTCAATTTTTTTTTTTTTTTCTGTTGGAATTCAATTTCAAGATTTGTTACATCATTTTTAAATCTGATGGAATTAACAAAGTAATAATAAAAATTATTTTAATGAAATGTAAAGATCGTTGTAATAGCTTCGACGTTCTATACCTGAATATTAAAGTCACGCAGTAAAGTCGAAGAATTAGAAGAAGATGAAGAATAAAAAAATGAAGAAGACAAAAAGGAGAAAAAAAATACTGCAAAGGATCCGTTGCAAGAGGCTATAATTGTAAGGTAATAAAAGCTTTGAAAATAATGACCGTATAAAATTTCAGTATATACGTCTTGGAGTCTGTATAAGCTAAAATTATGCATAATAATTATGCCAAAGCAAGTTTCTACAGCAATGGATGTTCTATAGATTATTTAACGCAGGGTTACCAAAGTTCTAGCCATTTATTATTAATGAAAAAAATATAATGAAAAAAATTTATTATTAAACCCACTCCGTACGTGAAGGATTATAATAATCTAAAAATATACAACTTAACGCATTACATTATCGTAAATTTATCTTGTCAAGTTCTGACAATCTGAATGATATTTAGGGGCAATTTTTTTTTTTGTTTTTTCTTTGGATATAAATATATCTACATTTATATCTAAGCTGTAGTGACTTTGATATACGAATATGAAGTGACAGCGAAGTGTATAATTCTGGTTTTCAAAGCTGAAGTGCAAAGAAATAAAAAAAAAAAAAAAAAAAAGAAACAAATCTTAACGACGAAGTCCGGCATGGGCGTGCAGGATAAATTAAATTGGAGTAGAATGTCCTTGAGTAATTTCTGGAAAATAATTTTGGCTTTCAACCCCAACTTTAAATAAGATAATAAAACGATTCTTGTGCCAACCTTGGTAACCAGAAAGTAAAAACCAGTCTGACTTGTGCATAAACGGTAAAGAACGTCTGGACTGCAACGTATACCTGACAGAAGGATAGGAATACGAGATCCATATAGCTACGTATAAAGATATTTTTATAAACTTTTAAATAACGAATAAATGTCAACGTTGACGTTATAGAGAGAATTGAAAAACAAAAAATTTGTTATTCAATAAACTTTTAATTAATAATCTCTGACGTAGAGATCTCATTTATTTATTTATTTATCTATTTGGTTTTTGGTTTTCTAATTTTTTTTTTGTTTTTTTTTTTTTTTTTTTACAAGTTATGAACCCATGATAATTACGTAAAAATTTCATCACTCGATATAATAATTCGTCTTTACAGAATGCAGTCAGAAATTTACGTTATATTATACCTACTCCGAAAGACTGTACAGTATTAAGCGTTGAGTCAGTATCATTATAGATTTTCTTTAAATCAATTAGTATTCATAATTAGACCTTATAGACAAGAATTACTTGAGAATATAATCAATAAGATTTAAAACCGCACGATGAATGAAAATGAACCTATACGAATACCACATGCGTAATAGTTAGTCGCTTAATTAAATAACAAAATTGACGTCAACGTTTCCAGGATTTCATTGATTCAACAGCAGGAAGTATTACTTGTAGAATTCAAAGTCGATAGAGATAGGAATGAAACAGAGAGCTTTGAGTGTAAATGGAAAACGCAAAAAAAAAAAAAAAAAACAAGAAAATAAATTTTTTGTTTTTTTTTTTTACAGAAAATACGTGAAGTGCATAATCTTACAATTATTTGATTTATTTTTTTATTTTCAACTAATTTTTTATTTTTACCTTGTAGGCTCGTCAAAAAACATAATCGGTGGGTTATTGACCAGCTCAAGTGCAATGGATAGTCTTTTTTTCTGTCCACCACTCAAGTTCGAGGTCATAGTGCGCCGATGTTCGGCCAGTCCAAGTGTTTCCAAAATTTCTTTCATCTGTAGAAAAAAAAAAAAAAAACATGATAAAAATGAATTAATTTAATGAAATAAAAACCTCGTTCAAATAAAATTATACAATTTTCCGTAAAATACATGCATGACGGTAACAAAAGTCAAGATTATAATCGAGAAAAACAATTTTTCGTATATACGCTTTATGAATTCTCATATCATAGCGTTTATAAACTACAATCAGAAAATGCATACGTAATTAATTATTCATGTATTTATGTATACATACATAAAAGAGGAGAACTAGAATCTCGCATAAACTAATTTTATATACTTGATAGACACTCGGTATAGATATTGCAAGAGATGTAACTGCAGCAGGAACAGTCATTTTTTTGTCGTTACAACACGACTAATGAATACCCATTTAATTCTATATTATTGTCTTTAATATACCTAACTGTATGTATGTACATACATACATACATACATGTGTGTATGAAAACAGGCTATGAGAAGAAAAAAAAAAGACTTGTAAGTTTCCGTTTTATACCAAAGAATAATTAATGACGTATGTACATAAATCTAATTCTGATTTATTTATCGCTTATTGTAAAAACGCTGATCGATTCTCTCTGCACAAATCAATTCAAAAGTATATAATATACTGCATTTACACATATATACAGAGTTTGATACTGTATATTATATGTCATGTGTTAGGGCAATAAATAAACATCGTTGATAAACGTCTTGTAGAAAATTGAAATATATGTATATGATGATACGTGTATATATGTATGTACATACAAAATTACTTACCACTTCCGATTTCTCAGCTTCGGTAACGTGGCTACCAAGTTTTAGATTTGATGCGACTTTCATAGCTTCATGGACCGTAAGATTTCCGTGTAATTGATTGTCTTGCATAATATAACATGACAGTTTTCTGAAAGCACTGATATTTCGCTCGTGACCATTCATTGTTATGCTGCCATCCGCTCCGGTAGTTCTGAAATCAATTTTTTTCTTTTATTTTTTCAAATTATTTCACAGTTTTTCTTCTCATCTTTTCTTCTCTATTATATTTTTTGCGATCACGATTAGATCAGATCTGGCTAAGAATTGCAAATTTGAAAAACTTAACCGCGGTCGATTATATGTATAGGTATATAGAAATTATTTCACCTGCTGTCGCGTTAAAAAGTAACAATCGTTATTACTGAAATATGAATTTCCAATACCTATACCGTTTATCAATTTATCGTTACTTTTGCAATGAAATTAGTGATGCACGCTGCATATCTACGTAAATGTACTTAGAATCGATAATCGATACTTCAATCACTATATTTCCGTTTATCGTAATACATAAATATTCTCAATGGCATTGTTTCCTCACTTAATGACAGCTGATATTGGCGATATAAGTTTTTTTTATCATTTTTATTCCTTTTTAACTATAATTCATCAGCCGCAGGATTGATGCTGTATGAAACAACCGTTCAAGATTAAACAACATGCTAATGATAACAAAAAAAAAAAATGAAATAAATTAATTACTAGCGCAAGGGGCTTCACCCCTTCGCGCTTCAATTTATTACAGATAAAATATAGTAATTATAATTAATATATAGAATATCTGTATAAATGTATAATAAACTTAATTAAGAAGCAGAATAAGACCTTGTGAGACTTTGTTTTCACTTTGTTTGTTCCCAATTGATATCTGGTATCTGTATTTCTCAATGTGAAGTCGATGCCCTGAATATTGGTGCTAAGTCAACTTGTCTGAATTTTGTGTTAAAGATTTATTATACTTCACTGAACTGTTTTCAGTTTTATCGAAACGTATAATTCAAAATTCGTTTTATATATACGACAAATATATAATTGCGAGTAGATATATGCAATTTTTTTTTTTTTATTTATTGTATTGACACTATACAATTAGGAATAATTCTGTAAAAAAAAAAAGAAGGAAATTTTGCCGCTCCCATTACTTGGCAAATTTCACTGAGAACGACAATGACTTGGAAGCAAAAAAAAAAAAAACATAAAAAAATAATAGCCTTGACTTCGGTCTGACCCTACGGATACGTGTATGTTGATATGTTAATTCGAGCCCGCCTGTAGGAATATTGACTAGTCTCTCTGTCGGTCTGCGTTGTATAATGACGCACAAAATAATGACGAAGCGAAAGGAATTCTCTGAAAGAAATTAAATATAAAAAAAAAAAAAAAAAGAAAAAAGGGAATCAAAGAAAGTGATGTATTCAAAAATGCTCATTATGCTTATGACTTTACTCTCATATACATATAGCAAAAGAAATTCCGAAAAATATACGTAAAGACGATGTGCAAAATTTTTGCACGTCAAAATTTCAGCTTTCACTTATATTGATACCACCGGAAATCTGACATCACCCTTATTTTTGTCACTGTCTGTACTATTTGTACTGCAAAATATTCAACCATTGCAAAATTTATCATCTGAGATCATATTTGCAATTTTTAATTTTTTTTTTAAATTTTTATAATTATTAATAAGTGCAATAAAAGAATATCTCTCGCGAATATGAGTCCTTCAAGTGAAACTATTATAGCAGGTGATTATGGGTTTGAGCGAAGGTTATACGTTTTATGGGTTATATTTTTTGCCATAAATTTGATTTTTGATTACTTAAATCGTAACCGGTTGATAAGTGGTTTTAAAATTGCGCTGATGCGCTGATTTCAATATGAAATTATTGTAGAGACTTTGCTTTGACGTCAGAAAAGACATAAACATTGCTATAACAGTGTGGCAAATCAGGTCTTGTATAATGTCGAAAATGTTAGGTAAAACAAAAAATTTTTCTTCCAAGTAAACAACAATAACCACAAGGATGAAGTTTGACAAACAAATCCGTGCTTCTTGATAATCACTGTAATACATCCTGGCGTAAAAATCGACTGGAAACGACCGTGAAGAAAGCGAATGCGTCACTCTCGCTTCTGGCTAATTCCGGTTCAACTTTCTTTCGTTTAATTAATTATCAAGACCTTCAAAATCAAAATCTGACAACAATCTTACCGATCTATGATCGCGAAGGTCGGAATGCTAATAATCCTATAAAGTATAATCAATTAATTCCAAGTTTTTCGTCAATTTGTTTAAGGTCATCCCACACCCGATTGGTACATGGCAAAAACTTTAGTTGTTTATTATTCGGCGTAAGAGTTTTTTTTTTTGCTTTCATAATTTGCGCATAATATTCCAATAAACAAGTTTGATTGGCGTCCCATAAAGCTAATTAAAAATTGATTACTTTCATGTCCCGGAGGTCTTCGAGAAGCCACATATCATCAAGAACTATGTACAATAAATTTATAACACTTTGATCGTGGAATTTAAAATTTGATTTGTGAATGAAGTAAGAGTTTTATAGAAATTGATTAAATATTTCTAACGTAATTTTAGTCTGGACACGATTTATGTCTGAGCCTTGAGCTGAAGAGAGAGATATCTACGGAATTAACCTCTTATAACCATAACCAGCTAGACGTGTGCTTTATTGACGAATAAACTTATAAGATAAACGGGTAATGCAACTTTCTACTTGATACCAATGATATTTACTCCTGCAGTTTAAAAGGCAGAAATTTTTAAGAATTTTTTAAAAATATTCACGAGGATTTTATACACGAGATAAGATAAACGCCTTGTTAACGTTGTGGCATCAGTTCAACGTGAAGCAAAGCATTTTATCTGAAAACGAACAAAAGAAGAGAACGTGAAGGGCAAAACGCATCTTTAGCACTTGATTTTGTTTTTTTCAAGAAATTTTCATTTACGTTACGATCTTTTTACAGTCACAGTTAATTTAACAAAGTGACAGGTCTTCCGCATGTATCGAAACAAAGGAAGGTCCTTGAATGTTCACTGAACTTTATCCTCTAAAAATAAATGATATCTATATATATATAAGCAACGAGAAACCAGAAAATCGAGGATATGTATACCTAGATACAGATATAGGTATATGAGTGAAAGTTTGATAGCGATTAATTGCTGCAATAAACCTTCACCTATAATTATGAGAAAGCAGTTTTCTTTCTTACCTATATGTTACGGTCAAGGAAATTTTATCAAGTCCAACAAGTTTTAGAATAAATATTATAAAACAAGTTTAGATTTCTGATCTTTAAAAGCTAAAGAAAATTCTTTCGGTAAATCAAATTCATTAACGATCAATTTTGCATTTATATACATATATATATACGTTTCATATATATAAAACCTTTTTGTGGAAATAATTCATTGACTATACTGTCCAAGTTTTTTTTAATGCAGAAAGAACTTCGTACTTTACATTATCATAATATAGTCAGGATGTATAAGAATTACATGGCTATGATAATTGGAGTTAGTTTGCAGTTAATATAAAATAACACGTCAACGTGCGCGCGTGTAAAGTTTGTCAAAATAATTATCCGTCTGACTTTAATTTACTTTATGTTAATCTATAGCAATTGATAACTGTAATTAACCTCCCATCTTTTAGTACGTTATATAGATTTATGACGTATTATTAAAATCTGCAACATTACGCTGCAGTATATCAAAAGTGTAATTATTAGACTGACTATAAATGACTAGAAATTTAAACGATAATAACGAACAAAGGATAAAATTCTCAACACGTTTATAATATGAATAATAATTTTTTAATAGTATATGTATAGGTATATGCATATATTATAATACTCGATTGCATAATGGAGAGGACAAAAAAATATATAAATAAAATGTAAATTACATTATAAAGAGTAGTAGATCAACGATGACCAAATAAAAGAAAAAGACAATAAAAAAGAAGAAAAGAAAAAAAAAAATGAATTCAAAGTATTATACCGACCAATTAATTGAACGGATATCACTACATAATTATCTACATAATTGGCAGGGTTGCAACAGATTAATTATGACAATTTTTATATTTTTTTTTTTTAGTTTTTTTTTTTTCTTTTTTTTATAGATATTTAATTGCACTCATACACTGATTCAGTGAATCGTAGCAGTATGAGTATTGGTTAGAATTATATCTATCGCAATTATTACTAAATACCTCTGATATTTACAATTCCAATTTGAAAATCTAGTCTAATTGCACAGGTCTAATAATTAAAAAGTTTCATAGTACAATGACGTCACCTACATAAGAATTGTTCAGACGTTTCACTACTGAACTAGATTCAAGTTTAGAAAGAAAGTAATAAACCTCATATACCAATTACACTTATACCTGTCATATAGTTATTGTAGTAAATAATATCTACCGTTTGCGTAATTTAGATTTACTGTAGGTAGGTATATATATATATATATATATATATATATATATATATATATATATATATATATATATATATATATATATATATATATATATATATATATATATATATATATATATATATATATATATATATATATATATATATATATATATATATATATATATATATATATATATATATATATATATATATATATATATATATATATATATATATATATATATATATATATATATATATATAAGGAGGTATTTTAAATTAATATTTGTGTCAAGAAGTTGCGGAATTTTTAAAATAAATTTTACGATATCGAAAGAAAAAAATTTGGATCCTGATCTACTTTCCATTTTATTATTTTTAGTCTTTTTTTTATATCAAAAAAACTAATAACTGTCGTTGTAGTAAACGCAAATAGTTAAAACAAGAAACAAAAAAAAAAACAAAGAAAAAAATTTTACTCTAATATAGTATCTGTGTGTTATACCTACATTTTCAATATTACGGTGGAAACTTACCATGCCTCTGGCCGAGTCATAAAATATATTTACGTGGATTTGAAAACTTTCCATTGTTTATATTCTCTTTAGGTTTTGAGTATAATTAAAAGCCGGAAAAGTTATTGGGAAATTTTAGTAAATGTGAAAAAGTGATATTATACAGTATTTCACCTATACCTACGTAGATGCGACGTAGTTGACCTTAAAGGCCAGTAATGAACCGGTAGGTATATAGTTATATAGACAAGATAACATCGTATATATTATTATGTAACATATAAATAGGGACATTATTACAGTTTTATGCAAATTATTACCAAGTAATAACACTCATTTCATGCTCAACTGACTCGAATGTTTCGTACTAATTATTGCTAAGAAATGTCTGATTTTTATTATTGTAAGCTCTACATCCGATTTTCATATTGTTTTAGAAGATTTTATGTAAAATTCAGGAATTATATTGAAGATATTTTCAAATTGTCGAAGAAATCGCGCTGTGTTGATATATAAAAACAGGAAGATTTTGATTTTTTGAACAAAACACGATTCCTTCATAATAAAAATTCAAATTGAGACAAAAGAACTAAAAAACAAAATCAAAAAAATCATGGAAGTGGAAATAGCTGCGAGTGAAGGATAACAGGATTCAAGTATTTTCTTGATTTTTAACCTTGAAATTGAATTTCGTAAATATATATATGAAGTTGCACCCAATTCTTTTGTTTTCATTTTCCCTATGCTTATACTATCAAAAAAAGAAGACAGACCAATTTGGGTGCAATTTCATATATGTGTCAGAATCCAACACGTCAAGTTCACAATCAACTATATGTATATATTATGCACCTTGCATAATTCGTAACACCTGAAAATCGATTAGATTAGATTTGATTGGACAAGATTGTCCTTCAGATTAATTTATATGCAGACGTTCATTTGATCGAAATCGCTTACATATCAATCTGCAGAAAATTACTACATTCATGGTACATACATGTATTATCCAGTCTGGTGAACGATTACTACTCGATTATAGAAACTTACTGAACCGTTTTATTACTCAATCTGCAAATCGTAGAGCAGAAATTTATTTCCTACTAATTTTAAACTTCTTGCAAGTTTTTCGATAAATTGAATAGATTGAAATTGGTTCTTCTATATATGGTACATTCCACGTGACGTCAGAAACTCAAAAAATGACTAAATCTTAAAAATTCTCTACAGATCGGGGTATAAAAGTAAAATACATTTGCTATGTGATGCATGCGCTGATATTTTTTCACTTCAAACGGAGATATCCCGAAAAATATGCTTCATACCGGAAATTATTAGAAATGAGAAAAAATGAGAAAATTTGGTCATTTCGTTGATTGCAATAAAGAAATTTATTCAGATTTTTTCGAACAGTCTAGATCCAATTTTCGAGTGTGAAGAAATGAAAAAAAAATTTTCGCTAACCAAGAACCGATCGATCATTTATCATTTCTCATATATTCTGCAAGTGAAACAGAAATTTTGTGAAAAATTACCTCATGGAGGAATCAATCGTTCCAAAATCAAATTTTTATTCAGTTTTTTTACCCTTGAAAATTGAGTCTAAATTGTTAGGAAAAAATTTAAATAAATTTTTTTATTGTAATCGATGTAATGACTGAATTTTCTCATTTCTAATAATTTCCGGTATGAAGCACCGTTTGAAGAAAAAAAAACGTGTAACTCGCAGCGCATGAAGTAGAAAATTTTTGAGATTTAGACATTTTTTGAGTTGCTGAAGTCACATGAAATGTCCCATATTCTGTTTTGTAATAAATTTTGTAATAACCGAAAAGCCTCATTCTGCAGCTGGTTAAATACGGTGCGTATGTTTTGCAACCACATTCAATTGTCAACATTTTTTACATGAAAAAGAACTCACTTGTATCCGGTAAGGATGTTGAGTAGCGTAGATTTTCCGGCACCAGAAGGACCCATGATAGCCGTCAATTCTCCAGACCGTAGCCGTCCGCTGACAGATTTTAGTATAGTTTTTGTATCTGAAAGCAGGATAATGGAAAAATTTGGTTAATTAATTTTAGTTAAAAGTTACAAGCACAGACATTAAAAAAAATGAATAAATCAATCAAGAAAAATCTGCTACACATTTCAAAAAGTATTACGTACGATCTTGTCATTTTTATATGCTTGAAAAATCTTTTATTCGGACATCTGTTTTGTGGTTTTTCATGTGACCCATGCGTGTAACGACGAATCAATTGATTCCAATTTTATATTAATAACAATTTGATTATAAGTTACATAAGTATTTAATATTATAGCGATATCTGATACCGTCGATTTTAGACGCGATTGATTTCCGCGATCGGAGATATATACATTAACCAACATATGTATATCGATTTATTGAATTATGAATTAAAAATTGAAGTATAATATATATATGAATAATCGTCGTTATTATTAACTCCTCGATGAATTCTGATTATATATTATAAAGGTAGGCAATTAAACGATCAAATAATAAATCAATTATAAACGAAGAGTCTGATCTGTATAATAGTGAAACTACATGACACACGTCATGTGCTATCAATCGCAAACGTCGAAGGTTCTTCGTTCGCGTCTGATTATCAAAGATCAAAGATCACTGCAAGATGGCAAATTCTTAATACGATAGTCACGACGATCAACACACGTATCAACACAGATACTAATACAGTAAAAAAAAAAAAAAATAAATAAAAAAATTCATGGAAAAAGCAAACTTCACAATACGTGAGCGTGGTGAAGCAGCTGAGAACCAAAGTCCACCGTGGGTATTACGATAATAATTATGCCTTTGTAATATCAAAGTATATTAAGTATAGATGTGTTTCTGAGTTTTAGTAGCAGTAAACCGCGATTAAAAATCATACCGTAGATTAAATATAAGATAATTTTTTAGCCTAGTATTTTGAATTTAGGCTTGTTGTATTCATTCAAGTTTTTGGGTCTTATCAAACGGTGTATATAGTAAATTTCATTCTGCCTATGCAAGTCACGTTATTATACAGCTATACTTGTATATATATATATATAGATATACATACGTAAATATTTGTTGGAGTAATTTTCTTTATTTGTCAAATGATTTCTTGTTATACATATAGCTGTTGCTTTAATATGTATACCCCTGTATATATATCTATAAAGGAAGTATCTATATACAGGCATATGTTTATAACGTCGATAAGCCCGACTCCATTGTTACAACAAACATCCGTTCCCATCTAGTAAAGTCATTGTACATATGTACATATATATATATATATATATATATATATATATATATATATATATATATATATATATATATATATATATATATATATATATATATATATATATATATATATATATATATATATATATATATATATATATATATATATATATATATATATATATATATATATATATATATATGTATGTATATATATATATATATATATATATATATATATATATATATATATATATATATATATATCAATATACACTGACGGATTAAATTACTTTACAAATTGAGTAAAACCAATCGAGTATCGATGCACGATTTTGAAAACACTGTGTCGTGGTAAAAAATAAAAATAAAAAATAAAGTATAAAAAAAATTTTCAGAATATTGGAAAAATTTTTCACTATCTTAAATATATGAGTATTAATCTACACCTTGTACTGACTGTACTTAAGATTTTACTTAATGTAGTCGGTAAAAATATTCATTTTTCAAACATCATTGAGCATATTTTGGTGATGTGCTGTTGACGTATAAGAAAAGAAGACAGAAATTTTAAAAATGATTCATCACTGTTGAATTTTAAAATTTTTTTGCCAACACAATTAATGTTATTATTAATCTTTCTAATCTTTTTTGTTTTCTTGTTTCAATGAGGTAATTGTTGCTTCACAAGTTCAATCAGAAATTATAATAATTTTCCTTTTTCCTTGTCATGGAGTTATATATTAGCATTTTTATATTATTGTTACATAGTCAGTAATTATACATTGATAATTATTCATTCACATGGTAGGTATATGTATCTTTGTTCAGCATATATATATTTATATATTTGTTTCCGGTATACAAGTGTACAAATAGAATGTTGAGAAATAAATTTTTTGTTTCTTTTTTTGTTACTAACACGTTATACAGGTATATATGTATATATACCTATATTATATATGTATACAAGTATAATTAAAAATAATTAAAAGGCTTGACGTAAAATATTATTAAAGAAACAAAAAAAAAAAAAAAAAAACAAAACAAAACCAATCAATACAGAATATCCCAAGATTTGTTACGTTTTGGTATATCCAAAATTTATTCCAAACATTCTGGTTAAAACCTGTCCGCTATAAATGTGTACCTCTATATGTATAAAAACTGCGACGACGTCATAGCGATAAATATTATGTCTTCACTTATACTTATTATATTAGTTAAAATGACCTTTAAAAATTATTTAAATAACGTAAAAATTTACAGAATGATTTTTTTATTTTTTTACTTTTTTCTGACAAGTCGAAACGTAATCGAAGCGTCTATGTAAGTAAATATAAATAGGTATATGAAAAGAAAAAAAAGAAATGTTGAAATTATAATAAAAATTGAATGCGAGGTATATATCTTCTGCACTTTTACAAAAAAAAAAAAAACAAAGCTGTCAAATTTATTACGAGAATTGATATATCGTTGATAAATTTGAAAAATATGCAGCTATAGGTACCTACATATACTATAGTGTCAGTGTTCCATATCCAATTAATATTGAGTGATATTTGTTATAGCGATTCGAATGTGAATAAAAATAAAAATAAAAATAAGAAAATAATATAGACATGTTTTATAATTATATCTAAAAATATGACTTATACGAGATCAATATATTTGTATTCGACAACGCATATTTTTGTAGTGTTAGTTAATGGCTGTTAGTAATTATGGTACTAGCATAGTTTGGATAGAACAAACTTGATGTGATAGGTAACGTTTTAAGGCTGCAAAATCCATTAAGACATTAGTTAAGTGATGATTGATATTCACGATGAGTATATTTCCTGCAGATTATTTTTAAGCTATGAAGATTATTAATAACAGTAGGTATGTATACGTATTGTTAATATATTTCACAATGGAATTTAGGATAATGGTGATTAAAAAGAATTAGCTGTGTGTTAATAATAATAACCCAATCTTATATATAGAGAGTTGAAAAACAAATAATAATAATAATAATAATAATAAAAAATTGTCTAGACGAGACGAAATAATTTTATAATATTATATATATATATGTAGTTAATGAAATTATTTTTTGAAATTATTAATTATTTATATAGTTTTAAGTGATTAATAAACAATAATTTTATAGATTTGAAGGTGGATGTCGGATCGTTCCCGCACGCGATGTCAGTAATTATAAAACTTAAGTATAAGTGTTTATAATAATAATAATTCGGCGTGATTTTGTAGGTTGTATATGTATACTAGATTATCGTATGGCTTTGAAAAAGGAAAAATTATTTTCAACTTACTCATGAATAGTATCAGGACGTTAAGTTTTTTTCTTTATCAAATTTTCAGACTTTTTTACATTTCACAGATAGATTAAAATTCTAAATTTTATTTTTTAAGGAATTAAATAACAGATAGCTAAAAAGTTCAAGAAAACCAGTTCAATGAAAATCCCCCTCCCTTCCCCCCATTTTATTTTAATCTATTAGGTAAAAAAATCTGTTCCAGTTAAAAATTCAGGAACTACAAATAATGACGAAATTTGACGTTTTACTACAAAAATCAGAATTTTATTTATAAAATTTTTTGACCCTTCCTTGATAACCCCAGAGTACGAACATAATTTTCTTAACTTTTTCGGGTCTTCAATGGGTATAGAGATAATTAAGAATTATTTTAAGATTGTCAGAAACGATACAGTTACTGTACCATATATTAAAATCGTTCGTTAATTAGAGTATAATTCAAACCGGTTTATACTCCTTGTAAAATATATATTTATTTGATGTAATTTCAATAGATGACAATTTTTCAAATCCTTATAGTATATAAAAATGGGGGAAAAAAAAATAAATAATTAGTATTAATATTTATACATATATTCACAGTTTTTTGTTGGAATCTAATCGCATGAATCTCTCATTACATAATTGTCTTCTCTCTGTTCATATGAATATACAATACTTGAATTCTACGTTCACCTATATGCAAGTTGCAGATACATTGCGATGCAAATCTTATATAAAAATTAAAAAAAAAAAAACAAAAAAAACGTTCTGCAAGTCGTTGAAAACTGAAAAAAAAAAATAAATAAAATTAAATAAATTAATAAATAAATAAACTAAATTAAAGAACATACGTGGTTTTATAATTAAAGTAAGACGCGTGCTTTGGCAGTAATATTTAATCTCTGCAGTGTTAAATAATATCTATAAATACGACTCGTTGATCATAGCTGATCGTGAGATGGCAATCACGTTTGCTTTACGTATGTATGTACATATATCTATATATGTATATATTAGTCTTTGCAAAGATTTTGTTATGATATAATTACATATGCAGTACGTTTACTAGTTACGATCAGACGTCAAATCGAATAAACTAAAGCGTAGATCTAAAATGTAGATGCACGATGTTTTTGACAGTCTGATATGTCTTAATAATTCAAAGAATCCCATATCTAGTCCGCATACATAAATATCACTTATATATTCTCAAAACGGATTATGCCTACCTATTACAGTACACATGGTAAGTAATTGTTAATTACACGTTTTCATACGTAATTTGGTAATAATTTTGCAAATCGTAGCTAAGAGCTTGCGGCTACACTCATAATTGAAGAAAAAATTGACAGGCTTGTAATCAGTCGGTAAAAAAAAAATGAGAAGTAAAAAAAAAATTGAAAAAAAAAAATTTTATCTATATAATTATCAAAAGTCTAAGTGCTTGAAAAAAAAAAAAAAAAAAAATTAACAAAAAATAAGATCTGCTCCGATTTCCTTTTTTTTTTTTTTTTGTATCAGTCTAGTCACTGTAAAGTCGTGTCCGCGAATAACAAAGTTGATTGTAGAACAACATGGTAATTTTTGCAATAATAATTGAATAAAAATGAATACATTATATATCATGTATAGATATAAAAAAAAAAAAAAAAAAAAAAAAAAACTTTTTGTATTTGCAGACACCTTTTCATTAATATGATGATAGGTTATATTTTAATTGTCGTTTTATGAAATTTGTAATGATAATTAATTTTTCGTCATAAATTATGTTCTTACAGTTTAACGAGCAATCACTCCACAATATATTAATAATATTAAATTTTAATCGTTCAAAAATAACCATGACATCAGTCTGACTATCTTAAACTGGATACCGGGTCCATTATGCATTATATACTTTGATAATAAAAATAAAGTTCAATCTGTAATTATTCAATCCTTTGAAATAATGGAGTCAATAAATCGTGGTCTTTCCATTATCCGCAATATTTAATAGATGAACATAAAATCAAACGTATATTTTAATTCACACGTCTGAAAATAAAAATGTGAGCATCAAAGTTTTGGGAAAACCCAGCGATCCATTACTCTTGGGTATTAAAACAGCTTTACTGCATATTATAAAAATAATATCAAAATAAATTAACAATTTTTCTTTTTTTCTTTTATATATTCTTTTCGCTTTTTTATCATTGAGTTAGAAAAAATATCATACAATCTAATACCGCAGATGCAATACGCAAAGTATATTATAGGTATGATACACGTGTAGATAAACTATAGATAGTAAGGCTGAAAATTAATTAAAACTGGACTTTTAGACTGGGTTTAGTATATTTACGCACTTACCAACTAATCTCATGCACGATAAGAGATGGGATATACTTACAGGATAATTTATACCGGAAATAGCAAAAAATAAAACTACATACATGTTTTAAAAGAAACTTGTTCTCCTATATAGAAATTCAAGGTAAACTGATTAAGAAGAGAAGGAAGAAAAAAAATGTTTATCCTGTCCTTGGGGACAGTGTATACTGACCGAGACTACCGTACGTCATCACGGGAGATATCAAGATACTTATGATACAGAAAAGGATAAAATAAGATCTCTAATACATACATACATACATATAATGGGAAATTTTTTAATTCACTAACATTTGACCCTCGAAATATAAAATCTGCGCGGTGAGTGATGAAATCTTTTTTTATTATATAATTATTTTTTTTTGTTCTTTTCATCCGAAAAAATTACTGTCACCTTGCTCTGCCTCAGTTAAATCAACTTACGCATCACTATAAGCATGATTTTTTCGGCAAAAATAAAAAAAAATCGATAAAATTTGAAAAATATTTTTTTAATCTCATCACACTTGCCTTTTGTCTTTCTTGATAATTAATATTATCACTCTTATATCACTATTGTGATAAAATCTATGGAATATATAGGTACTCATGTACTGAGATCATTTAATGTGACATTGAACGGTGTCAATCGTTTTCAATTAAAGATCAAATCTTTTGTAGACTGAAAGAAATTTTTTTTAGTAAGTATGTTACAGATTCGGGCTGAATTGAAGTTCGAGATGGTTTCGGATTTTTAGAAACATTAATGTTGAAAATGTTTCAATTTTAAAAGATCGAAATGTAGGCAATTAAAAACTGAAAAAGTTCGAAACTTCGGAAGTTCAAGAATCCGAAAATTTAATGAAAACGTATGACGTCGCTCCTTGCGAGAATTTAAAGTTTCGGAAATTTGGCCGTTCGGGATTTTAAACCTTTGGTGTTTTTCGATTAGGAAGTTTTTCAAATCGACTATTATGCTAACTTACGGGGAAATATCCAAAGACTAATATAATCGTGATATTAAAATTCATAATTTTGACTTTACGGGATTACTTCTAAAATTCGAAAATTTTGAATTGCATATACTGCATATACTCAATTAAAATTTAAACTAAGGTGGATCAAAACTGACCGTTGATTCTCAAATCGCGATCCCTCCCTCTCTCTTTCGAGTAAAGTAATATAATATAATATAGATAATCAACAAATAGACAAAGGCATCGCTGAGTATTTGCAGCAAACTTTTTATCGTCTGTACAAATAATTGATAAATCGTTATTAGCTGATGAGTTATAATTTACTCACACAAAGGTATACGGCCTTACAGAGATAAGTTGCATACAGACTTTAGTCACAACCGTCAGTTGATATATATAACTGTCACATTTTAATACAGAGCGTTTATTGTGTCCCTGCACAATCTACTGTCTCGATAATTCCAATGCCAAAGTACAAAGTGATGAAAATTTCTATATGAATTAAAAACTATTACAAATAGATGGAGTGAATTATTAATTCTTCATTGTCGAGCGTTGAT
The DNA here is from genome assembly GCA_963924015.1 of Macrophya annulata. Taxonomy (NCBI): domain Eukaryota; kingdom Metazoa; phylum Arthropoda; class Insecta; order Hymenoptera; family Tenthredinidae; genus Macrophya; species Macrophya annulata. Next base: position 4,391,851 of record OZ001259.1, on the reverse strand, counting down.
GATGGAAAATAAATTGGGCTACATTATTTTCAGTTTAGTAAATGCCCATGCCAATGGAATTTTACCCAATGGATAAAAAATAAAAAGCAAGCAAACTGAAAGAAATTATTTGGGAAGAAATTTTCGAACTTTATGACATATACTTAATCAAATCGACTACTAGTCCTTAGAAAAGATAAAAATTTGAAATTTATGTAAATGGGCAGGTTTACTTTGGCTGTTTACGATACCCTGCAGATGGTTTCGAGTATTTCAAGTATCCATACGTATACTACCGAAAAATTTAAGACACATTTTCAACATCTAATCTATTATAAACACAGCTGTTATAATTCTTGATCTTTATTATCAGTCTGAAAAACGAAATGCTATAGATATAGGTAAAAATATTTGATAAGTAAAAATATGACGGTAAATTCATTTGCGTATTATATGTCGTTAAATATCAATTCTTTCACGATTTAATCCGAAGTTCCCGTCACGTTTAGATCATGATCAAAGAATATCAAATTAATTTATATATAGTTTAAAAGAACGTACGCGAGTCTCGTAGATATACGAAGTCAGGGCGTTAATCAAAGACACACGTTTATATCAATTATTCAACTGCATGTATGTAGGTATATACATATATACATACAGAACGAACATAAATCAATCAACGTTGATACTATTTCACGTTCATATAGTACGTATCATCATTTATTCATATATAAACCGCGATTCACAAAATTTTACCACCGTTACGTTTCGTTCCGTTTTTTTTTTTTTTTTTTTCTTTTCTGTCAAAACAAAAATAAAAAACTGATAATAAACCTAAAAACTTTTAATCAGTACTAAATATGCGATAACGAGCTTCTCCGAATACTGTTACTAATTGTAACTGCATACCTATAATCTATGATAAAGCCTAGACAAGAGTAGGTATGCGGTTACGATAGCCCACTTTCACTTCGTGGTCAATGTCATTTTGTTAAACTCGTTTCCATCGTCGTAAGGCTCGACGATTATACATCATAGTCAAATATATATGTATAAATAATTTTGATAGTAAGTACAGAAGATAGACTATAAGTAAAAAAATTTATTTTTTCATTTATTTTTTTGGTTTCGCTTTACTGCAAACACCGAATTTCTTGTATTACTGACTCCTGTATTTGTTCTGCTCACATATAGCATACAGCTACGAAACAACGTTATATGGGTACAGGTTTAGGTAATTTCCAAGAAACAAGATTATATTCCTGCCTACAGCGGTTTTTCCTATTAGTGAATATCACGGGGAAAAAAACACGAGTGATCATCGTGATCACTTATCCTTAGGATAATCCCGTCTTTAATATTACGATTTAAATATCCATTAATTACCTACCGTCGATAATTATTACACCGCATTCAAAAATTGATCTTCGATCTTTCGGACCTGCTGCAGTCTTAAAGTTTCAGGACTCAATCAATGAGGTTAGTAAAAATAAAACAAAAAACTTGCCAGTAATTACATTTTAGGTTTAAAAAAATGCCTAAGAACGAACATACGTGATTAAGATAGAAAAGAATAACAAAAATAATAATTATTATCTCTCGCATTCAGGCCACGCACGATTGCAGCAAACTTTACATGATTTTTATTTTTATTTTTTTCTGTTTATCTACTTGCGACACACGGGATATCCAAACAATTATTCATAGGGGGTCAAGTTCGTTTTTCAAATGGTCAATATTATGTGCAGGTACTAATGTTGAGTAAAAATAATAATGTAAAAATGTGCACGTGATCATTTGAAGTAAAAAAATATTTAAAAAAAAAATAGTACTTACTGCTTCTCCGTCCTTCACGTACTGTGTATGTAAGGTCAGTGAACGCCAAATCAACTGGTGGTCTTTTTGGAAGATGGGTAATAGTCTTTGGCTGTGCAGGTACGATCTGAAGACGTACCGAGCCTTTTCTTGGCTGCATTAATATACCGTTAGAGTCATCGTCCCTCGAGCTGTTACCTTCGATCTTCATTGTTACGTTTTGTAAAATGATTTATCGTAATTTTACGTTAGTCAAGATTTCGATAAATTTTTTAATTTTTCTAGGGGTTTTTTTTTCGATCTTTTTTTTTTTTTTTTTTTCTCAACAGAAACCGCGAAATGAAACTTTCGCAATTCAATCGAAGTTTCTCAGATTAGTTATTTCGTCACAGTTGCAGCAATGGACGTCCTCCTCGCTTATAGTTTCACCGCCTGAAAATGATAGATTTCTAATTAGAGAAAAAGAGACGAGAGGAAAGAAAAAAACAAAAAAAAAATCAAATTAAAATAAAATTATCGGTTTTGATTTTCTTTTTTTTTTTTTGTTTCTTTTATAATTATTACTCCATCATTCATTCATCCTCGGGTCAATTTTTGCCTGTTACATACACACACACACACGTACGATGGGATTGTTAGAAATTATTCAAACTGTATATTACTTGATAAATAAAAAAGAAACAAAAATCATTTTTGAATAAGATTCTTACATTCTGAATGGCAGCAGTTATGGTAGAAAGTTGAAATCGTGATATTGGCAAATATTGCCAAGTTAAAAATCCAACGGTTTTCACACAAAACTCAAACACTAGTATAAGTCATTGCAATTTAAAATAGATAAAGAAAATTGAATACATATATATATATTTTTTTTTCAACTCAACGCGCTCTTATATATTTCTTTCTAATATATGTATATATGTATATACATATATATTTATATAGAATAATGAATAAAACCAACGAAAACTACAATTTTTATTTTTATCTACCTATATATGGCAATAATAAGGCACTATAACGCGACTGATATAATATATACAATTAAAACAAATAAAAACAACAACAAATTAACAGAAATACACGAAAACTTTATTATACTTTTAAACGCGGTATAATCTATATACTCGCGAGGCCTTATCGTGCCTCCTCACTCAAGCACGACTCGAATCGGACTGACCGTTCGCTGTTGACCAGTCGCATATCGACTCGCTTCTCGTTCTTGGTTTAAAAATTACCGGGCGTAATGAAGTCGGCGTTGATCAACGTATAGGTATGATAAAACGAGGTGTTTTTAGTCTTTCTGTATAACCACACCAGGCTGAAAAACCCGATTGATAATTACTCACTGATTTATTGACATTATAATATTTCTTTTACCGGGTTATTTAATCGCCAGACAGAAAAAAAAATAAAAAATCGCTACATTTCTTTCGATAATATTTCAAATAAAATACATTCATATATATTTCTGTTCAACTGTTTTATAAAAGACTAGATAATAATTCAATGACAAAAAATAAAACCAACAATAAGTCAAGATCAGAGAGGTTGTTGTTTGGACAATTTTAGAACCAACTAAATGTATATCATCGAAAAATGTGTTCTGATAAGAAAAATTCTTTAAAGTTGATAATCTCCGAAAGAATTTATTTTTTATCTGCAAGAAAAAACATCGCTGTACTTTTTTTTTAACAAATCCATCAATTTCGGGATTCGGAAATGATAATAATAATAAAAAAAAAGAAACAGTTTGACCTTTCATCCGGTCCAATTGCTTGATACTAAAATAAAAAAAAATAAAAAATAAAAAATAATGTAGACAACCTGCACTCAACATTTTTGCATTGATATCATGTTATTTGGAAAAATCTTTGGATAAAGCTGTCAAGGTTTACTACAGCCGCTCCTATATGTGTACCAAATAGTTTTGTTATAAGGCAATTGTTTACCTAAATTCTATAGCAAATCCAATATTATCTCCGTGGCGTGGGGATATATGAGTCATTGAAGGATTTCACATCGCTTATGCGTGAGCATCTGTTAGTATTTGTCTAACGAAGTAGATTTTTATCTGAATTAAAAATCCTCCTCTCCTTCTTTTTTATACATTAAATATGCATTTTGAGACATATAAATGATAGAATTTATTTGAAATTTTATAACCTTACATTTTTTGTTCCTCAACATTTATAACAAAAAAAAAAAAAAAACATGGTTTAGAATAAAAAATTTTCGTATCCAAAAATGAAATTAATGGAATTTCATCGGTCCACTTCGAATCTACATTAATATAGAATATTTTCTTAAAATTTCAAGAGGTTTCGATTAACGATAGTGGCCTGTATAGCCAACATACAAAGATAACTTTTTCTGAGATGAAATCGATGTATGTAAAATGATCTAGTTGACAGGAGTCATTTTCAGCGTTTGTGTGGTCAGTTTTTTTGGTTACCGCGATTTAGATCGATTAAGGTACAAAGTCTGGGAGGCAAGAACTTCACCTGTAGACTAGTGTGAAATATATATTTACGTTTTCGTAATAACGTCGTTGCAATATTGTAAGTTAGACGACGCAGGATATGTACAAGGCCAATATAACATATAGAAATATGTATACATACATATATATATATATATATATATATATATATATATATATATATATATATATATATATATATATATATATATATATATATATATATATATATATATATATATATATATATATATATATATATATATATATATATATATATATATATATATATATACGAGTAAATACGCGATCATTAATCGGGTCGTTTTAAATCGACGCGTTAGATCGGATATTCTGAATTAGCTGTGGGCGATTGGATCGATTTATATCTGTGACGTAGATTGTATAGCCAGTTCTTAGCCGACTGATTTCGCGATCTATAGATGACACTGACATTAGTCAAATAGTGTTTCCGCTTCGCCGTGTTAATTATTTGTTAATAAGAAAAAAAAAACAAAAAAATTAATATAAACAAAATTTATCATGTCGCATCTGGATTATCTGATACGCTATGATATCATCTAAAAACCCTGAAAAAAATTAAAAAAAAAAAGTTGTTCTTGAGAGATGTTTGACACTGTAAAGAACGGAAACGGATATAGATGTACGGAAATAAAAAAATCGACTTGTTTTAGATTTAGATTTTTTTTTTTTTTTTGTTTTCAAACCAGGAAGAATGAGTCTGTAGAGGTTAAATTTTTACAAATGAATATATATATATATATATATGTATATAATAAATAACATAATGAGAGGGGGAAAAAAAGGAGGTCTTTAAATTTCCATATTTTTTTGTTTTTTAATCGCATGCGTAATTAAGTGAGATATAATTATAAATTTAGAGAAGTATATATATATATATATATATATATATATATATATATATATATATATATACATACATATACATATATATATATATGTATATAAAGTTTCGTAAATAAATGAGAAGACGGTACGGATAGAGATACACATGTTTATCAAGTGAAAATATATGTATATACGTTAGATTTAAAGTTCACTCGACCCATTTTCTAAGCGATTCTGAAACGTATTGGATGTGATGACGTCAACGTGCAGTGACAACGGGTCAAAGGTTCTTGGCCGTTGGAAAAATCGGGACTGTACGTTTGTTCATCCATCCGCCACAACGCGTTTACTGTTTAACATACATAAAGCGTATAAAGACTTGCGACTTTGGATGCTAGTTGATTGTTTTATCGTTAATCACGTTCTCGATTCGATATATGAACATTTTTAAGGCTTTAGGTATATGTGCATATTAATTAAGGTGCGATATTTATTTCTTGTGTCACGTTTTTTCTTTTCTTTTTATTTTTCAGCCCAATTCAACCATCAGAAAGGCGAATGAAGAAAGAATAAATAAAAAATATCAATTAGCTATATTTTTTCGTTAGCTGGAGGATTAGAGTTCCGAATCTTGAAAGTTCCGAACGGTCTAAATCACGAATTCATTTCAGACAATTTCGAGTTTTCAGAAACGCTGAAGTTAAGAATACTGCAGTTCTGAAAGCTCGGAATGCAGACAGCTAAAATTAATTCGGAATGTACAGGACTTCGAATGTTTAAAAATCTGAAAATTTAATGCGGGGGTACAAATCTCGTGAATTTCTAGTTCCGGAGTTTTGACCGTCTGGATTTATATAGCTATCAGAATTTCGGACCTCCGGTATTTTTCAATTCAATTGAGGATTTCTAATCGAATATACAGACTTCCGGGGAAATACTCTTCCCAAAAATTCCCAATCGGCAATATTAAAATTCGGAATCTTGACCGTTCGGGATTTTGAAAATTTGGGACTTCAACCCAGTCCCCTTTTGCAGCACACCAATATACATAATAAATATTAAAAAAAAAAAAAAAAAAACGGCCTATTGCTATTACACTTAGCATAGCGAGTAAAAATCATTTCGTATAGGTTCAGAACAAGATGATAATATGTGTTCGGTGTGTGTACATATTATATCGAAATGAGGCAACAGTAATTGCCCATAAATATCGATGATACAAAGAAGAAGGAATACGTATAGGTATAATATTGACTAATGCAATTAGCCCGCGTAAAGATGATCGTAAACAGCCGGAGGTTTTTTTTGTACGTTGTACGTCGTCGTATAGTTACTTCCATCATACATGGAAGGTACAGGAACCTTTCAAAGATAATGTGTAACTAATAGGGTTACCTATGAACCAAACTAACATTTATGCCTCATGCGAAATCAGTTACGAAATTTAAAGCTGTGTAAAATGTCATGATTTAATAACTTTGGTCCGAAAGTGATTGATATACGATTTATTAAGTAACTATTAAACACGTACTACGTTCTCTTGACCCAAAAATTCACACCTATATCTAATTAAGGTAAAAAAAAAATGCGTACACTTTTTTACAGGATTCCAAAATATTCGGTTTTTTGGATTTCCTTTCGCGAAACGTAATAACCGGATACTCTGCCAAGCTTATTTGCATCAATTTCGCACAATCTAATGACCTGACAAAATTGCAATGGAAAATAAGCCACGAATTTTATTTTTTTGGTAATTATCCAAATTGATTCTAGTTACTGAATTACAATGCCTAATATACGCAAGGTAAAATTAATAGAGTCGTTGTAATGAGAGGTAAGAAAAATAAAAATAAAATAACGTATAAGACGACGATATCGTGGGCGATTATGATCTGTATAATATCCTGTATGATAAATGTCTGTGTAATTAATTACGTGAATCGTATGATTCAATGTGGGTATATTTTTTACACGTAGGTACCTACTAGACTTATAAGTAACTGACCTAAGGCAACTTGGTTTGTCGGTTATGGTCAAGGTGTAATAACTGTTTTAATACGTATGTATGTACCTACCTACTATAAAGCTTACGTCAAGCTTAAATCATAATCAATCAAGTAGTTTTAAAGTCGAAATTGAATTTCCCATGTGAGAAGTTTGACCAAATTTCGGATTTGGTTGTCAAAATCTTTACATGAATTCTAATGTATATGTACCTAGCTTTTAGAAATTTGAGACAATTTTTAATTTCCTACACTGATCATCGTATCGAGAGATTTATACAAATATAAAATTGGCGAAATAAAATAAGTCTATAGAATTCGCCAGTTCAATTTTTGAATATTAAAACTAATCTATTCTAATCTAATCTGTGTAATAAATGATTAGCATAAATGAATTCGTATAGACACCTTGAAGATATATATAATATTAAGTTTGAAATATTTTTGATCATTAAAATATGCCACGATATATACATATATCGTAGGTATGTAAAAAAAAAGTCAACTATGAAATCGAATGTTGAATCAAGTTTAAATATCATATCGTTGTATCGTTTCTATATCCGCAAGTGTACATTAAAAATGGTAATAATGAAAAAAAAAAGAAAAGGAGGAAACAAATATGAGAAAAAAAAAAAAAAAAAAAATGATAATAATCATGGCCAGAAACCTTGAACTTTTATAATGCAAAAGAAATTATTATTAAACACGTTCAGATATCTACTAAAGTCACATGTTATAGTCATGTTATAAAATTTTTTCAACAAAAAATATTCCAAAAATTGTTAAGAATTAGAGAAAAATTGAAATAAGTCGTTTTATCCTGCATGTACGTTACGCATGCATATTGTTTGTTATATTATTCATTATACTGTCCAGTGAGATTTGAAAATTACATACTCGTGCAGAAGTTCTCTTTCGCATATTATTTTGCAATCATGTTATATTTCCTGGCTTATTAACAACGGAGAAACTGCCTCGTTTCCCCATTCCCTTCTCTTCCCCAAGAAAGGAATTTTTTTTTTTTTGTTTTGTATTTTATTTATTATTATTTTTTTATCGTAATCTACTGGACAGTGTCCACTAGGCGATAAAAAAAAGCCTCTCATAAAATGAAAACTTCCAAAGACAAACAACCAAAAATATTAATAATAAAATTTTCAAAGGCAATTGCAAATAGTTTAACTTGAATATATTTGAAGTCACGTGTGAAAAGCTTGGAGATAGTTAACAGTAATAACAAATTGTGAAAATAACAATTTGGAGAAAAGTTTGTCAAGCATATAATTATTTGCGAAATTGCTAAAGCACATACTGAATACCGCGGAATGCTGTTTTATTTTTATTCATTTATTATTCTTCTTCTTTTTCTTCTGCTTCCTCTTCTTCTTCTTTTTGGGGTTGATTACTACTATTATTTATTAATCTCGCATATCGATACGGTATTGCGTTCTCACGTTAATATTTAAAATTGGTTTCGTCCCACTGACGTCAACTATACACACCGCGATACTTTACAATTGATTCGTTTATACAAATCGCGTGTCTCGAGTCACGTATACCAATAAATTGTACTATAGGTATAAATATATATACCTAACTGTGTTAATTAATTTATAGAAGAAATTTTATTTTAGGTACGATACATACATACGTTGATGAGAAAAATTAGAAAATTTTTATACAAAATTTCGCAATATTTTATTTCCCATAATTATTGCACGGTAATATCCATCATCTCTGCAAAGTTGACACCCCCATAGACCAGAAACGCGGAAGGTATAGGTAAAATCCTCGGAATTGCAGATATGTAGTAATTACAGCTATACCTATATACGTGTATACATAAGTAACCTCTTTATTCTTATATGCATATCGTGTCAGCTATCAATTTTATAACGTCAATCAATGACAGTATAGTTGACATGCGTCACTACGACTTCTATAAGTTTCTCATCAAGTATGCGTGCACATAACTTGCCTACGTACACACCATTTGTTCAACTGCATGAATGGAAATTTTTATTTTTTTTTTTTTCATTTTAAAAACAATTAACAAAACTTTCTCATTGTATTCTCATGGTCATATTATAACCGGCCATATAATCATTGTCATGAAATTTATGCATGAATAAGAAAAAACAATAAAAAAAATCAAATAAATAACAAGATATAAGAAAGAAAGAAAAGACAGAAAAACTCGATACAGGTACCTGTTCTTGAAAAAAAAAAGAGAAAAAAAGAAAGTTAGCTTTGTGACATCAACTAACTTGCAGTATAAAAAAAGTAAGAAGAAAGGGGGGGACAAAAATGGGAGTGATAGTGAAATCTCTTGACTCTTGGAAAAGTGTTCTGCACTTTCTTTTACGATAAAGTCTAGACTTACATTAGTCAGACCTAGGATACAGGTATAATATACAAAAATAATTACATACTTCTATACGACGTGCTGCATAATTTTTAACATACTGCATACTGCGGTGAAAGTTTATTATACATATATACTTACATTAGGTATATGTTATACATAAGTATATTATAATATATGGTATAAATATATATATTTTAATTAATTTATTGATTAATATTATTGCAATATATATGTAGAATAACGTGCGCGTGTGTATACATATATTTAACACATAATTTATGTACTACCATATATTATATACATACATATATATATATATAACCTATGTATAACTTACTCATTAATGTGTAATATAAAACGTGCATATAGTTACCGGATCTAATTATTTATGTATGATGATGCGGGTGAATCAGATCTCGAGGAATCGATGAAATAAATTGTTTTAAATAATTTTATAATAGTTTATATAATTTTATATATTTATGGGTTGCGATCAAGTTGAAATTTCGTATGATCAAAATTACGAATTTATTTCAGACGATTTAGAATTTTCAGAAACGTTCAAATTCAGAATATGAAATGTGCAGACAGTTCTAAGCTCAGGAAGTCAAAGACTCCGGAAATCCGCAAGAATCCGAAAATTTAATCGAAGGGCACGACGAACTTCATGCGCGAATTTCGTGTATCGGAGTTTTGGTCTTTCGGAATTTTAGCTTTTGGAAAACTTGAATCTCCGGTGTTGAAGTTTTTTACAGACTTCCGGGGAAATACTCTTGCTCCAAATTATATAATGTCTTGATAACATTAAAATTTGGAATTTTAACCGTTCGGAACTTTCAAAAAATTCTAAACTTTAACCCAGCCCCGGTGTAATTTGTACTTATATTAATTTAAATATGAACTCGATCGATCGCGTTTAAACAGTTTAAACATACTCATAGGTACATACGAAATTCTTTGTCTAAAGACAAACAGAAAAGATTATCTTAATCAAATATTACAATTTTAGTGTCAATGATCTCAAGAATGAATAGCCTCATTTCCAAAGTTCAATATAAACGCAATAAGATCATAATAATTAGTCTTCTCTAAATAATTAATTAGTCTCTGTAATTGTACACAGATTTATACTTTTATTTTAATATTTTACTTCATTTCTACTGCTTCTAATAAAACTTCATTATTCTTATCCTTTTTCTAGTTTTTTTTTTTTAAATAAATTACTCCACGCTGTAATACCTAATGTAATTCCACAGCTGTGTCAGACAGTAGCTCCCCGGATGACATCAAGATTGGTAGTAATAATACATTTAGCACGTGCATGAGATATTACGTGGAATAACAGAGAAAAACAAGAAAACAAAAAAAAAAAAAAAATCATCTCTACACCGCGGTAACGATTCCTCTTGCGTAATTGAGTGCGGTTAAGTATTGTATGTATCAATCATCCATTGCACATGCGGAAAATTCAGAATTGTAGATTAAATCATCGAGATGTGAAAAGTGTAGAATTTAAATCGCGAAAGAGTTAAGCGAGGTAAAATAAGAAACCCTGCAAAAATAAAAAGAAAAAAAAAAAATCGCAAGATGTTTGAAGACTTAGTGTAAAAACCAACAGAGTTCATTTGAACTTTAAAAATTTTTCTAATTACAATATAATATTATATTTGGTTAGATAAGTCAATTTTGATTGATTGTAGATATACAACTTTCGATTTAACATTAATCAATATGTTTGAATATTTTTTTTTCTTATTAATTGTTTTCTCTCTGTATTTTTGACATTTTTCTATTACATATATACCTGTAAAGGTATACTCGTACAACACATGCGGCTATTAACCCCGCGGCAAATATAGGTACGTATTTAAATATTAAAGGTTTTACTGCATCATCAATAAAACTAATTTATCGATACTTACATATTCATAAGGGAATTTTCTTATATATTCTATACTGTAACACGATTACTTACACGAAGTGCGAGAAGATTTTTTTATTTATTTATGTATTTATTTATTTATTTATTTATTTATTTTAAGAAGAATGCTAATTCTGAAAAGGAAATTTCACAACTGCAGTAGCTGTATTATAGTTATAAATGTATAAGCATGTGTTTTGAAATATTAAATAGAAATTGAGGTTACGTAAAAATAGCTACTGTATATATGGTATATGTATTTGTGTAGATACACACTAAATAATATAACTATAGTTACAAATTACCGTATAGTAATGATAAAGACACATGAACATAGAATTTCATGTCAATGTTCTCTGAGACTGTATAAATTCTCATGATTCATACGCGTGTAAGATATGATTGATTATCTACATATATTATTACCTGTTTATATTATAGTTTCACAGCAGCAAACATATGCTGCAGGCATTTTGTCAAAATTAACTAATTTCAAAACGTTAATTTGCATGACAATAAATTCTAAATAAAAAGAGAGAAGAAAAAAGAAAAAAAAAAAAAAAAAAAAAAGAAATTGGATTGTTACCATTCGGCTAAAAGAAACGTTACAGAATTTCCTTGCACAATCTAAGTGTACGTACATACCTACCGGCTAAGAAATAGCCATGGGAAAAAAAACTCGGTCTTTTGATAATTGACGATTAAAATATAGCGTGACTTAAGACGACTTTTTTTTTTTTTTTTTTTTAAGGATATTATGAAATTGGCAACGTCTTGAGACATTAAGTTGGATTGCACCATTTTTTTCCGTCACTTTTCTTTACTTCTTCTTCTTCATCTTTTTTTTTTTTTTTTTACTCAGTTTTTTATTTATTTTTATTTTTTATTTACGTTAATTTTGAGGTCAACGCTATTGCGAAGCTCCATCTGTCTCTTATCAATACCTACTCTCACGCGTGGAGGAAAGAGATAACTATATATAGACACTTTTGAGATAGAGCGAGGAAACTATATATATATACTTACCTATGTACCTATAACATATAGGTATATACATACATATATACTTATTGGTTTTGAATGAAATAATTTTTTATAAAAAACGAAGGTAGTCGCGAATTTAGATTTTGGTTCATTTGGTCTAACCTTGTATTTCATTGAGTGAAATATTGTCCTTAATTTGGCAGACACATTGCCTAAGATTATCAACGATAAGCTAAAATCGATTTTGGGTCATCCAGCCGATATTAAACTCTTTGTAAAATCTCTTTGATTAATTTTTTTGGGGGTTTTTGTTGCTGATAACAATAATAAAAAAAAAAACAAACAATAAAAGAAATTCTAAACTTGCTAATTTCTCACCTTTTTAATTCTACAAAGACAGTCATGCTAATGACTTTGTTTAAATTGTAAAATAAATTCAATTGAAAGAGGTTAAGCACCTAACGAACTGCAATCAACTATAAGTGTTATATTTAGCATATTAAAATTTTACTTGCTTAATTTACAACTGTTTAATTAACTAATTTCGACACCCATATTGCTTGGACATCGCTAGATAGGTAGGTATACACATAGCAAGTAGGTAATATGTACTGAAATCTTTCTGCAGCAGCCGGACACCGCCGGGATAGGATAGTTTGAAACAAGATTTGTAAAATAATGAATAAAAAATGGACAGAAAAAAAAAATATATATGATATACACAGCTAACTGTACATACATGAATAATTTAATATAAAAAATTTCTAGTTGTTATTCTAAATATACATTACGTTATTAAAAAATATAGGTTTCCATTCGAAAAAAAAAAAAAAAAAAAATAACAAAAAGGTGACCTCCCCCTGACTCCAGTGGCGTCTTAACAGAAAAATCTAACAACGTAAGCTTTTTTCCCCCATCTATAAACTCTGCAACTTTTGTCCTAAATATTTTCTCATATATTTATTTGTTTGAAAAATATCGGCCTGAGTTGATTAAAACCAATCACTCTGTATAATACATATACCTACAATCTATCTGACTTATTTTTATTATCAGCCGCAATATATATATATATATATATATATATATATATATATATATATATATATATATATATATATACTTCATTAAAAATCCATAGGTATATGTACATACGTATGTAGTACATCGTATAATATTGATCTTTTTTTAATTCACGTCAGAGTAAAGGTCGTTTGTCGACTAAGCAAGATCAAAGTCTATGAGAGTATTCGTATCGTGTCTCTCCTTCTCTCTCTTTCTCTCTCGGTCATGTGAAATTGTTGACCACAGCAACAGATAACTGGTTCTTCAGTGGAATTTAACAACCTCAATATTGGACGATTGGATACATATATAATTATTTAAATTGTATTTATGTACATCGTTTAATTTTCACTAGTTTCTAGCTACCATCATAGGTCGAATTTTGTTTGTCAATCAAAAAAGGAAATAAATTTTTTTTTTTTTTTTTTGTTTCTTTTTTAATCAATTATTTAGCTAATTTATCAACACGCAACTAGGATACGAGTATCACCATGTTACCGCTCCATCGTCTAATCTAATCAAAATTTTATAAATATGATCATACCCTAAAGTTCTTTTGTTCGTTTCACTCCCACCAAGGACACATGCTGATGTAATTCCTGTACCGGATTTGCAAGATAAAATAAGAAAACAAAAAAAAAAATTATAAATCCGAATTTATTGAATCACAAGATCTGCGGCATGAGCAATTATTGCTTTAACTAACAGGTAAAGTACCTATCTACATATTTTTTCATTCGCAGTTATATCCGTTTGGGTTGATCAGATGTATTGGAACGTGAAATAAAAGTAGGTAATCAAAGTTGAAATATTACCAGCTATATATAATGATCGGTTATCGAATGTTTTCTAGTTTCTGTTATTTTTCTGGTTAATATATGTACATATATAGGTATATATATATATATAATATTCAAATAAAATTCTATATACATTTTATTTGTATTTTTTTTCTTTTTTTTGTATTTTTATTAAATATTTTCTTGACCGTGTGTCGTTACACCCGGAAGACAGGTAGAAATCAAAGATCAGAGACGTACCTAACTACGAACCTTGACTCGTAAATGATAGCCAAAATCATTGAATCGAGAAAAAAAAGAAAAAAAAAAAAAACACTAATAATAAATAAAAAAATAAATATAAAAGAAGTGAAGCAAAAAATGGACCAAAGTAATATGTAATTTTAATTTAAAACGTCATGATTATTTTTTGGAGTGCCAGAACCCGTTGGGAAAGGAATGAATAATTAAACGATCGTGACAACGTCGCAATATAAAAATCCACATTAGGTTTTGCCGTTTTAAAAACAGATATATAAATAATCTACTATACCCAAATTTTTATTTATTAATCATAACCTACAATTATAATAGATACATAATCGATTATAAACATGTATTATAGGCGATATTGTACATTAGTCGTACCCACTGCAGAAATATTTTAGTTATAATTGAATCGTATATTAATTATTAAAATGACTGGAATTATTATTCAGTTTTGGGAAGGTTATACCAGATTGATCTAACTATAGAATAAGTATGGGTAAAAAACGTGTGATTTAGCTGTTATAAAAAAAAACAAAGAAAAAAAAAAATTATGTCCTGCAGGCTATATGTACATCGGAGAAGGGAAATTGCGCTATCAAAAACCACGAGGCGAATAATTCTGTGAGAAAAAGATTAAAAAAAGAAATTTCACAATTACTTATCATGTATGCGATGATTAATAATGATTGTAATTTTTATCTAAGAAGGAAACTTTCTGATGGTACTAATTTTAGACTATAATGGATGCTAAGTATAACTTGTGAGATTAGAAGAAGAATTTCTAGAATGGATAATCAAGGAAATTAATCAAGGAAAATAATGGACTTAGCAAATGGGTTATCAACGAGAAATAAGGAATAGTATATATATATATATATATATATATATATATATATATATATATATATATATATATACATATATACAGAAAAAGTTACAAGACTCGGACGTCATTATTTTTTTTTTTTGCGATAAATTGCGGAAATTAATATTGATATTCCAGAACTTGAAGTAAGTAGTGCAATTATTTATCTGTTCTTTGATGATATACAGCATCATAATGAGATCACATACCCGATCGAGGTACAATTCGCATATCTGTCGAGAAGAGACAATCATTTTATAAGTTTATTGTTCAGTACAGTTTTTTTTCGATTGCGTGTCACAAGAATGATTATTTTTCTTTTATTCTAGTTTCTTTCGTATATTATGGAGATTTAATACGTAGTTTCACTCATCTCTAATGCCATTTATTAATAACCACATATAAATTATCTAATCACGTTCAGAACATCACATTTTAATGAGTATGACTACGCGTATATTTATGCATATTTTCACAGTGGGAATTCCTGCAGATTAACTTGACATGGGTTTGGCCGCGCCATTTTTAATTTTGTTAAAACTTTTTTTTGGTAATGGTGTGAGGTTTGAAAATATGAAAAAATATCATCTTGATTCTTTTTTTGTTTTATTTTTTTGTTAATCAATCTTTTTTTACCTGTGTGCCTCGAAATCTATCTCAAAAATAGCATAACGTAAAGACGATCTTTTCGCACAGCGCGACGTGTTGAAGAAAATAATATAGCCTGCTCATCTCGGGTCAAAGACCAAATATAATAAAACACCAGGGATACTTAGTTTCAAGATAAAAACAGACGAGAAATCAATTCTAATTCTAATAACTCATGTTATGTTGTAATTACATGTATGTATGTATACCTATGTACGTCTATACTTGCAGGTAAAACCAAGATGAAATAAAAAAAAAATACAAAAAAAAAAAAAAAAAAACAGAAATCCCGAACTATTCTACATAGTTACACAGCATAAAAATATATATATATGTATAGGTGCATATACATATATATGAATTATTGAGAAACAAAGTGCATGTGTACGTAAACCAAATTCTTTATTAAAAAAAAAAAAAAAAAAAAATTTTCTTACTATCCGAAAAGTAGATTAGATTAGAAAGTAGATTTTAATATTTTTCCATTCTTTTCGTTTCATTCAATTTCGTTTCTTTTTGTCTTTTTGTTTTTGGTATTATCTTTCTAAAATGACTCATACACCGCAATGTAATCGGAACACTATACGTTACGGAAATTACGGTAAAGATGCCATATGGATAAATATTGCGG
Organism: Macrophya annulata; assembly: GCA_963924015.1. Taxonomy (NCBI): domain Eukaryota; kingdom Metazoa; phylum Arthropoda; class Insecta; order Hymenoptera; family Tenthredinidae; genus Macrophya; species Macrophya annulata. The sequence goes on along the minus strand of OZ001259.1, from coordinate 4,375,165 downwards.
ATCAAGATTCGCATGTATCGAATCCTCGCCTACCTATACCTATTATCTTCAAGGGCAGACTTAAAGTTTATTTTATATATTTTTACTTCATTTTTTTTATTTTTTTTTGCTTCTCCAACAAAATTGGAGACGTGATTATTTTAATTCCGGATAATTATCTGATCATTTCCGTGAGGAACTCGATATCGTATACCTTGAAAAAAAAAGATAAAAAACAAAAAAAAACGACAAATTTCCGCCTTTTGCATGACCAAAAATTAGAAACGAATATATGTACATATATTTTAAGATTTGAAATGCCGATGAAAGATATAATGTAGATAAGCAAATCATGAGAAAAAAAAAGATATAAAAAATTGACCATAATTTGCTAACATCGCGATTCGCACACCGCGTGTTATATTATGAGGTTTCGAATAAATATTCATGTATTATATACAGTGTTTAACAAACTTCTTCTTTTTTTTGTTTTCTAACAGTAAATATTTGTGTAATTGACGTGAAAAAAAAAACCGCCATATACGATGGCATTGATTCATCTCGTCAACAATTGATCAACAAGTAAGAAAACAACGTTAGGAAGAGAAAAAAAATTTTTAAACAAATTGAGGACATTGTTGGAAAAAAAATTACCTGACCATTTTTCGTTTCTTTTATTCAAGATTTGAATTGTGAGACGAATTAAAAAAATTTATTCACGAACGCACCTTCTGAGACTAGTTTCAACGGTGTTTGCAAATTTACCTGAGGTAAAACAACGGTAATGTTGACCTAAGTTCAAGTAACATATTTTTAACACAATTCATAAGTTTTTTTTGTGTTTTTTTTTTCGAAAGAAATATCTTTTCTTATATTCATGCAGAAATAAATTTTCGTTTTTATACTGTTTACGTTAAATGTTTCGTCAAGTCATTCGGAAGCAAGGGCAGAGTCCGTCTTAACCCATGTTTTGACTTCGAAGATATGGTCCATTTTGAGGAATTTTTTTTTTTTAAATTGTATGAAAAAGCACCCATAAGTTAGACCAAAAGATATTTTTTATTATTAAGTAGTTTTTTTTGTTCCCTAAAAGGGAACATCGAACCGAAGAATTTGAATAGGCTGATTTTATATTTTGGAGCCAAGAGAGACTAGAAAAAATTATTCAGAACTTGACAGTCCATTTTCGCACACTTTAGCAAATTTATTATTAGATCTATAATATGATTACGTACTTAAATATAATTATTTGTATAGAAATATATATTTGTCGTTTTATTAACTAATAATGCAGGTACATAATAAGTAAATCAAGCATCACTTAGTCTGCAGTAATTTCAAAGTCCAAATACGTTGGTCAATGGTCTCGCGATTATCTTATCACAATGAAATCGTCTTATCAGAAAAGACAAGAAATAATTCTTAGGTCCAAGGTCTAATATGATCATAAAAAGTTGAATAAAATTACCCTCGCTACCCCGTCCATCATGCTACGTGGGTATATGTATGTATGTACGTATATACATATATTTTTCGTCACAGTTTAAGAACAAGAACGAAAATATGATTGTACATATTATCTGTCGTCTGGTAAATTGAATTCAAAATTTAATACATACGACTGAATATAATAACTGGCCACTCGTAATATGCCAAATAATTTCGGATATAATATACATATATGTATATATATACCTATATATATATATATACGATAGTCGCGTCAAAAAACCTGTTCTGTCTTATTTTATTTTCTTTCATTTTTTTGTATCTTTTTTATTTTGTTCTTTTTACTTTTTAACACAGTTTCAAAATTCAGAAGGTCGAAACCTAGAAAAATTCTTATGTGATTAAAATCAACTCCGTAAAAATGAATGAAAACTGGTTCAAAAAAACTTGTAAAAGAGAAGAAAAAGAAAAAAAAAAACAGTTATGAATAATAAAATGAATAATAAATTTAAACGTTTAGATAATATTTCTGATTATGATCTGTGTACTTGGTAGAAAAATAATTGCGGTCGTTGTTTTTGCTCATTCAAAAGATTCGATAACAAAGATCCTTGAGATCATCTAAAAATCTTATTATACACAGTCTGAGATTAACGGTTCTGTAATTCCTTCATACAAGACGAAAGACAAAAAAAAAAAAAAAAAAGACAAAGATAGAGAGGAAGACAGAATAGCTTGAAGATCTGTGCAGCCTAGATTACTAGCATAAGCTCAAAAGTATGTCACGTTATTATTATAATAAAGAATAATGTGTTGTTCGTTAGTTTATTCGTTTGTTGGTTAGTTTATCGCGTGAATACACACGTGTTATTATGATATATCGGAAGCGCGCTCTGTTGCTGCAGCGTTACGTGTTTCATAGATATAGATAGCGATATGTAATCGCGATGCGATGGAATATTAACGACAATAACATATACTGCACCGAGTAGAGAATTCGACGTTCTAGACAGACAATTTTATTCATTATTCATCCTCATTATTAATTTAATAAAAAATATATATATATATATATATATATATATATATATATATATATATATATATATATATATATATATATATATATATATATATATATATATATATATATATATATATATGTATGTATACATACTAAAATTCAAAAACAAATATACGTATAGCTGTTGTTCATTAATCGAATAATAATTATTTTTCACACAAGATAGGTTGTTGTGTAAATATTTTCGATATATATATACTGTAAAAGATAGAGTAAAACTTATATCTGCATTATAAAAACGATTTTCGTACGAATTGAAGAATTTCAATTAGTATAATGAAGCCGATTTGAACGACGATTGAAAGCTAAATAAAAAAGATGACGAGTAAGTTTTCAATTAACTTTAGTAGACATGTTTACGAATAAAATTCGCTTTTTACTTAGCGTGATAACGATAATTAGCAATAATTATTATTATTTTGCAAACCGAGTATATATCTCGGATCTCTGTATCGTTCGGTACCAGTACCTGTATAGGATTAAAGAAAGTCTATATGGCCTCGAGTAAATATTTACCGTAAGAAACATGAAACATCACGAGAACGCCCATATTATATACATATCATATACCTATATACATACATTATACTTGCCAGAGAAATTTGCCAGAGTCATTTACGTGTCGTCATAGCAATATACCGATCATTCACACATACCTATAATACGTATGTACAACTTATTTTAAATACGAATATATTATTATTAATGTAGGTACTGCTGATACAACCACGTAGGTATATGTTTTCTGTAAAACGCATATCGACTGAGCGAGTAATATCATTAATTCCTTTGTTTGTATATTTTTCAAAATAAATAATAATAAAGAATGCGTAAAAGATTAAATATGAATATTCACTCTAGATCTAACGAATTGTAAATATCAAAGTTGTAAACTTCTTATGCAAAGATTAATTATAAATATATAACTTACCAAAATGACACGGTGATACGTATATCTGATATATCTGAACTATTTTCCGGACTGAGAATAATGATCAACAGTGTATAGGTATAGATAGCTTTCTCGTAAAGTAAAAACAGTTGATTATTATAAATGACGTTTAAAATTTGTTTAACGATTGACAAAGTTTATATTAATTTAAAATCAGATTATATTTCTTCTTGTTTTAACAATAATTAATTCACTTTAATATAATGTTTCATTAATAATGAATATATACAATCGTTACTTTAACATTATACATATTAATCATTTGTAATCACAGAAATGTATATTGCATTAATTTTAACACTACCATTTCTGCACGGATAAACTTAGACGCAGTTTATCTATCACTTATTATTTCGCTCATGATATATGTACTAGCGTTAATATCAGCTTTGAAACACACATATTTCGCATCTTTCGTACTTCAACTGTAACAAGTACTCACCTAACCTATCTGACAATACATACTGGGGAATAGTTATAATATATACTAGGAATATGGCGTTTAACAATCCTTGGTTTAAATTTTAGACCATAGATGTCGGGTTATGATTTGACGAAGCGCCTAATGACAGGCAACTTATTATACTGTAACGTGATCATTTGCGGGGCGGGAATTGAAAGTTGTGTTTGAATATTGAATTCTTTGTAATGTTTTTTGTATGTTTTTATTATTTTTTTTTTTGTTTTTTTTTTTGTATTTTTGTATTTTTTTTTTTTTTTTAATATAAAATTACATTAGATGAAAAATGGTACATGTTTATTTGGTATTCAATATGCTCTAGTATACATATTATTATTATTTTTTGTTTCTAAAATCGAAATTCCACGTTTTATGTAAATTATATAGGTATAATGTATATTAATGTATAATAATATGACAGGATCTGAGCATGACGCATATCCTGTTTTAATAAACATTTCTAACTATATACCTACAGAATAATAAAACGCTATATTGTGTGACGTTTTTAAAGTACAGTTTGACAATTATTATAAATTCATGTATAAAACGTTTCGGTTGGTGGAATATTATCACGAAATCGTGTATCAACCAACGTTTACGCGATATCATTATATTATATTTTTTTTTTTATTGACGTGTGATATTTTTCAAGCATTATTTATTATTTTATTATATAATATCTAGGTATGTATGTATAATATATAATATATACATATACATATAAGTGTATATATGTATATAATTTTATATACAGATACAGATAATCATTCATTGAGAAAAACTTTACCTGCGATTCGGATCCGATTTCTATATTCCGTAAGCTTAATTTTTTTTTTGTGTTTTTTTTGTAATTTTTTTCTTACGTATGTATACATCACGATGAGAAAAACGCGAAAACTTCCCAATTTGAAAAAAAAAAATGAACAAAATACAATACAAAAATAAATAAAAACAAGAAAGAAGAGAAGATGCTCTACGCTTATTTATATTATTATTATTATTAGTATTACTATTATTATTATTATTATTATTATTATTATAATGATTTTTTTTTCTGAATTTTTCAGTGCATGAAGAAAATAATTATAGTCTAACTAATGCAGATGAAAAATTTATGAGAAGAATGTTGAAATTTTGAAAATTTTGAATTATTTTTTTTTTTAAACACGTTTCAAGAGTAATCGCGGCCTTTCAATTCATTGTCGAAATATTAATAATAACAAATCCAAGATCTCACAGTCATAGCATATGATTTTTCAAGAATATTTATTCGCCTTCAATTATATAGGTATATGTATAATATATTTCTATACCTATATATATATGTATAATAGTCGCGTTACTTTTGAATACGCTCATGGTTTTCTCTTTAGGCACTACCTATATAACACGAATACATAAACAATAATGCAAGTCTAAAAATATGGAAAATCTATGTAGCTCTACGTTGTTATCATAATTATCAATATTAATATTATTATTATTATTATTATTTTCTTATTTTATGTATAACTTTTTACATTACTCTCGCTAATGATTACAAATCCTAATGTTTTAAGTCTCTTTAGAACGCTATCGCATGGCACCTAGCGTAGCAATTAGACAGCTGCCAATTTTTACAGGGTGGCTTAAAAATATATCGATGATTATTTATTTATTCATTCATTTATTTATTTTTCTCTTTTTTTTCCAATTTTTTTTTTTTTTTATGGTTTATTTTGTTGTTTTCTCTTTGTTTGTTTTTTTTGTCTTCTCTAATCAATTTTTTTTACTTCTACCTATATCTTTACAGCCGTTAGGATTTATTTATATGTTAGAATAAGGAAATTATCAACGTACAATCATATTTTTGTAGGCCATCAACAAAACAAAATTAAAAACCATAAGTAATAATATCAAATAAAATACAGAATACATTTATAAGGTACGATCCGCTCTAAGGTACACTAAATTATTATAGTTTCTTAATTGTTTTTCATTTTGAAATTTGCCGCGATAATACATATTATAGGTATATCATTGTACAATAATAGGGTATACATTAATTTAATAACTAAAATCATTATCGAGCTGAATACTGAGCTGCTTTGTCGAGAAAAGACAAAACTAATAGAAATTATAGGTATGTATGTGTGTGTGTGTGTGTGTGTGTATGTGTGTGTCTATCTAGGTATAATAATGTATAGAATTAATATAAACAATATAATAAGTGTGTGTCTATACATATTTATAGTATACATATCATCAATTTATCATGCGAATTTATACCATTATATGATACGTACATACATACATACATACATTTGTTGTAAAGTAATAAAATGGGGGACAGCGGACACCCGTAAAATTTTTTTTTAATAAATTTATAAAAATTAATCAATTCTTTTAATTATTATTTTAATTAAATTTTATCTTTATTTAATTAAAACTACTTCACATGAAAAAATTCATGAAAAATTTTAGCAATTATTATATGTAAAAATTTGGTTGTAATTTTGATTAAAAAAAAAAAAATTGATTAATTTTTTTTTTATAAAATCACAATTTTTTTTTTTAGAGGTGTCCGTTTTGTCTCACCTTTCCGTATCTATATTTAATTCGTGAGTTTCGTTCGCTATGAAAGTGAAACTCGAATCCACATTAAATTCGTCAATATTTGAGAGAGAAAAAAAAAAAAAAAAAAAAAATTAAAAATTAATGTAATAAGTTCAACGTATGTACGATTTAATGTATGAGATCGTACGGAATAAATAGATAATTAAAATAGAATAAAAAATGAAAACACAAAAAAAAAAAATTAATTCAAATTGACTAATTCTAAACTAAACAATTTTACAAATTCTTAATATTATTTTTCGACAAGTATAATTATAGATTCATGTAATACATAATATGTATATATATATATGACAGCTAATGATTAAATCAAAAGTAAATAAATAACTGAACACGGGTGCAGTAGGCCTCGCATAATTATACATATGTTTAAAAATAAAAAAAAATCTTGTTACTATGATCGTAATTAGTCTTAACTATTATTTCAAGTTTTTGCTGCTTTAAGCTTTGATCGTTGAAACGTTTTACAATTATCATTATAAACTATAGCACAAAGCGAACGTTCAACTGGCAGCCACGATTGATTGGTCAAGTATGAAATTTTTACAGAAATTTTATTACCCGGTATTGTTATTATTATTATTACATTTTCTTATTTGTTTTATATATATCCGCATGTAGGTATTATATATATATGTATTGTAGAGTATATGTATACCATATATACCTATACGATATTTGCGATATGAATTTAATTTTTGTTTTCATTTATTTTTTATTTATGGTATATGATATAAATTTTTATAAATAAAATACGAAAATACACGACTGTTTTTGAGAAGGAACGATTTTTTTTTTTTTTCTCTCTTTTCTCCCTTAAAATTCGCGTATCAGTGATTTTATTATTTGAAATTTATTTAACGTCTGATTTTCTTTTCATATTTCTCTTTTTCGTTTTTTATTTATTCATTTTTTTTTTTTTTTTTCACCTTCATCTACTCGTACATAATATTCTACTCGGGCACTGGAGTAGGGCAGAAAATGAACGTTCTAGACTTTATTTGGATAATCCAGTTTTTATAAATATTTCATATGGAGGGAAATATAATATTAACCGGATTTAGCTAAATCCCTGGCGAGTTATTTCGGCTATAATAGATATAGATTATCATTACTATACATATAATATAATAATAATAATATTTATTAATATTATTATCTAACTATCTAAAATCGATGACCTATATGGAATTATCTTAAAATACTTCTGTTCTTTATATATTTTTGTTTCTTAGTATTTTTGTATTTTTTTTTTTTTTTTTCTTCCTGCTTTTCTCAACGCGAACTTTTACCCACGCAGTTATTTCAATGTAATTGGAATGGAAAAAGAAAAAGAAAAATTAATAAATAAATAAAAAATAAAAAATTATAAACTCGTTTGTTCAACTATTGAATAAACTATAATTTTGACATTCAAATCGCCCCCTATAAGGTCTGAGTCAGCGCAGAAATTCTTCTGTTTTTTTTGTTTTTGTTTTTTTGTTTTTTTATTTTTTTATTTTTTGTTTTTTTCATTATTTAAACGTTTATTATATCATTGTTCCCGTATATAATAGTCTTAATCCATATAAGTATTCTGAATCTCTTTTTCACGCACACACATGATTATCATTAAATCCGCGCTGTTCAGTGTTATATAATATATGTATAATTATGTATAACGTAATGCGAGAATGTGATCGTCATTATCGTCAATTAAAGCGAAAATTTTAATAATTAAGTAAAAAATGTCCTAGTCCCTAAGTGTTTTATCAGTAAAATTTTTTTAACTCCTTTTTTTTTTTAATTTTTTTTTTCTTTTGTTTTTTCTTGAAATTTGAAAAGATGATTAAGTTATTGATTCTCGATTCGATACACGCTTAAATACTTGCAGGCAGTGACATAACCGTAGTACCTACACTGCATTTATTTCATTATATAAACGCAGAAGATGATTTATATTATTATTAAAAATACTTACAATTCACCAAATTTCATTCCCCTCTCCCCCTTTATTTTTTTATTTTTGTAAAGTAAATTTTTATTAATCATCACAAAACGAGAGACTTTAATTTGGTGACCTTTTTCATTTCTTCTTACTATAGGTAGAACCGATTTTTATCAACGATAGCAAAATAGAAAAAAAAAAAAAAAATTACAAAATAAATAAAAATAAAAATAAAAAAATCTCATCAGCCAATAAAATATTTCCATACTTTTATTTCAGCGTTTATTATAGCTGCAATTTTTAATTTTTTGATAATATACATAGGTATGTATACCTATACGATGTATGTTATCATATATACGAAGTATATATAGATACCATTAATTACTTTAAAAAAAATAATTATAATCACTAAATTCAATATACTATAAATTAGTTTTAATTAAAGAAATAATTAACAAAGAAGATATATTTTCTTCTCGGACTTAAGAATTGTATATGAATGTATGTACCTATACATTGAAATAAATTTGAATGACAAGAAAATCGAAATAAAAAAATAAAAAAATAAAAATAAAAAATAGAAATTATTTGAATAAAATTATTGTCCGTGAAATATTGATACAGTATGGAAAGATTCGGCTAATTGATATTATAATTATTGTCAAAAAAAAATAATAATAATAAGAAAAAAAAAAATAAAAAATAAAAATAAATAAATAATGTATTAACGTAGAGATCTGAGTTTTAACCTTAGAACAAAGTAAGCGATAATTCTAAGGCCAATTAAAAATCCTATTAACGCAACAGCGTCAATCCAATAGACAGCGTGTTGCATTGACATTTCTTCCAAAAATTTTTTCGGACTTTTAAAATGACAATAGTCTACTGAGCATGTTAATTTCGTACGATTATTACCGTAAACTGATATCATTGCTCCTTCGAAACCATAACGGATATAACTTACGTATGATAAAAATTTTAAGTAACTTGGAATAGCGTCAAAGTTTACAAAGAATCCAGAAAATAGCACTATTGGAACTGAAGTAACTGGCCCGATGAATACTCCACTCTAAAAAAAAAATTAGAATATAAAGAAAATTCAGAAGAAATTAACGAAGAATATAAAGAATATGGAATTAATAATTTAAGAGACTGGGGTAAAATGCCAAACTTAAGGGAAAATAATAATAATAATAATAATAATAATAATTTACAGCCACGTATTGAGTAACTTTCAATCTCGTTTTGCTCAAAGAGCAAATCGAAATGCCTGAAATAGTAAGACCATTGCTAAAAACGTATTTGGGAATCTGGAGCAGGATGCGAACCCTCAAAAACCAAAAAAATGTCAAAAATCAAAAACAATTGCATCGATTTTGTAAAAAAAAAACGGGCTCATGACGAGTATAATGCCGGTGTGAATGATTCATTTGCAAGATATGAAAGTGGTCATTGTTGTAAATTGCAATAATTAAATTGAAAAAAAAAAAAAAATAAATAAAAAAATAAAAAACCTTTTTTCCAAAATATTTAAAATTTTGAAAATTTTTTGGATGACATTTTACCCCGATCTCTTTTATACATTTGTATATTCATAGACGAGACTTACCTCAACACTCATTGCCGCACCAATTAATAATCCGATTGATTGAGAGACTAACGATGTCAGAATACAAATGGTGAGATACATGAGAAATCTCTCAGTGTCCAACGGTTGTGAGGTCATAAAGTATACTATCATTACGTAAGCTATTGAATAAAGAATCTGAAAAAGGAAAAAAAAAAAAAAAAATGAGATAAGATATAATTTTAAAAATTAACAGTCAAACAGAGTATCGATGATGTGATACGTATATGTATGTATGTATGTATGTAAAATACATAATGTGTATAATTATTGATCAAAAACTTGGAAAAAAAGAACAATTTAAACTATGGTACAATATTTTGCGATACTTACTTGAAAAGGTAAATCTGCTAGCGATCTCGCAAAATAAAATGCCTTGAGAGAGTACCAATAGTTAAGATGCTCTCTAACAAAAACAGCCATTTCTATAGGAACTGAAATGTAATTAAAATTTCTTATTAATTATATGACACTTATTTTGTCTACGATATGAGAATTTCGGAAAGGTAATAATGTGAGAAGACATGTTCTATAATCTATATACTCACACGTAAGAATAGTGGGCATCATAGCCGTGAACATGAGAAACATTACAGTGAAAAAAACACATCCAGCATTGCTCGTAACTTTAGAAGCCTCATTTCCAATATCGTAGTAAATAGCACCGATCAGAAAGCCCACAATAATGTGTGAAATCAGCCTTACTCTTGTTAAAGTCTAAAAAAAAAAAAGAAACAAATATATATACTAATGCTTTAATTAACATACATATATGCATATAGGTAATTTCAAGTTTAAAATATATCGTACGTTGAACCCGCGGTTCAACAAAACTAAAATAAACCGCGTTAAACGCAGCAGAGTTAACGTGTTGAATTACGAACATAATGTAGCAAGCATTTAAACGACCATTTAATTGCTTTAACTTCTATTCAAGCCAATTCTGAGTGAAGTTTAAACTCTTAATTATTTCAGAAAGGAAATATGACTTCTACTAGAAGATACTTTACTCTGATCTAATAATTTCGAGACTCAAAAGAACCGATCAAAATTTGAATCTCACTATTTCAACCCCTGAATTTATAAAGATCAGATCATTCCAGGTCATTAAAAGGTAGAATCTCTATCTTTTTCATCTAAGGAGTAGAATTAGCGAAGGGGATTACAGATGATATTTATATTATGTAAAGAGTGAGTTAGATACGAATTAGTAATATAACAAACCATGTCTCTCATCTGCGACAAAAATGTTCTTTTTAATAAAATCCAAAACTGAATCCATCCATTTGTTGGAAATCCAACTTTTTGCTCTATACTTTCCGCACTGTCCAACAGCGATGTGGTGCAAGATACAGGTACGTTTATCACAGTCCCAAGTGATCCGGGTGTTTTTGCAACACCGTTTGGAATAAGTGCCGAAGATTCTGGCTTCGTTTGATCTTGGGGTGGCGATTTTTTTGCTATATCATTCGACACTGTTTGAGCGGCTGCCAAAGCTGCCTGATGATGCTGGTAGTTGTTACACTTCCCATTATTTACAGCCATTACTAATTTATGAACACATTCTCCGTGCTCACCGCAAGCTACTTCCATTACTGTAAATGGAAAGAAAAAGAGAGAAAATAAAATGTCAAAATTTTTAACAGATGGATAAAACGCAAATTTCTCGGGATTGAAAAGCATGCAAAAAATAAAAAATAAATAAATTTGATCGAATGTTTTCTGCAGTACTTTTCATCAGCTTAGAAATTCGCGAGAAGCAAACGATCAAGTTAAACGAGATATGGCAATTTTTTATGCCCATCATTTGAACGTGAAAATCTTGTAAATTTTTGTATCTTAGATTTTACGTTTTTCTTTATATCTGTCCGAAATCGTGAAGATTTTTTGCAATCAGTAAAAGTCATTTTGATGAAAGTCAATACTCGAGATGATGAAAAGTAATAATCCCAAAAATGTGTACGATCAGCATTTTTATTTCATGATTACTTTAGACCAGCAATTAATTTTTACAGAAAGAGAGAGAGAGAGGGAGAGGGTACACGCTTACTCTGTAATCAAATTTTATACCCTTACTATAGGCAGATAGGGTCGAGTTGGTAAATAATTTAGCGTTCATTGCTGGATTGTATATACATGTGTATATGGGGTAGAAGTTTATTTCTCCGCAAAAAAAAACATTAAAAAAAAACTGTCTTCTCCCTCAGAGACTGGTCTTAAAAATTTAGCTTACCGTAATCCGCCGGATTGTGATAGCTCGGACAGTCTAGACCCATGGAGGACAGGAAAGGGACCAACCCGCCAACGTTTCCTTGATATACACACTGACCCTCGGCCAAAAGGTACAAGTTATCGAACATTTCAAACAGTCTTGCACTCGGTTGATGAATAGTGCAGATTATCGTTCTCCCTGCGATGAGAATGATTTTTCAAGTGTGAATACCAAAATATGAAAAAAATATAAGAAAGCAAAAAAAAATGTAAGCGATTAATGCTGAAAGAAAATTTTGAATCAGACTTTTTATTTTCCCTCACCTCCTCTACTGAGAGATTTCAGTAAACTGAGACATTGAAAGCACGATGAACTATCGAGACCGGAAGTTGGTTCGTCAAAAAACATAACCGGTGGATTGTTCACAAGTTCTAAAGCGATTGACAGTCTTTTTCGTTGACCGCCACTGAGGCTGTGGGTCTGGGTGTTACTGGCATCACTGAGACCAAGGGTTTCGATGATTTCTGCGATCTGTAATAAAAAAAAAGATTAAGTTTATTTAGAAAATTTTCAAATTGAAGCAGCGTGAATACGGATCAACTCTACGAACTTACCACAACTTTTTTCGATACCGCACTAATATCCTTTCCTAATTTTAAATTAGCCGATACTGTCATCGCCTCGTAAACAGTAAGATGTGGGAGTAGACGATCATCCTGCATAATGTAGCATGACATCTTTCTAAATCGTCGAAGATTTCTGTCTTTTCCATTTATTAGCACCGAACCACTGAGATGTGAGGTCCTAAAATCGTTTAAATAATTTTTTTCAACATTTTTTTTTTTTTCAAAATTTTGATTTCCGTGTAAATACCCGAAGTATTGAGCCACCGAGGTAAAGACTTATATCATCGAAAGTGATAAGATATTTGAATCTAAATATAAATATCTACTTTTATTTTGTTCCACACAAAAACGTGTTTTTAATTCTTATGATTTGAAATAGAACTGCAGGACCTTGAGATGTAGAAACTTTTAGACATAGTTTAAGAATAGAATCGGAGTGAAAATATTCCTATGCTACGATCAGCGACTAAGAAGTTAGTTAAGAATAGAGTCAGATTATTCCATAAATATTTTTTTGTTCACTTTTTATCTGAAACGAAATTAGTTTTTATTTAAACTAGTATTTCAGACTCACTTGTATCCGGCAAGTACGTTCATCAAAGTACTTTTTCCTGCCCCAGAGGGTCCCATAATTGCGGTTAACTCTCCGGATCGAAATTTTCCATTTACACATTTTAAAATAGTCTTGTATCCTGCAATCGAACAGAAAATCACAAGATTAAAAATAAAACAAAGACAAAGAAGGGTCTTGGTCAGTTTCGTCCTCACATGATCTCCTTATCTGACTAAAAACTATAAAAGCACCACAAGTTATTGAAGCATCTCAGTTTGAAATTGTTTATAAGTAAAGATCCGAAAATCCCCCCTTTCCGCCTCTTCCCACTCCAAAAAAAAAAAAAAAAAAATGGGAGAAATAAATCGGAGAATTTCTCGACTTCGTATAAGGTTTGACAACCAAGTTAGTCGGAGCAGAATCTCTCAACTAACGGCAAGCAGTGGGTATAGGTACATACGTCGTGTTTTACAGGTCAGTGTCCGAGTATGCCCGGAGTAGAATTTTTGTTTCGTTGTGAAATCGAACTCTTTCATATACATAAACCCACACTGCTCTACCACCCTCGCAATGTAAAAGCCCAGGTTTTAACAGCCTTGCTGGCTAGTCATAAATATTGTAGAACCTATCCTGGTGCTATCATATACATACGTATGTACACATATGTATATGTATACCTATAGGTGAATGCCAGTTCTTTCCATTCGAATATCTGATCTATGCTGTAGGTACAGATGCTGGACGAAGTATTCATCGCGTGTCGATCTAAACCCTCAAATTATATTAACAAGTTTTATTTTCTAGTTCTTTTCGCGCTATAGTTGCGAAATTTGTCTCTAATTGAAAATAAGTTACGATTTTTTTTGATTTTTTTTAATGAAATAACAATTTTTGGATCCCGTATACATTGCAAATTATCTTTGTATAAAAAATGGCTCAGTCATTTTAAGGATTTCATTAAAGATAACCGATTGAATTAGCTTTCCTATTATGCATGCGGCTGCAAAATGCTGCCTTGACAATATCGGAAATGATACCCTTAAACCAACCGTGAGATTAATGAAATTGTAGAAAAATTTTTCATTTTTATTTATTTTTTGTTTTATTTTCATTTTTCCCTTTGCAGTTATAATACCTAGTCGTCTACATTTGCAGATTTGAAACCCCTGGAGGATTAAGGTACACGCGCACTGGTACCGCAGTGTGCATCTGCGCGGCGGAAAACGCGACGTAGCTGCGTACATTTATATCGATTCTTTCGGGCAGGTCATTCACATCGTATAGATATAGAATGTCGACTACCGTAAAGAAGCCTTGATAATGTTTTTTGATACCCTCTTACGATCAGACCCCTCGAAATACTCTGTCAATAATTATTTTTTTTTACGATCAAAGTCACAGAGAGGTCTTCGTCCGTGTCAACTTTTATAACCGTAGGTATTTTTTATTTTTTTTCAATAGAAACAAATTTTGGTACTATATTAATTTTTCAAAGAAATTAAACTCGGAATTACAGAAACGAAAATTTTTTTGTTTATCATGTATAGAAAATCTTACAAATTCCCGACCAAAAATATAGCAGAACTGATGTGGCACAGTCTTTGTCGATCGAGCTAGCGATAAAATATGAAGAAAGGAAGATGAACGAGTAGGTATCACAAAAAAAAAAAAAAGAACTGATCGAGAATTCTTGTCTACATTTGCTATTGGTCACGAATTTTCGTGAAAAATTTTAGTCTAGGCTTCGAATTCCTTTCCTCAACGATTTCGGTGATTTCGAAGGTCACCACCTTGACCATGAATCTTTTTTGGCTTCGGTATCGCAATGATTAATGTCATCGATTAGCCATCTAGCTCTTCCCGGATATCTAAACGATATTTGCACGGATGTGTTTTGAGGCTGAAATATTTTTCGATGTCAATATCCGCGGTCCGATTCAGCGACTTGCTACCAAGATACCGGAAAATACCCATCCTTTGCCAACTGGGTCACACAAGTCCGGTATTTGCCAATTTTTATAATATTTTTTTTTTTGGCATTTTTAGTTTCATGGTCTGAGATCGTATCGAAAAACTGATCGGTATCAATGAGAATTTTGGCAAGAAATTTTTCAAGGTTTTTAAAGCCAAAATTTGAAAAATTTTGCAGATATAATTTGCCTGAGTCTTATATCTCGCATATAGACTTCTGAGAATTTAGTTTGAGTTAACGTATTATGTTGAACGCAAAGTTCAACCATCAAATACTGCGAATTATTAAGGAGGCGTGACATCGTTAAAGTGGTTTTAATTTTTGTCAAATGAATTTTGTAACGGCAAATTCTGCCAGATGAGTAAAGAAGTCAGATCATTGAACTTTTTAGCCTGGCAGTATAATATATGATCCCCAGAGTCAAACATTATACGTTCGAATATACAGATGAACAGATTCCGATCGATCAGTGCACTTCATACGTTCGATTAGAGATAAAAAGGACCATATTTCTACCGTGATGGTATATAGGGATTTTCCTATTCATTAAAAAACAAAATAAAAAAATTAAAAAATTATTAAAACAATGCAAATTTTTATCTCTGTGGCCAAATTGGAAACAGAAAACCATATGAATAAATATTTTCTGGATTAAAGTTGCCATAAATTTGATAAGACCTTCTTCATGTTGCCATAAATTTGTTGTAAATTATTGTCTATGTCTTTTAATGCAAAAATAAAAAATCGTGAAGTAAAAATTTTTGATTCTTGAACCACAAAAAAAAAAAAAAAAAATTTGAATCGAAAAGTAAATCACTAAGAATATCCGAATGTATAAAAATAGTGAGATTAAGTTGTAAACGCATTTTTTCACCTCTCTTTCTGCCCTCAGACACGCTGTAGGCCAAATTCTTGAATTCTATGTCAACTGGGGGCCGTTTGGGGAGATGCGTCAACGAAACCGCAGGGCGTTTGCCGTTCCCTTGCCCACCAGGACTTGCTCCACTGTGATTAGGTACTTTTCGTGCCAGGACTCCACCAGGAGTAACAGTCGTCGCAGCCCCATTAGACGTCGTTCCGTTACAGCTGAAGTGAAGATTATTTTGAGATCCTCTGAAAACAGAAAAAGAAAATAAAAATAGTAAAGAAATTGATCAGATGAGACAGACAAGTTTTTCCGATGAATTGAGCTGCAGGGTTTCAAAAAATATACATTTTTTTCTGTTTAGGTTCTTTTTTCGGACACATTGGTTTCAATTTGGACTTTACTGTGTAGACTTCATGTTATGCTCGATGTACTCAATGAAGTTGTTATTGAGCCAATAACATAATACCTCATGTTTTTTTACTTAAGAACCCTTTTTTTTTTAACTCGTTCGTACTGTGCTTCGACCTTATTTTATTCCGAAATTTTCATCGACCTTTTTGGGACGAAAACAAGGGTTGGGAAAATGTTGTTGTAATTTTTTTCTTTCCATTGCCTGCAGTAGATAACGTATAACAATTTGAAATTACATCAGAATACCTGTTTCGTTGATATTGGATTTTAGGTGAATTTTTTTACTTTTTGCTACAACTGTCTGTTTGCAAATATCAGAAAATATTTACAATTCATAAATATCTTCAGATAATATGTTCCTTAAATCTTCTATCAATACGAAACGAACAAAGCTACATATGCCCAACTCTCAAGCGAACTTAAGTAATAACCAATATATCTATAATACGCAGAAATTTTCTATCAGGATTTAGGTATATACCTATAAATATATTAATTATAACTCCGCCACGTTATGTAATGGCAGAATTTGCTAAAATGAAGTAAGCCCTCCATTGTTCGCGACTGTTATTACAGTAAGACAAGAGCTATCGATTTTCACGACCTACAAAAGAATTGTTCGCAGATGGCTGAGGATAGGCAGATATACATATAACTGAGAGCTTGGTCTCCATTGATATTCTTTATAACAGTTTATGGTTTTGAATTACAAAACCGAACGGTTACACAAAAAATAAAAGAACAGGTGAAAATAAATGCGAAGCAAGTTTATTGTGTATTGTAAAAGATTTTATTCATTTTATGATCTAAAATTATTCACATCTCTTAGTACATTTCGATACTAGTGCGAAATTGTTGATTCTCGGACGAGTGTGAAGTTTTTCGCCCGAGCGAAACGAGGGTGAGAATCACACGAGTCGAGAATCAACTTTCGCACATGTATCGAACCTTATTTTTCGATACGACGTGCGGAAAGTTGAATTTTCTGCACGCAAAGCGGGCGCAAAATCGAACTTTGCGCCCGGCGTGTCGAAATAGATGTTTTTAGTTATATTATAGGTATATGGAAAATCGCCATTTAGCGTAACTAATTCTCTTCAAATTCAGAAATGGCTAAGAAAGTCTTAATAAACTACCTAAAAACGTGGGCAGCTGTATAACTTTATACAATCATGGGAGTAAATTTTGAAATGATTTCGAGGTCTCTTGTTGTCTTCTATTTGCTACAGACGTATTAGACAAACAACAAGATCTACTAAATGAATATAGTTCACTATTCACTATAGGCATTCTATTCAACGTTTTAGTCGTTTGTCTGACTTTGTTCCTCCCAGGCATCCCGAAACCACCAGTCTGGAGTTTCATCCTGACGTCTTTCGATCGATTGACTGAAAGTATGAGATGAACAATACGCGTATCTCTCTACATACGTAAGAGTTTACAAACGTCTATGTGCAGATAGTATTTTTAGAAAAGAAATTTTCGAGTAAATAACAGGCTTCGAGTTAGTTTTAATAAAATAATAGCAGTTTTGAATTTTTTTTTCCCATAAAACGAGCTGGCTCCATTAATCTTAAATTCGAATACGGATTCTGCAGGGTAATTTTGAAAAGAAATACGGGTTCATCGAGCAGTTCTAATTCCAGCAAGAAACGCCCTCCAGGTGTTTAGATGAATTTTTCATTTTATCCAAGTCACGTAGATGGTGAGATACCAGAGTTCTTAGACGGGAAGAAAATTTCCATTTCTTTTTTCTGAACCGAGAAGGAATGAAGATTATCAGAAACCCCGAAAATAAAACAGAAACTAAAAGAAATAAGACTTCGAAAATTGCCCACTGATCCTTTCGAAGTCATTATGACAGCTATGTGTGTATGTATATACGTGCTTCTTACGATCATATACATTTTTATATATAGATCGAACCATAGTTGATCCATTCAATGACTACATCGAGATACATAGGCGACACAAGTACCTAATACATACGTATACATATAAGTTTATATACAATGTCTACAGGAACGTGTAGACGTTGCCCCAGGATGATAAGCAGTGACACACATCACGATGTCAGGCTTGAAGTCTGAGCTGAAAAGATCGTTACAGACTTGTGTCCGGAAAAGCGTATCCTCACACAAAAAAAGAGAGAAAAATAATAATAATAATAATAATAATATCTGATGTAGGTGGGCGACATCCTATCCTATCGATAACGTCCCCAAGCTTATTGACTTTTGAAAGCAAGGATAGGTTATTGATAAAAATTTTAGAGCTCGATCTCGTATAGTTGAATCTTTTTTTTCATTTCTCAAAAATTGCAATGTTAGGCTTGCACGAATTTCATAAGTTAAATAAAGATAATAAACGTGATAATTTTCACGAAAAGTTAGATAAGGTAGTTTTCTCATTGGGCCAATATAGCATGATCCGAGATGATTGACTTCCAATTAGCGAGAGATCAGTTCTTAAGATTTCGTTCGTCAAAGTTGACGTTATCGTTGGTAATGTAACAGTAGGTATATATTTTCATCGAAGTTTAAGAGCGGTTATCTTGACGAGGTTGGGAGCTACCTACTTTATGAATAAAGTTATTAAGAGTATCAACGGAATTAAATTCATGCATCAGTACCTACTCGTGAATCTTGAAACAATTAAAGACTACTGCAGGTTTAAAAGGTTTAAAAATATTTATATTGCACGTAACTTATAAGGCATAGGAATGAAAATGAAAAAAAACATGAAAAACAATTTCTCAAAAGTCGGGAATTCCGCCACAATATACGCCTAAGACCCGAAGCCTGTCTCACTGTGATTTTTCGTAGAATAGCTCCTCGTTGAAAAAAGGGTAAAAAAATACTTCGGGCCTCATGGGAGCTGGGAAATCAATTTCTTCTTTCTATATCCTATTGCAATCTTTATAGTTTTCCATCTTGTCTCGGTCAAGCAGGTGCAGAAGTTTGCCACGGTTAAAAAATAAATCTGAAGAATGCTGTCCGACGAATGAAAAATAAAATTAATTTAAACAAAATAAATAAACCTGTATCAATTTTTTAATTCACCTGATAATAACCGGCAGCACTTGCTTATATTCAGCATCATCGTGTCCCATAATTTTCCGAATAAAAAAAAACACACACATACACAACCTTCACTGATTTTAGACTG
This sequence comes from Macrophya annulata, assembly GCA_963924015.1. Taxonomy (NCBI): domain Eukaryota; kingdom Metazoa; phylum Arthropoda; class Insecta; order Hymenoptera; family Tenthredinidae; genus Macrophya; species Macrophya annulata. The sequence goes on along the minus strand of OZ001259.1, from coordinate 4,355,255 downwards.
AAGCATACTGATCAGGGTATAAATTTGATGTAATTGATTCGATAATACCGATTTATCGCTTCTGTATTGATTAGCACGATACAAACCAAGATATAAAAGTCTATGAAATTTTCTGTAAGTAAGAGACTTTGAGTATCTTAAATGTAGATAATCCAGTTGTTCATAAGATTACTGACAATAATTTCTCATTGTCAATTCACATGATCGTGATATGCGTACAAAGTAATATTACCAAGGGCTAATTCCGAGGCTAATTCCATGACAAAACGACCAACGTCTTACCCTGACCATTTCAGATTCGATCTAAAATTTTTCATATCCTTGTATCAATTAATTTCTTTCAAAAATATTATTCATCAACAAAAAAGAAATCATGGGAATAAATTCATGGATCGCAAATTCCGAGATAGTCAGGGCCAGACGTTGGTCAAATTGGAATAAAATTCCTGGACAGTCGTATCGTAATATTAAGCCACAAACATTAATCAATAGTTAATAAGCCTAATAATTTTCTCAGTTTTTATAGAATGACGTGTAAAATTTTCAGACCAAAAATCATCCATAAATGTGCATAACTCGCAGGTTATTTTTATTAACAGTTAAAATTCACGTCACGTATAATACGTGGCTCTTATCCTATCGCAGACAAAGACTTCATTGATCAATAATTTACGTCACGCGTATCATACATATACATTAATATATCTATTTCAGGGTTTAAGGCGTTTATTTTTGACAAAAAAGTAAAATTGAGTACCTAAAATACGTCATCAATTTAACGTATAGATATTCTTAGATTTATTTGTATAAATGCGATTATAATTGACAATTTTTTTTTACAGATAAATGTATTCCGTTTTCTCTGTATGAGTACTTTTCCAAAAGAAAACAAAATGAAATTTTTTCTTTGATATTTAATCATTTTTTCAACCTTACGTATGTCTTTGCTTTTCTATCGACAGTCGACATCGATAAACTTCCATAATTTATATATAACAGTAAGACCTTGAACTTGGCTACCAAAGTTATGAGAATCACGAGCGAATCAATTGATTCTTAAGCAGAACGGTCGTAGGTCACATGGAAAGACGCTAAAAATGTTTTCATATATATTCCTAAAATAAATCGAAACACAGCAAGGATCTTAATAAAGCATCAATATATCGTCTGACCCACGCGATTATTGCATATTATTATATCGTTTAGCCAAATTTTGACGGTAGTTTTTCGCTGGGCATCTTTTATAATGAATTTTCAAGTATTGGTATATATACTCAGTTTAATTTCAGAACATTTACGACATCGCACATCTATAGAATTTCCTATAGTCAAATATGTTTGATACTCTTGAATTAATTGAGAGCTTAAAATTAGATTATTATACTTGAATTATTTATACAATTCTCAATTTTTGATAACAGACTAAGTAAGATTAGCACCTGTCTCCAAACTCCGGGATTTTCCATCTGTTATAATATTTCGAGTTATGAATTTGTCATTCTCGAGGAATTATTGAGATAGTAAACTTGCATATATCTTTCAAAAGTCATCGTATCTATACGTGATTAATTACTGTCAACCCTGAAATTACATACTTGGGTTTAACCCACTCAGTTAACCATTTTTAATTTTCCCACACCTATACGGATAAAATTGTCCAAAAATCGATCTATCTTTAACTAGTTACTGAAAATAAATCGCTCCTCATTTGATAAAATCGAAATAATTAGAAGCAGAAAAAGTTTTGGAGACACTCCAAGAGAAAAAAAAATGATGTATCATTTTAGGATTGATTGAATAACGACACCTTCTTGATATCTTGAGTCTTGAGTTGAATATTTTTAATATAATATTGATAATTGGGTAATATGAATCAAGAAATGTTCTTTACACTTCTATGAAAATTGAAGCACATTTTAGGTATACAGACCTATTTATAAAGTGAATTTGGCATAGACATTCGAGTTACTATATATTGAATAAAACGAGATTCTAGTAGCGCCAATAAAGTCGGCTAAGTTTGCCCGCAAGCACTACCTAGCCGGATTCGGGTCAGATAGTAACCGGTCGATGAAGAGGATTCATTTTCCGTTACCCCAGCCCTCAAGGTTTTTACATCGAACATCTCTGTTCGTACTTATTCTATTTGACGTTTTGGTTTTTATCTTACTTTTATTATCTTCAAAGTTTCTACGAGGCATTCGAATATATACGCTCTGCATCTAGAGCCTTAAGAAAAAGACTAACCGACTTAAGACGTGTTCGATTTATAAACTTATGGACGACCGTTACCGATTCTTGTAACGTATTTCTCCTTATCCGAATTGCAAATCAGTATAATATTATAAAATAGATATTAGCATGGAACACAGCGTATAATCTTCTCGCATCGGTATCTTCAAATCGGTATTATTTCAGTCGGTAACTGTTCCTGCCTCCAGAAATTTTTTGATTATATTTTCTAATGAATTTTTAGAATGGACTGTGTTATTCTCGGTGATAAAGAGACTGGGTAGAGCCTCGTGCCAAATACATTAAAATATGTTTTTTGTATTTTGTTTTTTTTCTTTTTTTTTTTCTTCTGTTTTCTAACCGCGACTAGACCGGGAATTTTTTATTACCGAAACGAACCAACTCCGATAGAGTGGAAGGACAGTATATGCCATATTCCACAGTATCCTATAATATCCTGGAGATAAATTATTCATTTTCGGAAAAAAGGGTTCAAAGAGCTTTTATTTAAGCCCAATATCGACTCAATCGGTGCAAAGAAAGCCGAGATATATAAATCGATTCCGAAAATAGAATTTAGCAGTTAACTTCGGTAGAGCAAATTTCTATGTGTCTAAAATAATATAGAACGGCTATTGGTGTGGAAGAAAATTTCCATGAGTATGTGAATTAAGATAGAGTGGCCCAAGTTCGAAATTCACCATACAGATGGCGCTACTATCGAAAACAAAGTCGTTTAAATAAACATTTATGTATTGTTCGTAGTGAGTTCTCGGTAACGCGCTGTAATAGCGTGACGCTAGTCATTCGCAGTTCATATACGAAGTTAAATATAAGACGCAAAAATTTCTGCAATTGACATTTGTTCACCCTTATAATTAATGCAGTTAAGACTATAAATATGAGGATTTGTGAGCTGAAATAAATTTTTTAATTCCCAGGATATGAACGTTTTATTTCTATTTTATTTTTTTCTTTTTAATTTTGGCAGGTTTCGTATTGGCAAAATTACTGTCCGTCTACTATGCCGCGATTAATTTCAAATTAGCTATGTATATTGCATACCAGATACATTTTGCCAGCGATTTACAGCCTTGAAAATTTATTTGGATTATCGCTTCGTGTTTTCTACAATATTTCTGTCTAATTGAAAAGTCCACATCTATGCACGTGCTAATATTAATAAGATAATTTGCAAAGACTTCATGGGCTTGTGTATATATACAAGTTTTCGCATTTTCAAATTATACATAGTCTCATCAGAAATGTATAATATGTTATAGCATAGAACTAAACGACAAGGCGAAAGATGGTATCTTTTGATTCCATCATGATCGCATGCCTGATTATACCGTGCAAATAGAGACTAAAAAATATTTACTAATCGTGACATAATCTTAAACCGTGTATAAATAGTTTTCGAAAAATTTAATAATTATATGAACGTTTAATTTATTTTATTTCATCGAAGTCGAATGATGAAATTTTTATCTTTGTCTGATATTTTAATGAATAAATATCAAGATTAAAAATAATTTTACGCTGATATACTTACATAGCTATAATACCGAGATTCTTAAGTAATTTAAAAAAATATAATGTACTAGGTACGCCACTGAAGTTCTGGTATAGCCAGTTTTGCATTATATCTGCAATGTTGATTCTGTTGTTCAACATTGGCATGTTGAATCGATAAGTCTAGAAGTGCCAGCTGGTAGATAACGGTATAACATATACAAGTGAATTACTTCGTGTTGAAAGGGTATTGGTCAAACAAAGTAAATTCATTTTTTATATAAATGAAAAAGAATAATACTAAAATTAATTGTGGGTTCTGCATGGTACACATTTGTCGTATTTCATTGCACAATGTATACATGTATATCTTCTTCTTCTCTTTCAACACTTCTGTATCATCAGAGGCAGAACGGATTTTTATGAATAAATAAAAGTGTTGTTGAATTCAAAATATCTTGAATTAATGTACTTTCAACCTTATACCACTAGAATTTTTCTGTTAAGGACAAAAGCGTCTGAGAGTCAATGTTCTCGGCTATGTATTCTACGCGAATATAGAAATCTCTACTTATTTATTAAAACCAGGAATCTACCCTAAGAAAATTTCAAAAATTTAGTAATTTAGCAAATAAAAAATAGTTCTTTATATTGTCAGACCTTTTATCGAAGAAAATGTACTTGTAAGTCAGTTCATCATACGTAGTATTTTATACTTATTTGATAAATCTGAATAAGATTTGTGGATATCGGTTAATAATTTATAAATCTAATTCCTAAGCATGACTCGTGGTATAAGGTACTTGGAATTCATATATTCTCCGTTTTTCAAGCGATTCATAAAACATGGTTACAGGATAGTCGTTTGTCACGGACTGTCAAACCCGAGAGACATCGACTCCTGGAATTTGAAGAGCTTGCTTTTGTAAATCCTGTACGAAATTAACTAGTACCTACAGCCAAAATATGTATGTAAGTAGTTCTGTTTCCGTTGTCAAATCAGCTTCAATTATTCTCCTTATAGTCGCTTACTTTTCTTCTATACTCAGTGTGATAGAAATTTTTCGACAAAATATAATCCATATTTCACACTTTTTCATCGCGAATATTCACTTCTCGCTAAAACATCCCGAGGGACGATATTTTTTAACGGATTTTTACGTGGGCGTATCATATCATCGTAGGTGTAATAAACCAACTCCGTGCTTACCACTTTATTAAACATTTTCCCTTTACTGTGGAGAAACAAGGGGTTATTTCATCACCCAAATGATCTTCATCCCCTGAATTTGAATAGAAGATAGTATATTGCCTTTTAGATTCAAATTTTTTTCTTTTTTTCATAAACAAATAAATAATCTGTCTAAAATATAGATTATCGAAAAATATTTCTCTCCGAATATAGTTTGAAAATATTTCTGAATCGAAACGATGTTATACTAAACGATAAACAGCAAATCATGAAGAAAAATGACCAAGTTCGTTTTAATACTCGGACATTATCGGACGTAGTTATTATTATCTTATAACGTAGATACATACGTGTAAGAGATGGTTAAAGTTTCTTTCATTACAAGTATGTAGCTGACCCGTGTCTCAGAAGAGGTCAAGGTTCACAAGAAAAATATTGCGTATAATTAATAACCCGCAGCTGTATTAAACAAACGATTACGTCAAGAGTGAATTCTTTGAACCGAGGAAGCGCTTTTATTTGTAATGCACATTGCAGTTTCAGATAGATAATTTGTTGCATAAACATTGTATAATTTTGTAGTATCTTTTCAGAAAGAAAAACAAATAATTAAATCTAAAAATCACCGTTTCATTACTATAGTATAATACACGATATTAATTACTTCTTGTAATAAAGTTGCTTGCAGGTCAGGTTTACGTAATTAAAATACAAAAGCTAAAATTTGAATAAATATAATACTGCCCCGAAACGATACACTTGAGTCTAATTCGGAAAGTGTATAAAGTTAATCAAAAGAAGTGGATCTTGTTCTTTACTTTCGCTAAATCAGTGCCATTCCTGTTTATAGTCCTCATTCTTATTCTATCATGTTTATACTCGATGTATCAAGTATTTAGACGTATATGACTATGTGTCGAAACGTTCGATTTCACACACTACTTATACGAATGATCGATAAAACCCCACAGGGCACGCACGTGTAGGTTATAATTTTTTTTTTTTCACCAAGTTAATTTTTTGGTAAACAGGAAACAGGTGTCGAATAACTTTGAAAAATTCTAGACAAAGAGATTGGCAATGAGAGTACGTGCTCGATGTGAAATAAACAATTTTTTTCATTGGATTTTGCGAAGCAATTAATTATGTCATCCTTATTTCAATCATTTGGATCAGCAATACGATATCCGAATTATTTTTACAAAAATTCTCCGACATTTACTCCGGGAGTTTCGAAGCTGTTTTATTACCGTTTATAAGTAGTAATTAACTTGATTGGTAAGGCCAGAAATGTTGGTGCTTGATAAATCTGTCAAAAGCACGTTTTCAGGTGGTGGAAAATTCGCTAACGATTCGAGGAGTATAATTGTGCGTAAAATCGCATATAACTTGGTCGACAATTACAGATCAGGAACAGAAACGAGGTTGAATTCTCACGTTACTCGATGGAGAAGAAAAAAATTTCCTGTTTCTCATTGCCGGTATAACTACAAAGACTGCTCTTGACCCAATATGAAGAAAGGAAAGGCTGCCTATGCCTATCGCCTATTTGTAAACGTAGTTTACATTTCTGTATATGTACATACATGTATATGTTGTAAATGTAGTTTTTTTTTATCTGAACTGATCATCTCACATTCAGATAAATCAGCCCTATGATCTTCTATCTTTTAAAGACAGATGTCTAACACCTGTTTATAGATTTATCGTTTGTCTATATTGGAAAGATAAGATAACCGAGTTTCACAGTTTTATCATTTTTCAGATTAATCTTAAACACCTGGATTTGGCAAGGTTGATTCTGTCGAGATCAGGTTTTGAAAAAATATCAAATAAGCTTTTGACTTCAACGTCGATTCAAGGCTTGTCCAAATTGAATCAGACGGAATTAACCTCGCCGAGTCTACTTTGGTAGAGTAGAACAATCGATCTTTGGTTGAAACTTGCGCACCACAGAATTTTATTACTCTACTTTTATATATACCTATATATACTCTTCGTCATCTTATATATTATAGATAAAAAATAAGGACGATATTATCTTTTGTGTAGATAATTTCGTGGGAGTTTATCGTTTGTATTAACTGTATGTAAATCATTTAATCTACGTTTAAATAAATATGGAAAAATATACTAATATTGATCATTTACTCGACTGCGAGTTATGACATTTGATAATTCATTCCAATCAGTGAAATGAGATGAATCTCGTCTCTAGTTGCTATGGAAATCAGGGATAGCAGAGCATAAACGATGAGAATATCGTAGGTACCAGGTTTTGGTTTTAGGTTGATGAAATTGAGGGGTAAGTTGGCTTTCGGTATTCCCCTATTTTACAGGAATACTTGAGTCAATGGTTTGGGTATCGTTTTTTCAATTTCGAGAGAACTTGTAATAATTTTTTTAGATTCTAGCTCTTCGCCGTGACTATAATCACAACAAAAGAGATCTGCAGTCGGATTCCAGTTTTTATTATACTTAAAAATTCTGAATACCAACAATTTTAGTCTCGGAAATTCGCTTATATCAGATGAAAAATACTCACTGTTATAAAAAATTAAATTTCTTATTTTTTTTTTTAACTCACCCTAGAATGGCGTTGTTCAGATTTTCGAAACCTAGAGTTGGCGGTGGCGATCTGATCGTCACCTGATGACTTCCGCTAGCAATGAATTGTACTTGTTCATCACCGTTGTACTTGGTTCCTCCTACTAGCGTGAGATTCTTCAAATCAGCCATCTTCAACCCCTACTCAAAGGCTGTAATGATAAGAAAAAACAAAAAAAAAAAAACATACATTAGTTAATGGATTGACACATGTTATCTTTTGCCAAAATTACTTTCACTCAAAACTCGGTCCACACTTGACAGCATATTTTTATCTCGAAAACAGATGTTCGAAAAGTAAGAGCGTGCAAGTTTATGTACGTAGATGTTGTTTAAATATGAATTTTGATGTGCAAAGAAGCGTATGACTGATATTTCAAGGTTCGTCATCAGTCTTCTTCATACAATTTGTATTATATATTATTGCGTAAATATTGACGCTAAATTAATACTTCGCTGTTTGAGTAAGACTAACAAAATTTTTTTACGCCTAATTAACGCCTCGAGGTACGAGACATAGTTTTCTTAATTAACCCTTAACTCATTAAATTGCGATTAATTGGCAAATCAAATGATCGAATGTTATTTAAAAATAATCAGATGTGATCGTAAAGATAAATCAATCGATTAGATTGACGTGTGAAACTACATCGATCATTTTTTTTCTTTTTCATACTCCAATACTACGTGTGGCCTAGTTAATATAAAGACTCTTGTTAGCTTCCCACGAAATATTTCTGTCATTATAGATTATACAGGTTGAAAGTTCACATCAATTACTGGAACACCGATGTATGTCACGTACCGATTTAGTCTCCTTAGTTAAATTATTACATCTTGTGCGCATAAATAGAATGAAGATACATCAACGAATTGGATATACATATACAATAAATTAGTTTCCAAAATATTATCAAGTATAGTTGGTTAAACACGTTATAGATATATATAATTAATACTTGATACAAAGAAGGAAGACGGTATATTATAAGGTCGATATCGCGTGACATGTGGCCGATAACAATATGGCGCATGATCAGGAAAACCGTGTAAGTAGTTATAGATTTTACCTCATTCAGTAGGTATACCAGGTCATAGATTACAGTACTGAAAATAGTTCCAACTTCACAATATACCATTCCCCCCCCCCCCCCCCTATTTGGTCAATTTATTTTAAGATTCATTCACCCCAATTGTGGAACAAGTTCTGACCTCCGATAAATTATGCGTTGGTAAGTACGAAGGTAGGCAGGTAGGTAGGTAGGTGAGTAGGTAGGCAATGCTGTTTATAAATAGTTCCTAACATCGTCAAGATGAATAATTATTCACTCATAGAAAATAATATTACCATTGAACGTGTATAAGCTGTGTATTTAAATTAATCAGTAGTTTGCTTTTATCTGCATGACATTGAACGATAAATACTCTTACGTATTCGTATGTCAAGTTAAACTTAAATATCTAATCGTTGAAAAGAAAAAAGAAAAAAAAACGTTAGAGAATAAGCAAAAAATAAAAAAATTGCCACATAAATTTAATCAAAGAATTTGGAAACGCTCGTAACAATTTTAGTGGAAAAAATAGTATCCGATTATATGGCAGAATATTTTATTACTAGGAATTAATTCATTGTGATATTGATAAAACAACGAGATTTGAATCAACTCTTTCAGCCATCGATGCACTCTGTATGTGAATAATTGAGGCTAGTATAGGTACCTATAATGTACAGCGTTTCCAATTTGGGGTAAAAACATTAATTTAATTTGATCCATTTGGATTCCGGAAGCTTCAAGGCAGCGGAACGAACGAGAGCGGTTATAAAAAATCGATCCAGATCGTATATATCAATTTTGAATTAGCTCGATGTCGTGGTACTGTACATACGTATGTATGTATGTACCTACAATCGTTAAGTTATTTCGTACAGAACCGTGACGGTAGGTCTCGAACAAATTGCGTGACCTTTACTTGACAGATCGAGTTAATTTTTTAGCTCAGAAAAAAGAAAGAAAGAAAGCACAAAAAACAAAAAAAAAAAAAGAATAAAAAAAACAGTATACTGCGTGTGTCTCGCCTCGACTATAAACTGATGACAGTATTACATGCTTAGGTACGTAAACTTGACTGTGTGCAAATATTTATAAATCGTATTTTTCTTGTGAAAAATCTGCTTTTCAATTACCCATATGAAAGATAAATTTCATAAAATTATTTATGAATTAATTATTGATGGTTTGAAAAATGTTAATTCCAATTATTATATTATAGATGTGTATATTGAAAACGCGACGATGCAGTGCGAAATCAATGATTTTACAAAGTAATTCTATAATTGTTAATAATCCGTGTATTACTTTTCGATATAACACGATAATAATAATCGTTGGTGATAAACGTGATAATAAATTTGGCTTAATAAATCTTTCGTAATCTCAGCATGTGATATCGCTTCTGTCAAGACAAATATCAAAGTATATATATTTTTTTTGTGCTTCGGTATTACAGAGATGAAATTATTATTTAATTAGTAACAACCGAGTGCATGTGTACCACTCGCGATGACCATGATGACACGCAGTTATTGGAACTCAGTTTAAAAATAATAATAATCTTATCATTATAATGGCGTAAGTGATTCACAGCTCTGGTCCAAATCGTGGTAATCCGTAATTTGCAAACAACATGCATTTACGATTTAAACATCATGTGTGAGAAATTTTTTGGAAGTCTTCGAACTTTCGAACGACTATATTGACGATGAATCCGACTCTGACTAGTTTGACCATACAAAAAGAGGAACTTTTGCTCTTGGCAGTTCGTACGAGGGCGAAAGGTTGTTGCCTTTGAAAATTTCGTTGTCTTATATATATTCGCAGGGGTGTTGTCTCAATTTATTTTCTTCAGACGTAGCGACGCAATTGAATGAACAAAGTCCGAATCTCGTTGTATATTGTGCACGAGGGACATTAGTGACGACAAACGCGTATAGTGCAATCGACTATTACAGTAGAAAACTTGGGAGTCTCCGTACAAACACGTGTTATGAATGTCGACACAGCTATTATGGTCTGATAAATTATTCATGTGAATCACTATCTGTAGTCGGTCTTTGGTCATCTCTATAGTGACAAAAAAAAAAAAAAATGAAGAGTCATCAAAGCTTCCGGGATATCGAATATAATACCGATAAATCGCTATTGCAGCTGGAGCAACACGTTTTATAGAAAAAAAAAGATAAAAAATTGTTATCAAGTTATTTTCCAATCGAAGAAATTTTCTCACCAATCGTATATGAACGTCGAGGTTTTTTTATTTTTTTTTTTCAATTTACAGCTCGAAGTTATCTATTTTTTTTTTTTTTTGTTTTATTTTATTTATTTATTGTAGAATTCGGTTTTGAAGTTTATAATTATCGAAATAATGAAAAGGTGAATAGAATCTCGTATAAACGATCAACGACTTCGTTATTTAAATCGGCAAATTTAAAATCGAATATTGCTTTTATTTATAGAAGAATATATTCGCACGTTGTTTGATGACCTTGCATTTTCGAAAACCTGTTACGGATGAAAACTCGTTTGCAGATATTGTTGCTACGCTAATTGGTTTAAAGTTCCGTCCATGAACTTGCTTTCATCATCGACTCTGAAGGCACTCCTGGATAGCATATGAGATTTAACCGTTTATACAACTTTAGAAAATAAATGATCTGTACCATACCTCGATTTACGTAATTATGTTCGACGATTCACGTGTTCGTACACGTGCTTTACAATCAATTCGATTGCAAACATCTTTCGCATATTGATATATGTTTCAGGATATCTCGATAGGTATAATAAAATATTATTGCTTATTCATACATTCATTCATTCATTATATCCATTAAATTCATTGAATCGGAAGGTAAAATTTCCAAATTAATTGCAATAGCAAAAATTTATGAAACCACATGGTAATTAATAATTATTGTTTAATGACGATCACTGATTTATTCGAATAATAAAATGAATTTTGAAATACATCAATTAGCTTCGTGGATAATTTATATCACCTAATCGATAAGTTTACTCGCCATTTATTATATCACTGTAAATTTAATCTTTATATCTATTTCGCCAAGGCAGGTAGCCGAGTACTTTTGCACTCGTTGTATTGAGTTCAGTACATCATGACTAATACGATTCGAGAATATATCAGAAACGAGGAAACCCTATTGACCTTCGCATTTTTTTTCCCCCTATTATCCGTTTGTCATTAATTAAATTTTTTACTCGAGATGCAGCAGCAGCGAGGAAATCGATTCCTGTTATTCTCAAAGTTTGATTCTTCGACATGTGTTAAAAATATTTTTTTAACAAATTTCTTTGTCCAGATGTTATTCGAATGTTATTGGTTATACTGCGCCTATATAATAAAACGCAGTAAATTTTATAGAGAAGACATTGTGGAGGCGGACAACTTCTTATCTTTATCCCAGACTGATTGGCTAGTGGCCAAAAGTGATGTTAGTGAGAAAATTCAATTCAGAATTATACCTTTAAACTGGGTAAAAAATTTTCTATAGTTATAAACGTAATACGTATATAAGACTGTTTCAGCAATAGGTAAGTGAGTCTAATGAACCGTGAATCATTTCTACAGATCATTTAACTTGTCGAGGCAGAAGTTTCTGGTGAAATAATTTCAAAGGAAAGGAGAAAAGTATGTGAAGAAAGTTAATTTTTTTATTTTATATACGTGTCGATGAATTACAAAAAATTCGATGCATTATTCACGTATAGATGTATATGTATATAAAATCGTGAGAGTTGGTATTAATTTAAATTTTCAAATTAAGTAAAAATCGCCGGATACGTAAAAGTGAAATGAAATTTTGTCGAGTCCCGAAGCTGAGATGTTGGGAATTATTTATCGCTCACGTGTGTAGCGGATAGTTGAATTTTATTAAAGAGTATTTGACCCCTGGTTTACGTAGTCAAATGGTAATTGGTCATCAAAATTGACGTATGAGTTAGTATGGCTACGATCATATTATACAATAATTCTTAGCCCGCATAAGATTGAGCAACGGTTAATGTTTCGTATTCCGACGCAGATATTGTACTACATCTACAGTTTACTGTATATGTTCGAAGGGTATATTAATTAATTTCAATTAATATTTTGACTAATCCAAGTCTTGATCCAGCATTGAGTATGTATAAACGAAAGCGAAGTATTTGACGATTTTTATTGTGGTATGAAAATTATTTACGAAGGTACTAATTTGTTGGAAAATCTTTCACAAAAATATACATTATTTATACAAAATTTATGCAATAAATTATACAATTCATGAAATAAGTTCGTCGGGTGGTAAAGCTGTGGAGATTTATATATTTCAGTATATATTGAATTCAGATTTAATTCAAAAAATGTAATACTTTATATTCGTTTCGTTGTCGGATTATACCGTTGTCAAGTTTTTCTGTCAATAAAATTGACGATTATCTCTAAAGCTTATTATCAACAGTGATATACACTAAACCGCGAAGAAGGCCTTTAAGGAAGAAAGACAATGATACAAAGGCATTTCAAATCTAAACCACAAATACTTGTATTCTTGCATATATACTCACCGCATATTATCTACGGCTTGGTATATATCTACTGCAACGTATATTTTACCACAGAAAACGTAAGCTATTAAAATTTTGAATTTTCTATGGAATTCATAACAATTATGAAGATAATTTTTGTAAGAGCTTTTCACATTCTTTCCGGACGATACTATTTCAGTTTTTCCTTTTTTTTTTTTTAGTAGTAAAAACAAAAATTAATTCAAGTACAAAAGAAGGATCTTACTCTAAACTGTACATTTTTTGCTGAATGCTCCGTATGGATCTCAGAGTAAGTATAAAATATTTTTTTTTTTGTTTTTTTTTTTCAAATTCTGAAAAATGGTTGCGTGAAATAAATTCAAAAATGGAGGATATACGTGTTTGAGTTGAAATTTTTGATATTTAGAATATCTTATAAAATTTTTTCAAGTTATAAAAGTTTAATGGACCGTGAATTATTTTCATTATTCTACTTTGGTAACTTTATTTCACATTGTTCGAGACAAGTAAGTCAATTATTCAGCTAACCAGGTATATAAGAATTGCGGGGGTTGTATAATTCTATAGGAAATTTAGCTTAGCGAGTGTCGTTATAAGATTGAGAGAAAACACACCGATACATTGGAGGCTTAAATCCTATGTAAAAAATTGTATTATCGAAATAAAGAAAATTGATTTTGCAGATACGATATTGTCGACAAATGGAGTAGGTACGTTCTACTATAAAATCTTAAGAATAAATTAAAAAATTACAAAGCTAATCGTCGAGCTGTAATAAAATAAATAATCTTTGATTTGGATTGAAAAGTTTATCGTCAATGGACGCAGTTCTACAATATAGACAACAGTTTTCTTTATCTCGAATATAGACGAAGAGTTCAATTTTCAAACGATGAAGTAAGATCGATGATGAGAATCGGAATGAAAAGAACTGAGATTGCGTAAAAGTATATGATAATTAGTTTGTGAATTATAGAAGAATGAAAATTGACGTAAAATTCAACGTCGACGAATTAACGTGAGAGTAATAACCACATGGTGTTAAAAACAAGGAATCTAACGCGTTCTACAGTTACATTTGTTTCGCAATAATTCATCGTACAGAAAGATGTGAAAATGAGTTCGAATGAAATTTATAAAAAATTAATAAAAAATGAAATTTAATATATTATAATATTATATACGTAAGTTAATATGAATATGGGGAAATGTTTACGCTATAACTTTCTCATATAATGGCCAATAATTTGTGGCCGTATATGCTTGTGTTAAGTATACCCACATTCAAAACACCTAAACGCTATGACGTAAATGTAAAAATTTATTGACCTACGGGCTCGCTGGGTAAGACACGCATGTTTTACATGCATGAATTTTGCGACGTTTACTCAGTTGATATGAGGTTAAAAAAAAAAAATAAGAAAACAATTTACTGATATGGAAGAATAATTTCTCTTCAATAACACGAAGTGTTAACTTCGTAATTGCATCGCAACAGTATTTTCTAAATCTGAAGCCTAAGGGTCTTTGTTCAAAAACACGTTTAACACTTTGCTGGAAGCGATTGGACAGGACAGAACACAGCAGAATATAATATAATACAATAGAATAGCCATACGAAGGTCCGATGTATAAACGAAACGTGTTTTTACATATAAAAATCGTATATCGTGCGCAGAACTATGCTCCGTCTGACTATCACAGACTCTAGCTACTGAAAGTCGTTCTTTCTTCGCTGAGTCTTCAAACTCCGCAAGATCCTAATCCTAAGCGCAGCGCTGAAGTAAGCGAAGATGATATTCAAATAGTAATAAGATTTTATTATAAGGTAAGAAGTAAAAAGAAAAGTAAAAACTAAAGTCGAGTCACTCACCTAGGCAGCGAAGGCAATACTCAATGAGATATCCGAATTCATTCCTTGGATACACACATTCTAAAATCTAATGTAAACGCTGCTACAGTCTGGGGCAGGTAACACAGATGACTGAATTTATTTTTTATAAAATTAATTACGAAGATGTATTAAGATAGTAATAGCGAGAGATGAAATAATCTCTTTCAGTATAGATGTTCGTATAGTTGAAATTAAATACTCCGGTGAATCTATCTATAGCGTATTTTATTTCCTAGATGCGTTCATAGATGAGACCGATACTTTTTTATTGCTAGGAAGAATTAACCTAGGCAAACGCGACAGTCACTCTAGCACATTGCCAATACGCAATTACGAATTACATACGCTTACGATAAACACAAAGACCCTCACAACTCGCGACGTCAAAATCAGCTGTGAAGCTACGCGGTCTGACGAGGCTATGCTATGCTTCTGCCTCGGCCTACTGCTACAGCTCTCTTCCCCTTGCGCAGTAGCGTACATATTGTTGGCGCCTCCGAACCCCTCGGAGCTCTTTCGTTTGCAATGATTCTTTTATATTTACAAAATCGAGGAAAAGACAGTCGAGGAAACTCTTTCGGTCAAAATAATTAAACGGATTTAAATATCGAGGAACTTTTTCGTAAAAAAAATAAATAAAAGAGAAACAAATAAACACGAACAAAGTACTGTGTCAAATTTTCAGCAAAAATTTAAGTCATATATTTAACGAAAAAAGAAAACAAAAAGCAATTATACTTCTTCAAGTTTCTGAAATGAATTTCTGGAAAGAGGCTAGTTTGTTAATTAATGAGTAAAAAAATGAATGAAATTGTTTGAATTGAGGCTGCGTTGGCTGGGCCCGATGGTTCGTTGATACGATATTGTCGTGACACGCGCATGTACAACAAAGCCAGCACGCCGATAGTCTTGTGGGTGGGAGGCAAGGCTTTTTCGCGCAGAAGTCTAGAGCGGGGAATAGAAAGAGTGGGAGAGAGAGAGGGATCAAGAGAGTGGAACTCAAGGGGCGATTGGGAGAAAGGGAGACTGAATACCGCATGACTACGGGTCGATAGTCTCACACCAGGCTGCTTCCCAACGTTAGGTACACCTGCACTCATCCTCGGTGCAGACGCACCGAGGACACAACGAACTTTGTACTTGGCGTACTTTACCTTTACAAGCCCGGGCTTATGCACTCAATTCTCTTTCTTTATTACGATGTGTCATATACTATGTCACTACCCCGCGCATCCTTTGTGCACTTATCATTTTTTTCACATGGAATACTGAACTGGATCTCTGACAATGAGGACATATACATATATAACATTCGGTTCGTTTAATGCCTGAAAATATCGCCAGGAAAAGTGACGGGCATTATCAAGTCGACATTGATTTTAATTAAAATCAAGACGACGTTATCGTGGTTCTTGATGGACCGGAAGAAATCACCCTGATTACAGATTACCGAATTTTAATACTAATGGGAGATGTTGAGTCGATTTTTTTCCGATTTTCAAATGGTTTGTGGAGAGCATGTTGACGCTATGGAATCCGTTGTTTATTGAAGTTAATAAAGAGTTATTGTTTCGTTGCTATATTTTCGTTTCTTTTTTTACTTTTCGTGCATCGTAAACTGTATTGTCTTGTGAGCAAACATGGTGACTCGCTAAATACGAAGTTGACATATTTTCATTCTTACTAAAGCTTAATCATAGTTGTGACGAGATGCAGTGAGAGATATTGCGATATTCTAAATGCATTGTAGCTGAATACAAACATATTTATATTACTGTCTTTTAGCCAAGAATGACACGCGAAATTCGAAAATTTGTAAATGTCTGCAAATCAATGAATAGAAAATGATTTTCATCTCACGATTGTGATGAATATCGCTTTTTTAAATTGGAATATTTTGTATAAATCGTCAAAACAGGAAAATGTAAATTCATTTCCAAACTTCCACTACGAAATATTCAGATACCTGCAATTTTAATTACCTACAGATCCGATTTCCTTGGTGACTGTAGCATACCCTTAATTATGGTCAGAACTATTCCCGAAAATCTGTGCCAGATAAACTTGAAAAATCTCATTACAAATTCTCTGCAGTAAGATTGCGAACTGAAACAAACTTTCAATTTCACAGAAAAATCAGCCTCAAGTTTGCCAATTTCTGTAATCGACTTAATATGATTCTAATATCTACGGTCAAGGACTTTGCGAAAGGGGATTTGAATCAAAATGCAAGCCATTGTACTGGCGCTTTAGCCGGTTCATTTCTCCTCTAATTTCTATTTTCTACCTTCATAAATCAACTAGCGATTATCTTATAATTGTATATCATCAATGAAATTTCTTGGGAATTATTTATGCCGGAAAATACCACGGTGCGAAGGATCAGATATTTCGCGATCTCGTACACCAGTCTCGTATTTCTAGTAAGACGTTACGTCGTGGTAGACATACAGTCTGAAACAAGCCAAAGGGGACTTTAGTGCACTTGACTACCTACCAGGTCTTTCTTGTCTAGCTACTACCAGCTACTACATAGTACCTATGTACTGCTACAAAACGAAAGTATATAGCTAGTAACATTATACTCGCTGTACTCGGGGAGTAAGAGATATCGATCGTTATTTGTCTGCATGATTCTGCGAATTTTCTCTTGGAGAAAGTGTGTAAAGTTTTTGAGGCAGGACTTGAGCTTAGTTCGTTGAAGTTTCCTTCCTTAAAATTTGGTATCAATTTTTCCAATTCTTGTATCGAAAATTTTGCGAATTATTTAAGTTAAATTGTCGATAAATATATCGTCACAGATATGAGTTAGTTTCTTTTTCATATTTTCAACAAAATTTTAAGAATTAATTAATTCTCCGATACTTCAAAAACTTGTGAAATATTATGTGAATTTATTGCATCACCTTTCCAATCAACCTTTCTTTTTGTCGTTGTGAAAAGTTGAGAGTCAAGGCTCGCTCGTTCGTTGTCTTAGTTTTTTTTAAAGGAAGTTTATAACTTAGGGTGTTCTATTTAATATTCGCAAAAAAATTACTCCATTTTTCCACATCGAATATCTTCCGCATCTTTTTTTTTTTTTAGTTCATTTAGCAGAACACCACGACCAACATTTTTGGCAGTCTCTTCAAATTCGTTACTCCTTTTAAGTCGCTCTTTCGTCTCCCACTTGCAAGAAGCGTATTGACAAAAAAAAAAAAGAAAAAAATAGCAGAGTCGAAACTTCACGGTTTAATAATAGTTGAAAATGAATATAAGATGAAATTTTCTTATCGAAAAGAAAGTCGGATAACAGTTGAGATGAATTGCTTGCTAGTCAGTCGTCTGTCTCGATGAACCCAACCACAATTCAGTTATTTTTCAAATATTTCTTCCGTCTAGTTGAAGCCTTTTGTTTCGCAATCAATCTAAAAGTTTTATGAATAACTTTCACGACTTCTCTATAAGGTATACCTATCTCAGAAAGTATAAAAGCCAGAAATCTTGCGGACAGAGTTAATTACAATCCATTCGCGGTTTCGTACTTTTACTCTATACTTTTAAGTTTTCAATTATTTAATATCTTCTTTCGGTAGAAAAACCATGATCTTTTCTTCCTCTTCCTATCATCTAAAATTTAGAAGGATTAAACCACGCGCAATGATACTCAAGTAATGTATGTATGTACCTATACGTACTATACATACACGATATCAGTAAACTAATTATGGATTATGAAGAAGTTTGGATAGATAAATTGCACGATGCCTACTGCAGCGTTCGCTAATTACTAATTAGTCCTTACTATCGTACTTCCAGATGCAGTATCTCATAATTGGGTCGTTTGAAATGATATGTTAGTGGTTATATTTCCAGAGAACGATCCATGTATGAATCTTGGCTTTGCTTTTCACGAGACAAACGGTATGAGTTTTATTAAAAATCAAAAAGCATACTACAATCATAATAATTATCTATAACCACACAGAACAACGTCGAATCAACAGTCGGTGCAATGTCCATGTTCTATACGATAGCTACTGCATTTATATATGTATTTACATGTACATACAATACGTACACGTATTTGATATTATACATTAAACAGACATCCACGATGTATGTACAATTTACGTAAATTATACGTTCATTGAATCATACTCAATAGATGAACATGTAATATACGTTCAACTATTCATCTTCAATGTAAATGTCTGCCATAGACTTACCATTATCATATAAAATACGTACATATGTCAAATAATACACTATGGAAGTTCGATGTATGTATGAATGTACATACATGTTTTATAAACTTATAACATACGTAAATTGATTGACGTTAAATATGAATGTCTACCATGTATATATTTCTATACCATGGTCGTATAAAATACTCTTAACGAATCATATCCAATAGATCTTCGTTGCAAATCCCCCATGGATACATATTATACATTTATTGGATCACGTTCAACGGACGTATAAACTGCAGTACACAGTAGGTATATGTATGCTTTAAACTTGTTAGTGACCGTCAACTTATGATCCTTATAGCTTTGAAAGTTGATTGAAATTTCACCAACAAACGTAAGCTTTTTTTCATGAGGGAATGAATGAGTTTTTTCCATGTTCCACATGACATATACGATATTTTGAATTTACTGATATGTTTGTAAAAACATAAAGGATATTGATAATTGTTGCCATTCGATATTTGTTATCGATTTCAACTATATCGCAAATGCGACATTGACTTTAATAGTTTTATGTTTTTTATTTTAAATATAATAACGACGTGTTAGAAAAGTAAAGTAAATTGAAAGATAACCAGCTGTGGTGGTAGATAAGATTGGCAAAAAAACGGATTAACGAGAGTTAAGGTTTGCTATAAAAATTGTTTTTCAAATAAATCGATACGTGAAAACGGAAGAAAATATTTCTGACTTTAATTCTCAGGATATTTTCGAATAAATGAATGAAAGAAAATTATCCTTTTTGTAGCTATAAGACGTTTGAATTTTTGACAGTTTGTTCAGAAAAATATATGAAAGGGTAGTTCACAAATGAGTATAAAATAAAACTATAAAAAGGGTGATTTGTTTGAGAGGTCATAAACTCTCCAGCTATATTCACACTCGTTATGCATTGAAGTATACGATCATGGCACATATTTGCACAGAAAATATTATTCTTGACTTATATCGTTTGATAAATATTTGCAATAACGAGAAAAATTTATATATACGAGATAGTAATTGTGTATAAATTGATATTCCATTTTGAACGACGATAATATAATTAGAAAAATTTTATCTTACTTACCGTTCGTTTATCCTCAGTTGAGATATCCCGTCACTATTATATAATGCAAGTTTACAATCGCTTTATTAATGGTTATTGACATTGTTCAAGTTCAAGGGTAAGTAATCTCTACATATTCTTATCGACTTTTTAGAAATCAAGTTCTTCGAGTATCAGCTCTCGTTACTCCTTCCATACTCTGAATTGCCACATCTTTTACACAGACATAAATCTCGCTTTACAAATATGGAGGAATATTGAATTATTTACGATGTGGTAGGTATATAAAATTTGGTCTCGTGGTTAGTGCCTTTGGATAGAAAGTGCGACTGTCATCCGAGTCAATGCAGCGCGAGTGTTTTCTCTTATGCAAACTTAACACGAGCTTTCATCTGAATTATGTAGACGTATACGAAATTTTGGGCTAGGTTGAACTTCCGATTATAAAACTTCCGAACGATCAAAATTACGAATTCATTTCAGACGATCTAGAATTTTCGTTAACGTAAAGTTCAGAATGTGACAAATTTGGGAAGATCGAAATGCAGACAGCAAAAACTCGGAAACTAAAAAACTCCGAAAGTTTAAGAATCCGAAAAATATAATCGGAGAGACACGATGGTCTATGCATGAATTTCAAGTTTTGGAGTATTGGCTCTTCGGAATTTTAATTTTTGGAATTTTGAACCTTCGGTATTCTTCGATTTGAATTTTTTTTAATCTACTATGCAGACTTTTGGGAACATACTCTTTCTAAAAACTGCAAATCGTTTGTCTTAAAATTTGGAATTTAGACTGTCCGGAACTTCTGGAATTCGGAATCTCAACTTAGCTCCAGAATGCTACGAGGGTATTCCATCATAAAATTCGCAGTAAAAAATACAGCAAGACAAATTCGTTTAAGTCGTATAATAAAATGTTTGTTTAAAACATTATTTCAAACATAAAATATCTCAAGTATGATTCACGTAGGAATTTCTATCTTCGAATACCACATCTTTTATCTCGTTTACTTTATCTCTTATATTTTACGAAAGCTTAGCTTATTAATTGGATTATTTACTCCACCATACATTTACGTTTCACGCATCCATCCATTTCCTTTTATTTATTTATTTTTTTACCTTCGCTAATTTATCTCTCATTTGTTTGTTTAGTCTATCGTATGAAGATTTGCTGCTGATGTTTTCGCAATACAATCTGCAGACCTATATCTACTCTTGAAAATAATGTGTCATGTCTCGCCTTAATTTAGGCCATAAAGCACAATATTGTATCTGCAGAGCAGCACCAGTCGATCAATTGCCGAAAAATGAACTCAACTTCATAAATATACTATTATCAACGTCATACCTCACCATCTGATTTAAATCATCGAACTGAAATGCTGAACATCGAAATAGTCTTTTTAATGAATTGGTTAATTTTTTTTTTTTGCTAAAGCTTGACCAGGAGTTTTTACAGAGTGATAAAACGGCCGATATACTGCGTGAGATAGTTCTAGACGATGACAAATAATCGTCGAGAAACAGGAAGGAGGAAAAATCAGTGTGGGTATAGCCGTCCTGGTCAAGGCAGCCGGAAGGACGTCATCATATGCAGGACATTGCGTATTCGGAAATGATCTGATAGTGAAATAAGAACGTAGATATTTTCATCACTTGTTGTTGCTTTCCGAGTAGATAAAAACCCCGTGAGTTCTTACTTCCTTTTCGAATTTCTCGATGAAAAATAGGGAAAATTGGATTCATGAAAAGTTGATGGTGACATGAGAATAAGCTCAAAAGTATATACAGTTCGAAAAATACATATTTTTAAATCGTTACAAGCGATGAACTGACCGACATGACTTCGTTTTGACCGACAAGATCCAACATCGCTAAATCCAATGAATGAAGGCAATTTTATCGCTAGATTTGTCAACGCCACATGTGGTCAACGGGGCGTAGAGAGGCTCGTATATTCGAGGCACCAGGCACTACGATGGGAAAATATTACGTTACGTTACACGTTACGACACGATACGCTTGGTGCACCTGGAGCTTTCTCGAGGAAAACTTAATATCGATAATCACATACCGTTTAATGTCTTCTATAAATTTCTGTTGTAATCAAATGGGAAGAGTTTTTTTTTTCTTTTTTTCTTTTCAAATTCACTAAATTGATAATTAATTTAGATATCATCGAGCCGAAGATGACCATCATGGACCTTTCAGTTGAAAAGAAATGTTCTACTCGATATTCATTGCACCATAACTTTCAAATATTGTAAAATATCGGCAATAAAAATTCTGAAAAGCTGTAATGTATGTTGAATAAAGTTTTTTGCCAAAAATCGTATCATTACCAAATAGTCTAGTTATTTTCGCGGTCAGCAGTATAGGGAATCATTTTTTTTTTTTAACTAACCAGACGATTTTCACAATCCAGCTCACTAACTTGAACAGAAATAGACGACGTTTCGTTACACCCGACATATGCGCGAGTTGCGTAACTAGTTTCTAGGCGGAAGATGACCAGCTTGTATTTTCCGTAAACACAGTCGACCATGTGCGATAAATTCGTATGGCCAGAAGCCAAGCCAAAAAGCTCAGGACATGTAGTATACAGCCCTGCTCTAACCTTGGTCAATTTGAGATAGTGTTGACTGATAAGACAATCGGCCTACATTGTAGAAGATTTTTTGTTTTCGGTTTTCGAGTAAAGATATGTATTGAGAACGGAAAATTTTAGGGTCACATTTCGGAGTCTGTATAATGAAACAGCTCATTTTGTTTGTCAAATATCAATGGCAGTCCCGTATCGAAGATAATCTTACCGGATTGATGCATACGGGCTCTTTAATTTTGTCTGAATTTAATGGTCCAGGTGTATGTTGGCCAAATCGTTTGTGAAAAATTTATTTATGAGAAATTAATCTGAATAAAAATAAAATAGAATTATGAATTTAAAATCTATTCGGTGTACCGTTTTTGTTAATATAAATACACTAACGTCTCATTTACGTGGTAAAATATGTCAGCTATTGTGGTTAACGTTCTTAGTTATAAGTATATCGTTGGATCTATTTCTCGGCTTGGATATGTTTACCACGATAAAAATAAGTATCATTTTTTTTATTTATCTTTCTTTCCTTACCGCAATCGTTGCTATTTTTATCGCAGAGTATGTAATTCTGTCCGTCTTTGTAAGTCCAGCTATTAATTTCTCAATTTTTGGATTTTTTATTTTTAGTTTCCGTGATCGATAATGATCATCGAATTATTATCAGATGTGGGACATATGCACAATCAGTAGACATTATTGTTATACTTTTAGCGGTAATATTTACAATGATTTCTATTACTGATTGATAACGAATAACTATAAGACACCGATCAGCATTGTTAAGTATTTAAGTCAAGTGCTCGAGATATGGTGTAAGACATTTGTTCAACGTCTAGTAGACATCGTATCTGATAGTTAGCCAGCTGAAGAAGGGCCTCGACAAGGTTGTTGTTTCTTCGATATGACCTTCTGCACGTGTTGATTAAAGAGATAAGAAAGATTCAAAAAATAAAAAATAAATAAATAAACGACGCAGCTTATCAAGTTTACAGTTACCTAAATGTTAATTATGGTTTATTTTTAACGATTCGAATTAATAATGAACGATGAAAATACCGCTAAAGATACCTGAAATTTTTCACCACGTTTCAGATTTTATTTCCAAATTTTTTACGTCAATTTTTTATACTCCAAGAATTTCAAACGGGTTCATTCTGGAAAGAAATGATTTATTTTTCAAAAAGCTATTGAGTATAGATACAAAAGATACGTGTGAAGGTTTCGGGTCCGGTCGTCTGGATTTTTTGAAAAACAATTAGTAGGTACGTCAAAAACGTTAATGCTTTTATCTTTTCGGGTATGAATCGTTTTGCTAAAGACAAACGTAAAATTATTATATTACAAAACAAACAAAAAAATGAAAAATAAATGCTCCAAATATATTCTGACCTGTTTGAGGTTTAAGAAATAAAAAACTATTGAGATACGAAATTACGCAACGCAGTAGTCGAAGCTCCGTCTACTATCGCCGGACACGACTCAGCAGGCATCGTCTGACAAGTAAGTAACAAAAGTCGTGGCTTGTCAGACCGCAAATATGTAACTGATAGTGCGGTTGCTCGTCAGACGGAAATCCCTTCAGAGTCCAGGGTAGCGATTCTCTATCTTTAGGAGTTCTAGAAATAAATTGCAAAGGATTTGCGAAAAATAAACAGAACTGGGATAGATTTTTTTGTTTGTATAAATTATTGATTATAAATTATTACCAGAAGTATGATACGACGTTCTTGATAAAAAAAAAATAAAACAAAAATCTATTTTTCACCAATTCTGAGAGAATGACAATGCAGAGCATCGGTATAATATTTAAAACAAATTAGAATGTCTAATCTAGGCATTTTATTAACAATAGAAAAATACTGAGATATACACAAATCGTGAAATTCTAGTATTTCTATTAGATAAATTCAACGATTATATTAAATATTGATTTCTTTACTATATAAGATATTGTTATAATGAATTAAAAAAATTTATAGATGGATATAACGACTGAACATAACATGTAAATGTGTACAGAAATGTATATACTTATATATTATATATACGCAGTTTTATGATATTATCCTATAATATATTAAAAATGTTATCTGTAACACATACATATACCCATACATAACCAGATATATATCTATATACATATATGTATACGGTGAATTTGAGAGCAGTATGAGATACACTAGGTATACAAGGCTCTTTAACAATAATTGTAGATTTTTATCTGAATTAAAAAATTTCTAGTGGATTCGTATCTTTAAAGAAGATAACATTTAATAATCTATAAAAAATACATATGAAGAGACTGTGGATATAATATCGAACTCTGGACAGTTAGGAAATCGATTTGAGATCTCAACTAAAAAATTGCGTAAGGTGTAAGTTGCTGCAAGTTAAATAACATATGTATTATACTATACCAAAAAGATGGTATTGTTTTTCGTCGACAGTTCTATAGGTACTAAGGATAATGATAAGATTAATGAGCTGATGGAGTGGCGTATATTTTAAAGTCCCAAACCGGTCAAATTTCCGAAATTCAATGTTTTTAAAAAATTCAAAATCTTTAAAATAATGAGTTCGCAATTTTCGACCCTTTGTAACTTTAAAAATTTGAAAATTTAACACCGCCCTATAAATTTCATCAGTTGTTAGTGTCTACGAGTGTAAAAAATTGATGAATACATACTTGTAGCCTTTTGTATGCAACTGATATTCATCGGTCTTTGATTATACAAACGTCGCCTAGTACGCGCGTATTAACAAAATATACTATTCCACGTAAAAAGGCGATTTTCAATAACTCAAATAGCTCAATGGATACAAATTTATTCGGGGATATAATAAATGATGGATATATATTGATGTACCAAAGTTGAAAATATATCGAATCGCCGTGCTGTACTGGTCTTATTTTATCGTGACGTTACTTTAAGTGCAGGGATGAAATATATCTGCCATTCAGCCAGTTACTTGCTACCTACATGTGATATTTGTCCACGGTTAAATAAAAGTGTTTTCAAAAGTATGACTTTCACTACTAATAATTAATATTTATTATACCTATACATAAACTCCTAACTACGGGACACATCTAAAAAATCAATTTCTTCGAAAGCTTACGTACTGCACACACATAGTCAATGTATACCCGAAAATTTGACAACTTGTAAATCTTAGGTTCTAAATTTCATATCCCTTTTATTTAGGCTTACGGATCAGACTATATTTTTTATTCCCAGTGTTGGAGTATAATATGCGTTCCCCACGTAATTAAGGAAATAATTATAAAGCTCTTTATTTCTCGTTAGATAATCCTCGGCAAAATCTTTTTCGAGCCCACCAAACGGTTGCTAATGTAGCAGCGAGAAAACCTATTCCAGCCACGATGCCCATGGAGATCGCCCTGTTTCTTCGATACGCTGGAACCTCCAATGCGAAACGTTCACTGGTTGCAAAATCATCGGACAAAGACATTGCCGTCACTTCGAAAGTATAGTAGCTCTCCTCTTCCAGGGTTTTCACTAAAACGTTAAATTATCAAGAAGAGCTCCTCCTTTTTTATGATTGGAATACCTAATCCGTAAAATCTACTCAAAAGTTTAACGCACGACGAACTAATCCCGAGAGTAACGAAAAGAAAAATAGAAAAAAGAAATAAATAAATAAAATAAAGAAACTTTGAAGCCTGTCCACAGCCCATAGGAAGAACTTGTTTCATTATTCCTTGTTTAACTTAGTTGACAACGAACCAAGTTAATTGAGTGACAAACCGAGTCTCGAGACACAATTCTACCAAGTAATTTACCCCATCCTCCAACTTCCGGAGTTTTGTGACAGATTATTACGCAACATCTTAAGACTGGTAACCGAGACATTGCTACACCCAATTATAGAGAAATACCAAGGAAATTCGTGTGAGGCTTACCCAGATAGTACGTGTCCGTGGTCTCAGCTTTTCCGTAAAGATGTTCCAACTGTCCTCGAAACCATCTCACAGTGTATATTCTAACAAATTCACGTCCGTGATCAGGGGGCTCCCAAGTAACTAGATACCCTTCGACGGTGGGTTGGACTCTCAAATTTCTTGGAGCAGTCATATACTCCGATGATTCTGAGTCAAAGATGAATAAAAATAAATGTAATTAGCCGTTGATTGTCTAGTTAATGAAGTTAAACTTTAAATAACATTAACAACTCCTTCGAAATACACCAACCTTTCGGGCTCCTGAACTCTGATGCTGAGTTCTCGTCAATTGCGCCTAAAAAAATAATGAGATTATGTAATTATAGCTGAATGAAAAGTACATCCGAAACTCCCTTGCGAATACATCTGTTGATATAATTAAATCCACATACTTGGTTTAGTAAAAATACGGAGAGCTTTGCTGAACATTCCATCGCCATGTTTGTCCTGGCTTAAAACCATGAATTCGTATTCTCGACCAGGGCTTAAATTGTTTATAGTAGCCTCTGTCGTTTTTCGTGATAAGATTTTCATTGTTCGCCATTCGGATGTGTCGGTTGGTCTGTACCTGTGATCGTGGAAAGGAGTGTTAAAGATACTTCTTATAGTGATAACGTCATATGTGCTTTCGGAATTACTTACCAAACGGAATACTCCATCTTCGGTCTTACGAAGCCTGGAACCCATCGTAAAGTAACCGTATTTCTACTGCTATTGGCGCTTAAATTGTATGGTGCTCTTGGCGCGACATTAAGAACCATAAGTTCAGCGTCAGCAACAACTGTGGCCGCTTCGTTGCTCGCCGCACATTGATAAAGGCCTCGATCATCCTCCTGGATTCGTTCGATGGTTAGATTTCCTCCACTGATGGTTGTCCGGTCAGGTGAGAGTGGAGTTCCGTCCTTCTGACCGACGGAAGTGTTAGTGGAAGATATTGATTTTTCGATAGACAACCAAGAAAGCTTTTCACGTCTGCTTCTCGAGTTCTTTTCAGGCCTTTTATTAAACGTCATTGTCGATATCGAGCTTTAGAAATTTTTCGGCCGAATAATAAATGCCGTCTTCTTTTAAAGAAGAACTTTCCAAGATACTGATTTGTCTTACAAATGTTTGAAATGATCCGATGCATGGTATTCGCTTTGCTACTCAGACAGTACCGTGAACATTATAATTCGGGATGCTAATTTACGTCCAATTACAAAATCGTCACACATTAAAGCTGTTCTAATTATAAATTAGGCGTACAAAACTGTGTGATGAAAATGTATAAAAATGAAAGAGCGATTAACTAATGAGTTTATTTTTTATTTTTTTTCTTCCTTTTCTCTTTTTGCTTCACTCTCGACAATTTTTAACGAATCTGGATGTATATCTCATTCTTTATATGACGTTATATGTATTCAGTCCAAAAACAAATGAATAATTATAGTTGAACACACGTTTCGCTCTACAAAGAGACCGAATAATAATTATATCTAGTCAGTAAGGTTGTTAATTATCTTTTGTTCATGAATGGGTCGGTATACAATAATGTTTAATGAAGCTTTTTAGCCAGGGTACTCAAGAGCGTCGTTTACACTTTCTGGGTTAGCCTTTTGAATTCCGAGCACACCTTGTTATTCGGTTCGTGTTACGAACCATTCAACGTAAAGTTGTTACTGATTATGTCATCGCACTCAGTTCAAACAGTTCAAAATGTTTGAATTAACATTATATCAGTGAACAGTCACGTTCGCATATAAATGTATATAATATACTTGTATACATTCATTTATCACACCGTTACTATGTGTTCAGGGTGATCGAATAATCCTCGAGATTTACTGCTTAAAGCAGATACATTTGTTTGTTAGAAAACGTGAGAAAGAAAATTTTAGGAGTCAATCCGAATTGTATTACTTGGTATTTACTTAAATTCTAAGACTCGTAGATTTATTCCTACGTTATTATATCAAATTTTTATCAAACGACAAACGTACTTTGAACCAGACTATGGTTGGTCTATGCATTTGATCACCGTCTCTAGCGTCGCATGGAATTTCTAAGCTTTCGCCAAGTTTTCTCATGTATAAGTGTTGAGGAGTGAGAGTGAAGACGGGTGGCCTTTGTACTATCTGTAATGAAAGTAAAAAGTATTGAAAAAATATATACCTACATATATGTATATATAAAAAAAGAAAAACTTTTAAATTACTACTCGGGATATTGGCTTGTGGGTGAGTATTCCAAACTGTAAAGCAATTGACACCCAGACAGCAGACACTAGACATCATTTGTTCAGGATGAGATTCTCAATCTCAGGGGTAATGTGATGGACACACGTCTTTTATGGGTTAGGGTCCTTTGATCCGTGTTCGTGATTGCGTAATTGGAGAATAAAAGTCTACACAAAAGTACCGTTCAACCGGTCGTTGGTCCCAACTGACCAAAGCATCTTTAAACAGCTTTCGACGATCATAAAAAAAAAACTATTAGAAAATCTGGCTCACTATTCTGATTACTTTTCGACTGATGTCTTACGTTTTCCTTCATCTAAAGTCACTTCAACCATATCGATATCAAAATCAAGTATTCAGCTTATTGTGAAAATTGTTGACTTGAATTCAAAACATTAATGAAAAGTTTCAGCTTACCACACTGATGGATGGACTCGGTCCTTCGGTACCAAGATTATTGAACGGTGTGCAAGTGTAACTACCAGAATGTGTTTCGTCGACTTTACTGAAGTACAAAGAACCGTTTCTTCTGTAAAATACACCTTGAACGTTGTATGGATCGAAGAGAAACCCGTCCTTGTCCCACCGCAAATTGGTCAACGGTGGATTTGCCCTAAAATGACAATCCAGAAGCCCGGGTCTCCCGTAGGGCAGATAAACTTCACGTGGTGCATAAATCACCTTGGCTTTATCTGATTGAAAATATTAAAAATGATTTAATAATTCTTTGAAAATAGAATCGGGGATACTGGGGCGGACTGGGGTACTAGGTTACTATCCCTTTCCACCTCGGTCTTTTCTATGTACTCGTTTATTATATTATCTACCCTCAATCGGAAGACAACAATTTATGAATAGAAAGCTTACATTGCACGTTTAAGTAGGCAGCAGCAGTCTGCCGTTCTGAGTTGGCGTTCGTAACGACACATGTGTATTCCCCCAAATCGCCCATAGCCGTTGATGTGATTGTGAGTGTTCCATCGCTACGTGTAGTCGCTCTGTTCCGAAGATCCTGTGAAAAGAAGCCGAAAATTTTTCCCTCACTTTTTTTTTTGCCTTCACTTATTCCGAGGACCAGTTAACACATGGAATGAGATATTTTCGGCGGTGTCCTCTCACCGAGGTTTTCTATACTTTCATCCATTTCTACACGTCCAAGGTACGATTTTAAGGGCGGAAAGAAAAACGAAAAAACAAAAGAAAAAAGATACAAGGCCAGCTGAGCTTAACCCTGAATCCCATTTACCGGTGAGGGAAACAAATAGCAGCAGCTGGGACCTCTAAAATGAACAGCCGTCAGAGCATGACTCGGATTATAATATTTGGGCAATAAACCTGAACGCCATGCCATGAAAACTTAATAAAATCATGCTGAATAAAATGATAATAAATTTGGTAAATGTAGGAAGAAAGAAAAATTCAAGATCATGATGAACAATCGGATCTTATTACAGAGAGAACGATAAATCGATGCAATTTTGACATTGCAAATACTGATTCAGAGTTAAGGGTTGTTTACCTCCAGTTCCGTGATTGGAACTCCCTCACGAAACCATGTGACAACTGAGCTTGTATCTTTGGTGACGCAGACGAAATTCGCAGTGTCACCTTCCATGGTAGTTTGATTTATCGGAGGTATAGCCAGCAGATTTTCACCTGTAACAATCGGTGGCCGCGTGGGCACACCTGGTTGAACGATTTAACGAGTCTGTCTGGTGATTGGTTAGTAAGCGGCATTTCGCTTTGGATTAAACTATTTCCTTTGTATTATTAACAACAATTATGCGGTTCACTTCATGTACATTATTTATTCGGTTATAATGGCTTATAGGATTAATCTGGTTAATCACATCAAAGCGTTGATTAATAAAGCTTAAATATTTCATTGATCGATAATATCTTCACAGTAAATTTAATACTAAAGTGTTTTGTGAGGCGATTAACGATCACTTTTTCAGCTCATCATCATGTTTTTATTCAAGCATATCGTATTATTATTTAAATTAGTTTATACACACACGGATGTATGTACATACGTTAAGTTTGAATTACAATAGCGAGAGGAAATCGATGCGTGAAACGGATATACGAGTACCAGATCACGATCCTGCGTGTGCATCAGTAAATGACGTGTACGTTGTAAATAATTAGCAAATTTGTCTTTGTTGAAAAAAAAAAAGAAAAAAAAAAGAAAAAAAATGAACCAAACGGAAAAGGTGCGTTCTGGTTGTTCTGGTTCGATCACCGTTTATTTGTCAACGAATTGAATTACACATACCGGAAAGGGTGTCCTAGATAATTTTTTTCTAATCATAATGAAGAACGACGACTTCACCTAACCGATATAAAAAATTTTTCAAATCATAAATTGGTGAAAATATATATTTATCCAAATATCTTCAAGTATATAAGGAGAAATAATAAATTTTAATGAACTGCACGCGTTGGAAGTACGTGAAATGTGGTGCTGGAATCTTCATCAGATATAGCGTGATACAGGGGAATTAGAAACGATGTAATGTGATGCTAATTTAGCTAGTTCAACCGTTA
The DNA here is from genome assembly GCA_963924015.1 of Macrophya annulata. Taxonomy (NCBI): domain Eukaryota; kingdom Metazoa; phylum Arthropoda; class Insecta; order Hymenoptera; family Tenthredinidae; genus Macrophya; species Macrophya annulata. The sequence continues at coordinate 4,323,589 of OZ001259.1, read as the reverse complement.
TACCCACGCATTTCGTCAATTTCAACGTCTCGCAAGATACTGATAGTGAATTCCAGTACTGCAGTCTGTTTAAAATTTTAAAAAATTTATCCGACTTATTCTAAACCGAATATGAAAAATATTTAAACTGACTGACAAAGCTGGGTTTTTGTATTATGAATTTAATATATACATTTAGTTAGTGAATTAGTTCCAGCTTGAACTATATACGTTTAATTATTGAACAGCCAATGTTTGACGAATAGCAATATTAGGGTGAGCCAAAAAAACTAACCTATCAAAGTTATGGCTTCAAATAAGCTTGTATACTGAGAAAAAAATTCTTCCGTTAGGAAAAATTTTTAGCTCAATTTTAAAAGGTGTCGCTGGTCATTCGAAATTTCCCATTTAAATAACACGTAAAAAAATTTTCTTTCACCAAAAATATTATAACTTTAGAACCGTTTAAGATAAAAAATTGGCGCTAGCATATTCTTGTAGGGCATTAAATTTCCTAAAAAAAAGTCCCGGGAGTCGAAATTCTAAACCCAATAATTCGTATACTTACGGGCCATGAAAGTCTAAAATAAATTGTAAGAAAGAAATTTTTATTAATGATTATAAAAAAAAAAATTAATGACTAAAAATGCAATAAATTACAAATAAAAAAGTTAAAACTCTATTTAATTTATGAACTTAGTATGTAAATTACATTGTTTACTCACTTTATCTAATTCTAATTGATATTTTTGATAAAAATGAAGCCCTAAATCCGTAAAATTCTGTTTATTTTAGACTTTCATGGCCCGTAAGTACCTATACGAATTATTGAGTTTAGAAATTCGACTCGACAGACTTTCTTTTAGGAAATTTAATGCCCCACAAGAATATGCTAGCACAAATTTTTCATCTCAAACGGTTCAAAAGTTATAATATTTTTAGTGAAAAAAATTTGTTTTAGCCTTATTTGAAACCATAACTGCGATAGGTTAGTTTTTTTGGCTCACCCTAAGCAATATGTATATATACCAATTGCAAATATTTTCACTCAGTTAAGCCACGCAACAAAATTCTACCGTTTTGTTACGTGGCTGTACAATTTTACCATCGATCGTTAGGTGCACCCACGTCCCGTTGTTCCTCGAGCTTGGTGTCCTGTTTGGGAATATAACTCTGCACTCGTACCATCCTTGATCTGTCTCTCGAATGTTTGTTAAATTTATACTCCCTTGTCCGTATGCTCGACCACCGCCATCCCCAATCAGGTGAATTCTTCCGGCATATTCATCTGCTCCAGTTACCACCCCATCGTACCACGAGTATACCAACTCTCCCTGTAACGTTAAAAGCCCTTATTTGTTATGGCCAAACTCGAGATTCATCAAGGGCTGAGTTTTTGACATTGATTTTCGTTTTTTCATTTTATTTCATATTTTTTCACGTCAGTAAACTGGATTTTTCATCTTTTCATTGATTTTAATTAAACGAGGAGTGGACATCGCGGACTCTTTTCCATTTTTTCATAGTACCTGTTGCTATTGCGATCAGATTCATATGATTCTGAAATTAGTATAACGAAGAATCGATTATACCTATTCCATATCAGAATTTGAATTAATTATAATAAATTTTATCGTCTTCTTGCCTCCGGTTCGTCAGACAAAACGGATGTTTATCAAATTTGATGTTCGTTCAGTTGGAATGAGAATTTACTTTGGGCGATTGAATTAGGCTTAACTTGATACGATTTAACCACGCATCGTGACGCTTAGCCCCCTTCCATTCAATTAATAAGTGTCGGTATTAAAAAGGTCTTAACGAATGAATGAGGCACGACAGAATTAACTGACCATGGCTAGTTAAAATCATATTTGAAAAATTTAAGAGTCTTTACAATTCCTGACAATTTCTACTCTCGAAAATATATCATCTAGTATATCCCATATAAATTCCTTTTCTCACCGCGACTAGTTTGTATTCTTTTCGTGTTACGTTCGCGTGGGTGGGAATACCTTATCATCTTTGAGATACAAAAGATCAAACGGCTTCATTCATGCCATTATTTGTTTCTTTTTTTTTTTTATTTCGATAAATTTTACGTTGTGACTTTGTTAGTGATCTCGTCAGTAAAAGAAAAATAAAACCGAATATCTTTAAGCTTGAAATTTAACAACTTCTCGTATAATGACATCGGCTGACAAGGTTTGTAACAAATTTCAACACTAAATGTGTCTTCGTGTCAAGGAATCGTGAAAATAATGTGGATATGATTTATGGTTGTTGGTATTTAAATTTGGATCAGATATCGTTTGTTGATAAGAAAATATCCGAAGGTGCAATTGCTTCTGACAATATTTGAAGATATCTCAATATTTCCTTTACAATTGTGCTACCTTAATATACTTTGATTTGGAATTATGAAGAGGAAATACGTTCCATTTTAATACCGTTCATCAAATATGATATGAATAAACTCTAGCCACATTGATCAAATACACACAAAAGTTTCAAGACTTTAATGATCAGCTACTATTGTAAATTAGGTACGGTCAAAACGTGACCAACAACATAGGTACTACCTACTAATGAACCTTAATCGTGCGACAATGCGTTCCGCGTTAGCAGTGACCCACTGACAGAACGAACCCCTTCTGTAGCAGACTGACAACCTAAATATAATCCAGCCTTGTGTCCCGTACTCCAATTACTGCCTTGGAGTGCACATGATTTGCATACGCATCAGGCTCCAATCAGGTTAATTTCCACTTCATTCATGTACCAACAGTTTGACCATTATTTGCATTTCGTTTCCGTTAGTTTATTACAATTATTTAACATTTCATTTACAATTCTAGTTCATCGTATACGTTATACTACAACCCAATCATCGTACCACGTGTTTCACCCTTTTCGTATGTTAGCCATTTTTTGGTACCAAAAATAGTGTCCAGAAAATTTATGGAACTATACTAGTTCTAATTATCCTAAACTTAATTAGGCAATTATTTTTGAACTTACCTCGTGGTTCCAACGTAAGATGTAAGGGATGGGGAGATCGTGGGGAAAGTCTAGATCACAGTTAAAAACTACGTAATCTCCAACGCCTGCAGTCAGGAAGGTAGGCTCCTTTTCTTCTTCGAGTAGGTGTCCGTAGCCCCATGCTAAAAGGAACAGGGTCCAAGAATAAAGAGTGATGATGGATCTTCTTTGCATGGAGAATAAGGGTTCGAAAAGGGTTTTTTAATGTGTGGTTTGATTCCTTCACGGTATCAGATTTGACACTAAACATACTGAAACTAGTTAGTAGTAACGTATGGCTCAATATTATAGTTTGCGGTTTTGGTGGCTGTAAGAGACCACGAAAGTGAACAACATATTACGCAGTGATTACGTGAATTTGAGACGTCGAGTCACTTAATACACAAGACCAAGTTTTCTATTGCATAAAAATGGATTTTTTATTCTGAACTCTATGAAGAGAATGGACAGACCTCGATAGCAGAATATGAATACAATTGCGTAATTCACAAGGTCGATATGATAGTGATACAAATATAGAAATAAGTTGTTTTCAACTTCTGATATTTTCAACGTACGATGTCCCCAGCTTCTCGTATCTCGGATAATTAACATTTTATACTCAATTAGTTTATGCACTTGTGTACAATTTTGAGACAGCACATCCCTGAAATGTTTCGTAATTGTGAAGATGATTTTTTATTGGAAAAAAATAAGTTTGAATACCTTAAGACCTCAGGCCAAATATCTATTTAAATGGATACTGTACGAGGATATAAAATCGTCCGAAACACGGTCGACTGCGTAGGTGTTAAGGGTTGAAAGAGATTGGAGCAAAAAAGCGTTCTTACCCTCGCACCATAGCAGGGCAATCAGAAATCCACCGATACTCTTCATTTCAATTGATCGTTGAATAACACTTGACGACGGGGTTATATTCTACGTATTATTGAGGCTAACACAAGTACCGCACATTTGTTTTCACCATCACTTTCAATCAGTCACTCACAGCACCTGTTCTAAATTGACTATAAATCAATGTATTGATCAATCAATCAATCAGTAAATGAACTTTCGTCCCTCGCAGGTTAATACTTCATACTAAATTCTTAACCACAGCTTGCGTTACTATTTACCAACGAAAAGTGAACACTTGATAGAAAAATTTTTTATATTTATTATCGCATTATTTTAAGGATCGTATACTTTTTGGATAAATCACTGTTCCGAGTATGACTGATTGCAGAGATTTGGGAATCGAGAGGGCGAGATTATTATCTGCGACCGTCACGTTTTTTCGTTTAATTCTTTGTAATCGAGGTCGACGACGTTACAGAATAGTATCAAAGATTTTATCAAGTTATAGTTTTAGGTGTAGTATTAGTTTAAGGTTTTTGCTCATGAGCACGGTTATCACGGAGTGGTCTAGAACCGGAGGAGCTTCTAGCAGTCAACTAAGTAATTGCTGCAACCGCTGAGTTAAGCGGATACAAGTACAAAGGGGTGGGGGATAATTCGATGCTCACATTCACAAACGACACCACCACGTCATTGAAATCCAGAAACGTCACACCCACTTTTACCGGTAATCATAGCCTCAGTGGGGCACGTGTTTTTCTGAAAAGCTCGTAAAGGTGTTTCGTGATTGTCTCAGTATGGGGTGACATGGGATTTTTACGAGTGGTTTTCGTCGTTTGGCTTGGAACAAAAATTCATCGTTTCTTCTTCGTCAGAGAGAAAAAAGATCCTTTCAGCTATATTATAGAAAGACAGAAAAAAAAACCACACACACAGGTTTTTTGAATCGCTGATGCAAAGATCGGGGTTCATGTCAAAAAGAAATGTGAACGTTGATGGTCTATGAAATGTAATTTTTTTAAGTAATTCTTGAGGTCAGGACCCCTCTGAATCATCAAGAGTGAATCTCATGAGGGCGTAGGTATAAATGAAATGAGCCTTTGTCAATAAATCGGATGAACCGAAGACGTGCCCCGGTGAATGAACCGAATTGAACCGAACAGTGCAACCGCTTTGTGTAAGGTTGTTTAGTGCTCCCCAATTTTTGACACCAGTCAATTCTCGTCTGCGTCAATTGGCTGTAACCCCTAGTAAAGCGACAAAGGGAGCTACGCCACATTTGAAAACATGAAAATAAAAATAAAAATTAAGTAAATATGAGTAAAAAGCAACAGATACCGAAGATTGGAGCTCTGATGCGATCTTCATGGTCAATGTTTCACTCTATGCCTTCATGCGGGCTAATATGTGGCGAAATTTAGTCTCAAGTACGAGGAATCTTCAGTCTTCTTTATGATCTCTTAAATTTATCAGTGTGAATAAATTGAAAATTGAAACATTGCAGAATCTTATATGCTACCTTTATTATTTAAGATTTTGGATCACGATTGATTGAAGCTTGATCTTTGGTAATAAAAATGTGATTAGAATGTATTTTGTGGCAATCGGCTTTGTTGCTTGATGATCGTTCAAGAAATTTGAAGCAAATAGCTAAGTTTTTGGAAAGGCATTGCTATTTTGAAATTAGTTTGCGAAAGTGGCTGTATTTTGAACAAAATATCTACGACTAGTCTGGATAATTATTACGGCCATTAGGGCTGGGTTGAAGTTCCAAATTTTGAAAGATCCGAATGGTGAAAATTCCGCTTTTTTATATTAGCGACTCACAGTTTTTAGAAAGAGTATTTTCCAAAAGGTTTGCATAGTCGATTCAACAAACTCCGAATCGAAAAACACCGGAGGTTTAAAATTCCGCAAGCTAAAAATCCGGAAGGTGCGAGTTCCGGAACTTGAAATTCACGCATCTTCATCATATTTTCGGATTCTTGAACTTTCCAAGCTTTGAGCTATCTGAATTTCGATCTGTCGAAATTTTAATATTCCGAAATTTGAAAATCGTCTCAAATAAATTCGTAATTTTGACCGTTTGGAAGTTTCAAAATTCGGAACATCAACCCAGCTCCCGGTCATCATTCAGAATGAATGAAAGAATTCTGCATCTTATTACTTGAGTGATTATGTGATTTGTAAAAAAGCAATCTCAGCTGAGGTCATAACCACAGTGATCTCTTAAATTCAACTAGACTGATCTGCATGAATTAACCACCTTAGTAATCTGGTAAATATTCAAGATGGCCGAAATTGAAATTTAATTATCCTGGATACCGAGGGCGTATATCTTCATTTGACCATTTTTGGAGCAGTGATGCTGTACGTACGTACGGTGTTACAAAAAATATGGAATTCACCGTTGAAAATCAGTCCGCGAGTTATTGATATTGATGAATATCTAGAATGACGTAATTCGAATGAAATTATACATATAGCGAGGCGTTTAATTCACACTTCGGGTATGACGATTATTGTTGAAATTTATACTACGGCGTGGGTGCGTAAATAAAGTAATTGTAAAAAGAACGACCGCTCCTCTCGTTTCCTCCCATATTTCGTTCTAGTATTTACCAAGCCGAGAATTAGGAAGGGCTTTTTACTGTTTTTACCACCATGACTTTACTGAACTTTTAATCTCACTAAATGACATTACGCCGTAACTCACTTAGAGAGTTATGCACTTCTTAAGTAGCTCCTTTAAGAATTAGGGCAGTACTCACTTTCTCAAAATGACACAAAAAAAAAGAAATATATTTAACGTACAACTAGCCCTTGGCTTTCGTATATAACCCACGTGAAATTGCTGGACAAGAAACACAACGGAATAAGACGACAGTCTGCGGCCTGGAAGTAGAGCAGAAATTTGAAGCTTAAAGCAAATTCCAAGTCATCTCGTATTTCAAGTCTTGAGCCGAGAGGTTAATACGCTTCTTCCGCCAGGATTAAGCCAAACCGGGACGTAAACATCAGAGTTTTCAGGTCAAATAAGTACCTCGATGTGCGCAGTATCCTATTATGATACTCACATAATTTTCACAGAGATCATGCATGTAACTTTTAATTTTATTTCTAGGCGGGTATAATCTAATCCCGATTTATTTGCATCTTGGCAAGTACGATCATTCATCAAAATGAAATCCTATCATATCCTTTCGATCGATAGTTTTCAAGGGCTTTAGTGAAAGCCGAAATAATAGTTGACATCAAAGTTGAATGAATTTTCCTGTAAATGACTTCTTTACTTAATTAAACTTTTCTCGCGTCTGAAGAGATCTTCTAGTCGATTTCCGTGCTATTCATAGCTGCGTGGCTGACCTCAGGTGACGTCACATCCGTAATGTACTGCATTGACTGCCCACAGCCTTGTCACGTTGTTGAGATAATAGACCCGTTCGCGTGGACCACGAGCATTCATATTGGCTACGTTGAAATTAGTGGAAATCAATGCGACTGAATTGAAAATTTTTTTTTTTTTTTTTCACTGTATTGTCTAACTACGATCGATCCTTTCGAGATAATAACTTTGATGATGAATACGTAGTTCTATAAAAGAATTTCATTTTTTGTTAGTTTCATTACTTACCTATAGTTGGACATGCGTGGACGGCGGCCGAATAAAATCTGTCCTAAATACTTGGCATTTCTAATTATAAGTGGCGCTCCAGTTTTAGCTATGCGACAAAACTTGCAGAGTTGCATGGAAATATACGAAATCATGGAAATTGGTGCAATTTATATCAATCATGAATCTAGGCTCGCGCTGTATACGTAAATGCGGAAATTTAAGCTGTAACGTGATTTCCCAGAATGCAAGTTTTCGCACTTTTAGAAATTCTATCATTGATCCTTTTCTATACTCTAGGTGCCAAAACGTTGTATAAAAAATAATTGCATTTGTTCTGGATCTGCAGTCGATCACTTTTCCTCCCTTTTCTCACAAAATCTTTGATGCTTACCTAAAAAAAAGAAATAAAAAAATAAAAACTCAAAAGAAAACAAGCACCGAAAACCAGTTTGAAAATTTCTGATAATTTATTCGGAAAAGATACGAGCAGTAAGGAGGAGGGGGTAAATTTATCTATTCATCTTTGAGCGTATCTACGCGTAGGGTGATCCTTTAATTGAAACAGCTTCGCGTGTCATTATAGAATCATTACGAGTGAGTGATTGGCTGAGTGACATAGCTATATGTACCGAGGGACCGAGATTAATGCCTACTGTGAGGAACTATACTTTACTGCCTTGCTAACTCTGGGCTTAATTTGATGTTTTTTGCTCTACTATCGTAGGTAGGTTATACTCAGCACTTATATAGTAGGTAGGTAGGTATATATACGATCAATTGTGAAATACAAAAATAGCGCCACTATAATACGAAGTGATTTAAACTATGCAGTATGTATAATTTCAATGCGCGTGATTAATTGCAGCCGTTTATATTACAGGTATGCAGTTTTGTAATTTGCATAATTCATGTAAAATTTATGTAACACAGATAATTATCTATGTACAAATAAATATATGGATTTATATATATATAGATATACCAACCGTGACTTGAAATGTTGAAAACTGGAATTGTAGCTGTCGGTGGTTGATCGATTGTGCCTTGATGAGAGATCGGAATGAATGAATAAATTTTGAATTGGTTCTGGATGATATTTGAATGGAGCTTTTTTGTTTTTGTTTTTTTTTTTTCGTTTTTTTTTTCCCAGAACGACGAATCGAAGTTCCATTTCTAATTATCATTTCAAATTTCATTTATTTCATTTTATTTGATAATAAATTGTCTACAATTTGTCCTAGATAGTATGTTTTGGAATTCGTGGGGCGCAAGAAAACAAAAAATATATATATATATATATAATTTTAAAGGGAATGAGGCTTCACAAAAAGAAGATCATAATTTAATAATAATGCGATCGTAATGTCGACTGCATTGAATGATATATAAAAATACAAAATAATATATATAATATATATATATATATATATATATATATATATATATATATATATATATATATATATATATATATATATATATATATATATATATATATATATATATATATATATATATTAAAAATAAAAAATAATAATAATAATAATAATATTAAAAATAAAAAAAAAATTAAATAGACTAAAAACACTTGTACTCAGAAATTAAGATATTTTGTCTTTTGTTATTTTTTTTTTGTTGTTTTTTTTTTCTTTCGTTTTTTTCTGTTTTGTTCTTTACAAATAATTAATTAATTCATTATAATTGTAATTAATATCACTAAATTGGCTCTTGACTTTGTGACCGCGTTACGAATCGTTAATATAAAATCAAATAGATATATAATATTGACAAAATAAAAGGCTAAGTATTATACTTATAAATCAAAATTTTTCGCGATATTTGAATTTTTATTTTCTCATCTTCCGTAGTTATAAGTTATAATTTATATCATCCGTCCTTTTGTTTAGTCATTTTTTTTTTTTTCTAATTTTTTTTTTTTTTTTTAATTTATTTTCAAATTTAAAATATCTCTATAAAATTTTAGAAATATTATTTTTCAATTTTTTTCCGCGTTAGATATATCTTCGTGATTGTATACAGGTATTACCTATAGCTGTACATTATTGATTGATAATAATAATAATAATAATAATAATGATAATAACAATAATAATAATAATAATAATAATAATAATTATTATTATTATTATTATTGCATAATCGAAATTTCTATAAGCGAATCGCGTTTAAATATTCATTCTATAACCACTGAAAATTTGACGAAATAAAAACAAAAAAAGAAAATCTATGAAGAATATCTTTCTGAGGTGAGATGAAAAAGAAAAAAAAAAATGAAAATAAAAATTCTTATAAATAAAAAAAAAATAAAATTCTAGACATTTCTTGTTAAAATCCTATAGGTAGGTTATCGCGGTAAAACGAACGCAACGTACACGTCACAAAGACAATATAAGAATTAAAGTACCTGAGAGCCGTTCGCGGTTTTACCGTTTAATATTATCACCTCTCAACCTAAGCCTATAATAGTCTTGATTACTAGAAGAAGAATAAGAATAAGAATAAGAATAAGAATTAGAAGAAAAAGAAGAAAAAGAAAAACGTCGTTTTTTTTTTCTAATATTTTTTATTTTTTTTATTTTTTATTTATTTTTGTTTCTTTTCTCTCTCTTCTTTTTTCAATATATAAGGGGTTTATGAGCGGTCTTTTTAGGCGCCGTTATGCTACATGACTCTACCATAGAAGTAAAAATGCTGAAAACAAAAAAATAATAAATAAATAAATGAAAAATAAATAAAATCGAAAAGAAAAAAAAAAAAAAAAAAAAATTAAAAAAATTAAATAAACTTTTTAAATTAATAAAATGTACGCATTGATACATCACATATAGCGTTATAATGAGAAATCGCAAATGATTTTTAATCCCGCGTTTCGTCATCTAACCTTTTGTACTAACGTCAGTCAACACCACGTACACGTAGGTATAATATACTATATATATGGCAGCGTCGTATGGCTCTCAGGAACGAAACTTTTCTATTCTTTTTTTTTTTCTTTATGTATATATATAATTAATAAATGCAAAAAACTATGATAATAATAATAAAAATAATAATAATAAAAATAATATTAATAATAATGATAATAATAATAATAAAACAATGTAATTACAACAAATTCACGATTCAACCATAGCCTTTTCTTACGTTTAACTAATATATGTTACCTATTTAATACGGTGATCATACAGTTTAGCGATCCACATGTGTTTTTTTTTTTTTTTATTATTTCTTTTTTTTTCTTTTCTTTTGAGATCGTTGTATCTAGCTATGATATATCTACACGTTACTTATACGCCTATATAATAATTATCTAATTACGGGGCTATCGTCGCAAAAAAACGATGGCTGACGGAGGCTGTCAGTCGTCGTTTTTATTTGCGTTTTTCTCATCAGCTTCGACACGTCACGATTATTTTACTTTCGACGAATCGGATAATTTAAATTGATGTCAATATTATTAATTATAAAAGTTCTTAATTTTTTTTTTTTTTTTTTCAATTTTTGATTTTGGGTTTTTGTATTACAATTATTTTTATTTGTATTCATATTAGAAGTTATTTCGTAGAATCTAATTGTTGAGAATTGTTATATATATATATATATATATATATATATATATATATATATATATATATATATATATATATATATATATATATATATATATATATATATATATATATATATATATATATATATATATATATATATATATATATATATATATATATATATATATATATATATGTATATATATATAACAGCAATATGAGCAGTGGGAATAAAGAAACATTATTTCTTTTCAGTTATGATCGTGACGTGCCGAAGCGACGGGGACAATCACAAACACCCAATATATTATTATTACTATATTATCCATTAGTCATTATAATAATAATTATTATTCATTATTATGAACTATATGTGTGTGTGTGTGTTTTTTGTTTGTTTGTTTTGCTTTTTTTTTTCTTGTTTTTGTTTTTATATTTTAATTTATTTTAATTTATTTATTAATAATTAATATGATACAACAGCAACAGGACCGTCGAGTCCTCATATTAAAAACATTTTCATTTCTCCATATGTTATATATCTTCGTCGTCTCGTTGATTATACACTACACGCTACAATTAATATATATATTTATATATATATCGTTACGATTTACAATATCAATTAATTATCAAATTATTAATTTAATTATTAGAATTACTTTAGAATATTGGTACTCTTTGTGTCACCTCCTTTATTTCAATTATACAGCTTATTAACAGCATTTTTTTTTTTCTTTTTTTCCTCTTCTTTTTTTTTTTTTGTATTTTATCTCAAAGTATAGTTGAATCGTGAGTGTAGAGCCCTCGCTAATAATATTTCTTGTTTTTTTTTTTTTTTTTTTCTCATTTCATTTCATTTATTTATTTATTTATTTCTTTTCAATGTATCATATTATAAGTATATACATATATGTATATGTACGTTTACATTATATATATGTATACATATTCGCATATACAGACTCGACACGCATGTATCATTATTATTACATAAATATGTATGCATATACATAAAAAAGTGTTTGTACTATAAAAAAAAGTAAAATTTATATATTTATTCAGGCTTGGCTGGTGGGGGAGGGAGTGGCGGGAGGACAGAGAGGGTGGCGGGGGGGGGGGGGATTCAAAGATGCTCATGGAGAAAATCGCAAGGCTTTAAAAAAATTGACTAATATCATATATAACGCGATTTCTTCAAAGATTTTTCAGTATTTTTTTGTTGTTGTTTTCTTTTGTTCGATCGTAAAACAATTAAATTGATTATACATTTAACCGTGAGATTAAATTTTATCTTCTTCAATAAATATATAATATATAGGTATATTTATATATGTATTATATAAGTACATGAAAATAAATAACTTACGTAACTATATAATATATACTGGGAAAGAAAAAAAAAAAAATAATTCAATACAAGTATATATTGTTAATCTGACCCGTGCATGAAGAGACAGCGAGGTAGGTATACATACCTACATAAGTATACATACTCTGCAGGGATTCCCAAAATCCTTGTCCCTCCTCCAACCAAGCCTAACGTGATTTGATACAATGCGTTTGGTGAGAATTGGGTGGGATTTATTTGAGTATAATCATTTTATTTGATTAATCATTTCGTTAATCATTGAATCTCGTTTCATATCGTTTCATAAATTCTGCATTATTATTATTTAATTTATTTATTTATTTTTAATTTTTTTTTTTTTTTTTTTTTGTATTAATTTCTCTTTAATCAATCGAAGAGAAAAACGTTTGGTATAATATGGGAAAAAACGCGTTTTCCTAATAATTTCCTCGCATCGATATATATATATATTTTTTTCAATTTTATTTATTTATTTTTTTTTGTGTTTTTTTTTTCTTTTGTTTTTTTTTTTTTTTTGTGTTTTTTTTTATATAGAGATTATAAGAAACTCACTCAAGTTTCAGTTTTTAAAATAATTTTTCATGTTATATAACGTTGCTTAGGAAAAAATTATTGTGCCGATAATACGTTGGGTCGCTAGCGAAACCCTAAACAGGCAGTGCAGTACGAATGTGTGTGTGTCCTTAGCGATCTCGAGGCAAGCTCCGGCCTAATATCACTTTTTCGAGTCCATTGCTCTTAACTTTAATTATTATTATTATTATTATTATTATTATTATTATTTATTTACGATTAAATTATTAATTAGTTATTTTTTTCCTTTCCCTTTTCTTTTCCTTTATTTCTTACCATCTTTCTCTCTTTTTATCTTTCTTTCTTTCTTTCTTTTAAAAGGTATACAGCACGTGGTACAGTTTCTTTGGAGTATTATTTATTTAATTATTTATTCATTTATTTATTTATTTATTTATTTATTTATTTATTTATCAATCAGTTTGGTTAGGTTGTCATGATTTCATCATTATCCCGGTTGCACCTCCGTCCAGTCATTAAATACTTCCATTGAGCCGATGAAAGTATTTTTTAACACTATATTATATATGTCTTAAGCAAACAACCTAATTAAAACGTATCTTAATTATTTCTTTCTCCTTTTGTATTCTTTTTTTTCACTCTCTCTCTCTCTCTCGCTCTCTCTCATTTATTATTATTATTATTATTATTATTATTATTATTATTAAATATCGATCTTTATTTATTTATTAATTTATCTTTTTTCTTTCTTTGTTTCTGCGATCGAAATGCAGAGATGGTTCCATAAATTCAAACAACATTTATATCGACGTGATTCGCGATAAAAAATAAAAATAATAATAATAAAGAAAAATAAATTTACTGCATTGTATTGACTCTCGACGATATATATCAGATCAAACCCGATAATACTTAATATTGTATATACGCGTTACACGCAAATGATCCCTGATACAATACCTAAATACATACATACCTAGGTATGTATGTATGTACATACGTATGAGAACTTGGCTCTAAATCGTCAATTTCCCTTCCTATTATACATATTTAACCGCGGTGTATTTCTGCGTGATGCGGTACTTCTCTGTCTTTTATATATGCATATATACAGGGTGGGTCACTTCAAGTGTCGAGAATGGGAGGGACTCAATTGGCACGAGGCTCCACCCCTTCAGCCAATTAGCAACTAGAAGAATTTAACCGGCCGAAATCCTTACGAGAACTCAACATACAATTGCTTCGTGTGGGAGAGAAATATCAACAACTACTGAACCAGGCTATTAGGTATTTATTCATTTTGACGCTCATAGAAGCGATTTAAATGGTTGGCCTTCTGTTACATGAAGTTGGCTCTGATACATGAATACACATCATGATTTACATCATTACTCATTGTGGAGACAAAATTATGATACAACCTACCTGTCCGGATATTTAATCCGATACGTTGTTGCCACAAGAGTTGCGTCACTTCGGAACTCACCATAAAGTAGGAGCATGTAGATGTACTCGCTTGTTGTAAGATTCATGATAGGGAATTTTCAAAATCTTAGTAAGTAATAGTGAGCACGCGGCTCAGCTATTAGAATGAGAGTATGACAAGCCGTATCAGTTGTGCCACAGGTAATCAAAGCCTATACTCTTACGCTTCAAGTTTATTTTGTATTGATAGAGACAGAAAAAGCCAAGAATTTGAATCGTTTCAGTGAGCGTCGCAATGGGTAAATATCTAATAGCCTGATTAAGTCGTTGATATTTTTCTCTTGTACCAAGACATCGTATCTTGTGTTTTCATAAGAATTTCGATCAACCAAGTTCTTCTAGTTATTGATTGGCTGAAGAGGTGGGGCCTCGTGTCAATTGAGTCCCTCCCATTCTCGACGCTTGAAGTGACCCACCCTGTATATGTATATGTATACGATAGAACAACGTGTATGTCCATATTACATATCTACGAATGCAGTTTCGCAGTGCAATTCGTGTTAAGAAACAGATAGATAAAATAGCAGAAAAAAAAAGAGAAAAAAAAAAAAAATTCAATGATGAAGGGAACAATTGATACGAAATCAAAAAAAAAAACTAACTCGATATACATTATAGATACACGTATATGTATCACACCCCGCGAACTAACATGCGCTCTCGAGGTGTGCACTCTGACGACGACGAGCTTGTCGTTGACGAAATTGGTGAAATTCTGCCTTCATAGCTTGAACACGAGCTTCAATATTGTCCCTGGTGTATCTTGTCGGTGGATGATGAACCGGAAGTCGTTCTTCTCTAGTTGGTGTAGACGCAGAGGTAGGTGTCGGGGTACAGGAAACAGGATCAAACTCATAATGGCCATCGACACTACCAGCGTCGACAGGTTTGTGCGTTGTTTTACCCTCCTGAAGTTCAAGCCAACGTCCAACAAGCGGTGGTGGAGGTGGTCTGTACGGTGGTGGTCTCCATTCAGCTACCGTACTGCCGGATCTCGAGCTCTGATTTTGTTGTGATGTATTTTTGCTGCCAAAACCACTGCTGCTCGATCTACTTTCGGGAGATGTTTCCAGATCCGGTGAAGCAGCTAATTCCGGTGCTGATCTTGCGTGTCTTGCATGTCGCGGTGGAAGCCGGGCTTTTGGACGACCAGCCGTCTGGGGTGGAGAAGAAGTGGCCAAAGGCTGAACAGGTATAAATCTTCTCGATTCAGCGTGGATAGCACGAAGTGAAGGCAGCTCTTGGCTGTATCTTTGATGCATTGATCTTAACTGAAGGTACCCCGGTGGTGTTGGGAATGAACGCTCTCCAGATGAAGGTTGTCTCACTGAACTTAAATCGCTGAAGTACATAGGAGACCAGGGTACGTTTGGACTGGTCGGTGAACTTGCAAGAAATCTTGGTGAGGCTATGGTGTGGATTGCAGGTGCTCGAACGCTGACTGTCTTCCCCACAAGATGACTAGGTACACATATGGAAAGCGCGCTGGCGTCGGATCTAAGGCTCAGTTGACTTGTACCGACCAACGGTCTCCTCCAGCAAGAATTTAGACGATTTTTTGGCAGGAAACCACCGTCGTCACTGCTCGATGCGTCCATAATGCTGTTGTTTGCTGAGCTGTTCACTGAGTCGGCGATCACGAAACGACCGTCTGCTGCTCGGGAGATCTTACCGAGAGGACGACCCCTCGATGAATCTGGTGTATCCGGTGTTAGAATCTCACGGAGCAGACTTAGACCTGGTACTCGGCCTTTTCCAGGTCTACGGTACACATAGGGTATGTTAGACACGAGAGATGTGGATATTAGTTACAAGAATTGTACAGAACTGCAAGGGAGGATTCGTTCGACAAATTTTTAACACTTCATTAATTTTGAAAAATTTTCTTTTCCGGATTCCGTCAACATTTGACGTGATTTCTTTGAATTTGAATACGAAAATTATATTCCGGACGAAAGATCTGGTAACATCCGAGTTTGCTGTTTGCAATAAAATGACTAGAAGAAGTGACTGGATTTTCGTATAGTGATTTTGAAACTGTATTTTTTCAGACTTTTGTGAATTGTTTTGTAGAT
Source organism: Macrophya annulata (assembly GCA_963924015.1). Lineage (NCBI taxonomy): Eukaryota > Metazoa > Arthropoda > Insecta > Hymenoptera > Tenthredinidae > Macrophya > Macrophya annulata. The sequence goes on along the minus strand of OZ001259.1, from coordinate 4,307,080 downwards.
TGATTGATTTTGAATTTGGAAGTCATGGTTTGCTCCCATTTTGATTCAAGTATTTAATTTTGAAAGTAAGAATACCATGGGTCCCTTGCATCTCTGACATTCGACAAATACGTGCAACGACAATGACAGCAATAACAACAACAATGATTTCAACAACAACACAGACGAGCACGGAATAAAATAATAAACAAAGTATAAGGTGAACAAGAAATTACAGAATCTAAATACAGGCAATAGGGGAGGAGTAGGTCTCATGCTCATGCGCGTTCCTGTGCAAAGTGGTTAAGGCGTGATTGGGTTTTCTTATTTTTAGGATTGTGTTTTTTTTTTCTCATTTTCTTTCTTTTTTGAATTTTTTTTTTTTTTTTTTCAAATTTGTTTTGATTTTTGCGTTTTTTTTTCTTTAGTTATTTTTTTTTTTTTTTTTTGGTGGTGATAATCGTGGTTAGGTGCTCCGAAACTCGTCACCTTTTTTCCTCCTTCGGGTCCGGCAGCAAGGAAAGATTGGGGAGAGAGAATGTTGTAACACAACGATTACATTCACAAAAAGTAATGCTGATAATTATGACAGTGATAGTAACAATAACTATGATGATTATAATGATTATGATGGTAATGATAACAATAATCATATATAAAATACTAAATAATTAAATCGAAATCTTTACTTTTCTAGGCGGTGGTAGGGAGCATATAGATATAGTTACGGTGGGGGGAACACATACTGCTCTAGCAATTTCGCGTTATTAAATAATATAAATTATTGTATAGGTATGTGTATGTATATATATATATATATTCCAAAAAAAAAAAACAAAAAAAAAAAAATTGAAACCTACGCGAAATTTATTACCATACAATATTAATCGCTGGACCGTTTTATATCACCGATTTTAATTGCCAGTTGTTATATTTCAAGTATGACAACGTTATCATTATTTTCCAGAACTATATAATAACAAAATTGTTTTATTACAGAGGGTGACCGCGAACTAAGTGCTTTAATTTCGGAGGATGATTCGAGGGGTCGAGCTTGGTACTTTGTTGTTGGAAATAGTAGTTTCCGTTGCTGCGTCCTTCAGATACTGATCACTTAAAAAAATTTTGCCAGCGCCTGTGTGTAGACTTTCAACTACACAGCGGCGAACAGTGGGCTGTCTGATTTTAGGCGTGCACGGCCCCTGAAACGGGTCACAACACTGTTTCAGTTCAAAAATGATAAACGAAAAGACTTTCTTATCTTTGCGTTTATGATTCTTGAATTGAAAAAGCGTTGTAACTTGTTCAACGGTCGTTCGCGCCTTAGAACAGACAGCCCACAGTTCACTTCCGTGTAGTTGGCTGCCTACATGCAGGCTCTAGCACGACTATTTATATGACCTGTATCTCAGAGACACCAGTACGGAGATTATTGTTTGCAACGGCAGGACACCAAGATGGAGCCTTCTAATCAACCCCTAAAATTAAAGAACTCCGTATAGGCACAGGGAAGTGAGGAGCGAGAGGAATAATTTAAAGTACATTCAAAATATTAATAATCGATCAGATGCTGAATGAATTAGTTGAAAGGTAATTATTCATTGAGAAAGTATTTAGTTTTCTCGAGATTTTTTTGATCTTTCTTTACTATTTTATCAATGATGAGAATCCGCTAACTTTTTTCTTGTTTTGTTGACCTAATTTTACGCGGTTGATGATTGCTGGTAATTGATCTATAATAGGAAGAAAAATAAAATCGCTTTATACATAGGTATATGTATTATTTTTTAATAACTTGTAGATATAACTTTGAATTGAATAGATACATCGTCTGCAAAAAAGTCGAACTTACGTATTGAATTTATATACAAGCATCTTTTCATTCGCAGACTTGCCGGCATAGCTTTAGTTATTTTATAGCCATTCCGCATAATATAAGGAGCGTCAAAAAGAAACAGACAAATTTTGTACAGCGTCATTCAATGGGAAGCTAATTGGGCAGCGTCCAATCAACGAAAACACAAAGATAATAATAATGGAAAAAATTTAAAAAAAAAAAATAAAAAAAATTTAAAAATTAGAAACAAAAGTAAAAGAAAGAATAGAAAACTGAGTGGAACATTAAGAGTAGTTATAGTGGTAAATGGTGTATGTATCCAGATAAAAGTACCTATTGAATTATTCGATTCCGATAAAAACCAGAACCGTGAATGCAATTGTTGTTTCATTACTAAAAATATTCCACGATTTAAGTAAAACGAAAAACAAAAACTTGGGGACAATAAGATTGTATCTGGATACAGCTACGGGGTCTGGGGGGGTAGGTGGGGGGGGGGGGGGGCTTTGGTTGGGTCAGGGATAATGTGGGGTACCTACTTCTTATGGGGCGTCTAGAATCGAGAAACTGAAAAGAACGAGAAAAATGATTTAGAATCTTCAAACATTTTCATTGCAACTCAACCAACTTGGTCTCTCATATATCTCGTGTGTATGTATGTACCTGTCAAATAAAATTCTTGCCAAGTTCCAATTTGGCAAACTTCGTTTAATTAAAGTTCTGCAATTACTGCAAGTGACTGGTACCGAGTTATTTCTTCTTTCATTTATTTATATAGTTATGTTACTTTTTTTTTTTTTTCTTGTTTTTGAATTTTAAATTTGTTTTTTTGCTCTTCTCTGACAATAATAATATATCCACTCTGATCAATATTGTTTGATATTTACCCACGTGAAAACCACAGCGTGACAAAATTAAATTGCAAAACTTCGAAGTAATCCACCATGAGAAGTTTTCAACTTTATACGTTATAAAGTTTTGTTACAATTGCTTACATAAGAAGGTGTGACAAACGTTCAAACTTAGAGACCGAATTAGTTGAGTGAGTTCAGTAAGTAAATATAGAGCGAAGCGGTTTTGGGTACTGTCCACATGGTCAAAGGGTGTCTTCTTCCGGATGTCGGTACCAACTCTCACTCTCTCTCTCTCACTCTCTCTCGCTCTCTCTTTCTTCTCTCTCTCACTTCTGTCTAAAGTTATACAAGTTTGAAGCTGCCCAACTTCGTTAAAGACACCCCTCGAACACACTGCCAGGCAAAAAGTATAAGAAATTTCTAATGTAATATAATTAAGTATAGACAATAATGTCACAAACTTAGGCATATGTATATAAAAATAAACATATAATAACGAAGATAACGATAAACGATGAACGAATCAAATCCATTCGAAAGGCACAAATGCTGTCTAAAAATATGTGTATAATATATATACGCATTTTCTATCATAATAATAATATTAATAATGAAAATAATAATAATAATAATAATAATAATGATAATAATGATGATAATGATAATAGTGATATTAATAATAATAATAATAATAATAATAATAATAGATGGTAAAACAATAATAATAATAATAATAATAATAATCTATACAGTATCTATGTATACTATATGAGTTATCTATGTACTCCCTAAGCCGCCAAACAGGTAGGTAGGGTACTGACTGGAAGAACTAGTGATCCTAGCCGTTTGCCTGTATCGTTCATCTACGGTCATGACAATCATCCTAAGTGGTAGATTAGTAGTGGATTAGTAGTAGTAGTAGTAGTAGTAGTAGTTATTTTTTTTTTTTTTGTTTTTTTGTTTTTTTTTCTGAGTAGCTGTTGCAGTTTAGTAGCGAAGTAAGTCCTACTATAGCAGGTATTCATTGCAGAGACCCGGAGAGTTGTAGCTGTACGTTGGATGTAGTACTAGTAGCTGTCTGTCATTCTTCGCACGATAGTAGCTGTTGTAGTAGGTTGGTAGTAACGGTAGCAGTATCAGTGACGGTAGTAACTGTATTTGTTGTTGTTGTTGTTGGTACTAGGCGAAGGCTTGATACAACATTTCGTTTTTTTTTGTTTTTTTTTTTCGTAGGTTTTTGATCGGTTGATCTTTTTGTATTCTTTAATCTTTTGATGGGTAGGTCAACTGCAGTAGTAGCTGTACCTACGGTATTGGCGATGGGATAATACCAACGGCGGCGGGGGTGTATCGGGCAACACGAAGATTTTTTTTTGTTTTTTTGTTTTGTTTTTATTGGTTATACACAGCGTGTATTAGGTTGGTTAGCGAAGGTTAGGCTTACTGTTCCGCCTCTCAATGATAAATACGCTCTCGTAATCTCTGTTATCAAGATGGAGGGCGTGATGGGCATGATGGGCGTGATGGTCACGGTCACGATTCGAAGATGCCTCATCGGACACCTTCTCCGAGGTGGGCATAGTGGCAGTGGCATTTGCAGTGGCAGTTGCAGTGGCAATGCCAGTGACGGGGGTTACTTGCGGAGGAAGTGGTTGAAGTGGTTTCTGAAGTGGTTGTTGTGGTTGCGGGTTCAACGGGCTGCAACGGGTCAGCGTCGATACTGACTCGCCGCACGAGTTTAAGTTTGTCGACCTACAGAACACAGAGGACAATGGACACCTAGTTTGTGTGTCCAAATTCATTCGAGAGATGACCTGCAGCAGCATTTATATGAGTTATATATACATTGAATGTTATATATCTCTTTGTTGCTGCTGCTGCCTTAGGGTATATATATCTGAATTTATTTTTCTTTTTTTTCTTTTTTAACGCGCTGGCACTGGCTGAACCGTCGAACCCGTTCTGGATATTATACTTTCCATGCTAACGCGAGACTCTCATTTATTATTATTATTATTATATTCATTTTTTTTTTCTCTCTTTTTCTTCTTTAGAAAAAATTAAAATTTCTTGGTATATATTCAATTATAACCAATAAAGCGGTACACAGTAGAAGGAATTTGTCACGAGAAACGTTGAAGCTATTTCTTGCTCTATTTTGCTTTCTTTCGGGTTATTTAACGATAATTATAAAAACGACACATACGACGTATGTATTACCGCTCGAGTTACCGTTTCTTCAAGAAAGGAATTTATTTATTTATTTAATTTGGTAGTTTTTCTAATCTCAAAAGCACAGCTATGGTCGTCTCGTGACAATCACCTTAATTAACGAGTTAATATATTCCCGGGAGAATAAAAGGAAAAAAAATATATTTAGATATAGAAAGATAACAAAAAAAAAAAATATAGATAGCGATAATGTAGAATTGTAAAGTAACGAACTAACAGTAAGAAAATAAGAATACCAAGTAGAATAAAGCTTTCGGTATAGAAATAAGTATAAATGATCGCAAATAAATGAATGAATAATCAATTGATTAATTAATTAATTAATTAATAAGAGAAGACAAATAAAAAGAAATGAAAAAAAAAAAAAATCAAAAAATAAATAGAAATAATTAAACAAAAAAAAAAAAACAAATAGAGATTCGATTAAAACGAAATAATTGGCAAGAAACTAAAGGTAAATCCAGAATAGGCATCACTGCAGTCGTATTGTGGACTTTTGGATGCCTTTAAATAATAATTATCAATTTTTCACTATTTATATTCAGCCCTCTATGAAATTGACTGATGTTTTGTTATCTCATACTTCAGTTACGTGAGAAAGTCCGTTTGTAGTAATTACCGCATGTCCATGAATGAGTAAATATAAAAAAAAAATATTAAATAAATGAATAAATAAAATACATGGAACTGTTGCTGCAAAAAGCCACTCCTCGTCGTCCAAAATACCTCTGCTGCGGTTAAGTCTGCCTGCTCGTCAATTTTACATATTTCCTTCTTTTTTATATCAAGATTTTTTTTTTTTTTTTCTATTTTTCTTTCATATTTTTTTTTTTTCTTTTCTTTTCTTTTCTTTTTCAAAAGATTAGTAGATATGTTTTTGAGATATAATAAGGAGTGAAAGAGAAATTTTTTTTCTTTTTTTTTTTTGTTTCTTTTAACTTTTATCAATTACACTAGCGATTATAGAATTATTTCGAGATCCATATACGTATATCTATATGTATATAGTTATATATGCATGTAGTACACATATATATACACAAAAACAACAATATACGTATATAAATCTCCTCTATTAGTGGTGAAAGGTTTCTTATTTATATGGTTGTGTATATATAATCAGTCACCTATTAGGGACTCGATTTCTATCTCTTACTAATCCTAAAATTGAGATTGTACTTGCAATCGGATTAATATTCAACTAGTGATCATACATTATAGAGATAATTATAGTAGTAATTTCTCAAATTTATTTCTCAATATTATATTGATCAATATACGGGTACAATGTGAATTTTTTTAAGTACTGTTTCTGTTCTGTTTTTTTCTTTTTTATTTTCTTTGCTTTTAGTTACGTTATCAAGTGATATATATTATATATGTATGTGTATGTATTAATTCATACAGGAATGCATTATTTATGTAAACGAGAATGTTCGTGGATGATAAACAACTCGCTATAAAATTATCGGAAATCTGTAAATAAATGGCGATAATAATTGAAATCTTTGGAAGTTAATTAAGTATCGGAAAACAGATTGCATATATTAATAATAGAAATTCTGCATCGAAAGTTGAATTGAAAAAAAAAAATAAAAAAAAATAAAAAAAAATGGGAGAAACAAATCATGAAATGGTAAAAGTTAGTATAGCAAAGTTTTGGTAATGTTACGAAAATTATTATATCAACAAATTTAATATAAAGCCGAGTATAATTTAAAGTGTTATAGTAAGTAATTATATATAGAGGTGAAAATAGGAGTAGTTAATTTTTTCTTTTCCTGTTTTTTTTTTTTTTTTTTTTTTTTTTTTTTTTTTTTTTTTGTGAGAAGTAAAATTTAGCGAAATTATTTCATGATAATATTTTACTTTTTTAGTTCAGCATTGATATCAATATCAATTTGAATAAGTTTATCTTTTAGTTTTGCTTTTTTGTTTTTTGAAGACCGTTAATTTGCAAGTACAACTTCGTTGATTACTATATTTATACTAAGCATCGTGGTTACACCTGGAGTAACTTCCTGGGAGTAACACTGAAACACTCACTTTTTCAAAGGCACTGTTCCCTGGGGGCCCTGCCCTGCGCCGTTCCTTGAATCAGTGACTCGGCAGGCCACCATGTTATACGCTGAAAGCAGTTCTACAATGTTACAAAATTATGTTAACCATGTACGTGTTCAGGTGTCTGGTGCTTGCCTGTTCCGCGCTAACGTCATCCGCCAAAACCCTTCACAAACCATATTTATGATTATTATATTAAATAGATATAATAAACGAAGACTGTCAATCCTCGGCGTTAATCTTCATTTTCTATCTTCATTTCTGCTTTGCGAAATAATTATCTGACAAAAAAAGAGGCCCAAAGATGGACGGCCATGCTTCTTACGTGAAGATTAGATTTTTAAATAATTGTGAGATGAATTTTTTGGGGGTTTTTATTTTATTTTATTTTTAATTTCTTCAACAGTTTATCGGGTTTTCGGACTGGCAAGCGAATGACCGTAAGCGAAGATACGGGCTAATGCTATAAGGTGATTTTGTAAAGAAAAATCGCCACGAGGCGTACCTTTCTCCTGTTTTCGTCTTTTCCGTTTGTTGCATATCTTCACCGCGCATATACTTAGTATAATTGCAACGATGAAGAATAGGATGCCGCCTACAACCCCGGCCGTTATCGCTTTGTGCTTAACCCTTGCTGGTACTGGAAACTTGACTTTGTCGCTAGCCCCATAGTTTGTCGCCGAATATGCGAAAACTTGAAAGTGGTATGTACGTCCTCCAACAAGATTTTTCACTGTCGACAAATATTTCATCAATTTTATTAGAAAATTATATTTTATTACTGAATAAATACTCCGTCCGTTGCTTCTGGGTATACTATATTCAAAAACGAAAAACTGAGCATTATAGAAAACGAGTAGAACAACGAAGAAGATATTGGGACTGGGTTGAAGTTCCGAATTTTTTAAATTCCAAACGGTCAAAATTGCGAATTGATTTTTAACGTTTTCAAATTTCTCAAAATCGTTAAAGTTCAGAATATTAAAATTGGGAAAGATATCTAAAAATCGAGAAAATCTAAAAATCTGAAAGTCTCGACAAACCATGAGTGGAATTTCATGCTCCAGAGTCGTGGCCTTTCGGAATTTCGAACCTTCCGCGTTTTTTGATTTGAAGTTTTTTAAATCGACTATCCAGACATTCGGGGTAATACTCTTTCAAAATTCATTCATTCAAAAGACATTAAAAATTCCAAATTTCAACCCTGCCCCAAAATTCTTGAAAAAGTCTGTTTCTGGTAAAGATTACCGTAATTCTCAAGCATGTGACAATATTAAAATGACGAATTATTGATATAATTAAGTGTGATATATAACATGAGGTAAAATAGGGTTCACGAGTAGAAGCTCGTGTATTAAGTAGCTATGACTACTAGCTTTGATGTATTCTGGGTATTTGTATGCATATGTATGTGAGTTTAATTAATATAGGAAACACAAGGGGCCAGCCAACGTATGGTTTAAACCAGCGGTTGTGCCAGACTATAAGCAGCGATATTGCCGCCAAGAATTCCTCGGGTTTGTGAACTAAGGATATATATATATATATATGTATATATTACACAGCCGTGTATATACACAGAGAATAGGTACACACAATAATTGAATACCAAACGCAATGTTCATCTAAGGAAGTCTGCAGCTGCTGGATATCTATAAATTTCACTTTCAGTATACAAGCACATTGTAGAACTAAAAGGAGTATTGAATACTCAATTGCAGCTTTCGTGGATGTTCACTCCGTGTTATAATATCGCAAATAATTATGACAATTTTTATTTTTTTTTCTACTAATTTAAGAAAGGCATGTTATACAGATGGCTCTACCAATTCTGTAAAACAATTTATATGTATCATCGGAAAGCATGAATTGATTTAAAAAAAAGCTACGCCAATCTCTTCGAATTATGACCAGCAAGGAGCTTTTTTTAAACCTGAATCAAAATGCTCTATGTACGTGTCAGAGATTCTCAGCTTTTTAATTAAAACTTTTCTGTTTCATTTGGGGATTTAGTTTGAAGAGATTTCTCGTAGTTTTATGTGAATTCATCAGCTTTATTCTTATTGTATAAATTATTTTATAATTTTAGTGAAATCATCCGACAATTAGAGACTACCTTAATTAATTTAGGCGATAAAATACCGCGATTTAATAAATTGTGAAGCTTGTATTCTTACCCAAATAGCTGGTATCTTCAGGACGAATTTGTCCTTTATTGAGCGTTTTCCAAGGTCCATCGGTCTTGTACTTTATAGTGTAGTATTGTATTAGATGACTTTTCTCAATCGGTTGTTGCCACGTGATAAGAAAACCGTTGCTGATTTCAGTTACGGTCAAATTCCTTGGTGGTCCGGGTTTAGGCCCTGATATAAATACGTTGAATTTCAAATATCTTATGAACATTTCCCAACACAACACCGAAAGGTGTCGAACAAATAATTCAATCACATATCCTATACGTAAAATTTAAGCAAAAATTTCTATATCGTATGTTAAATAAATAAACGCGTTTTTTTAAACGGTGATATGTACGTAATGATAAATATACACTTGGATAAGACGCGGTGAAAATTTCATGCCTATTTCCCTTGAAAATTCACTTCTAAACCCCTCTCCCGGATGTATCGAATAAACAACAATTCGCTACCTCGTTCTATGAATCGTAAAAGTGATTGCGCGTAACACAGAATGCTCATACTCATATAAAACCCGGCAATTCTGCATGGGTTGCATCGCGGTGCACCGAGGAGTAGAATCTACGATCATAAAACTGTTTTACAGGCAATAATAACGCCTCGGATTGGTATAGCGGTTCCACTATCAAAGTGGAAATATTTTTCTATTATTTACTTTTTCAATTTTCATATCACCAAATTTTATAAAAAATTGATCATTTTTCTGCGTGATACACGGTTTCGGTAATTCGTCATGTCTAGATATCGATTAGTGAATAGAATTTTTTATTATTAATTATCAAAACGAAATCAAAAGATTTGAGACAAAACTTAAATTTCATATTTTATTAAATGTGAAGATTTGTCGACGTCGATTTGGAAAATTGAAATTTTTACTAATACGCGCAAGATTTTGTATTTTTTGATTTTTTGAAAATTGTTATATAAAAGAATACATATCGCGAAGGTAACGAGGATAAGGATGAACCAAATATGAATAAATAAATAAATTAATAAATGAATAAGATAATATAACGTAAGAAGAAAATAAGAAAAACAATAAAGAATATACCTTTAAGATCCACGGTTGATGGATGGACAGGATTTCCTGTGGAATCAGTTGGTAAAATCTGAGTACTATTATCTAAAATGTCTGAAAGGAGAGAAAACAAAAAACAAAAATATGACGGTGTCAATGAAAATATGAATATGTAACCGTTCGTGAATTCTCTCGTTAGTCGTGTTAATTTAATCGATAATAGTCAGATGAAAATGAGGGACGAAATGAAAAACAAAAATTAATTGAAAAAATCAAAAAAAAAAAAAATCAGGGTAATTGATAGGCGATAATGAAAATAATAATAATAATAATAACACAGGGTTGTCTAAAATAACGTTAATCAAATAAAACGATGACAGAACGAAGCAAAAAAAAAAAAAAAATTACTCGATGGTCCGACGTTCTAATATATGCAACGTGCTATTAGACGTGAAAAATATTTCAATTTTGCAAATTTTAGTCTCCATCCTCGTTTTAATGTCTTACCAGTTTGGTCCGGGGCAGCAGCTGGACCACCCTGACCAGCTGAGGACGTTCCCGAAGATGGTAATCCGACGTCTATATACAGTGTGCCGGCATTTTAATAAAACGTCAATTTCGCGATGTTTTGTTAATAGGTTAGTAAACTTTTAGTCAAAGGTTTGAATTAAAATTAAAACTTAAGTTATATTTAAATTTAAATTTTAAGTTATGAAGACTAAAGGCAAAGTGGTTTCTCACGACGATTGATATATGTAAATACATGGATAAACCAATAGAGTAAAAAGTACTTTGTATAAACTAAGTACTTTTCTACTGTGTAATACAGGAAAAAATTAGGGATTTAATATAAAAAATATTGAAAATAACCGTTAAGCTACTAAAATCTGCTGTATTTTTTATGGAAAAATTACATCCTTACAGAGGATTTTCTACAAGTATTGTAAAAACGTTACTATAATTGCTATACCTACTACTATCAATACAGAATATTAAAAATTAGTGAATGGCTGCGGTATGATTTACTAAATCCTTTATGTGGTCCACTTTGGACCACTTTCAAACTAGCGTTATCAATTTTTTTAAATATATTTGTGAGAATTGCTCGTTTATTATTTCCATGATTATCGTTATTAAAAAATTAATTGTACGATTATTTAGGGTAAAGTGAGTGAATATTGACCGGCGCGGATTGATGGACCACGGAGTTTCTTCCGTCTTAGTTGATGAAAAATTTGCAATATCGTGATTTATTGGTATTTGGTAAGAAGTACTAGAAAAAATTTTAATGAAAAAAAAAAAAAAAATCATCGATTTTGATGTTTGAAACAAAACGAATTATCACCATTTCGCCGATTTGAGTAATATCCAAAATCCAAGTGTGGGTATAAAAAAATTCATGACGGAGGTCATTTTTCGGTTTTCAAATTTACCTTTCATGTCAAAATATTGGAAATTTTATGATAAACTGCAGAATTATAAATTGAAACTTATTTCGATTTAATTTGTATATTTTTTATACTGGTCCATATATTCACCATCCCAGTCGATGGTGGATGCAATATAAAAAAAAAGTCGAGAATCGAAAAGATTGATAAACCTCCTCATAATCAATCGAAATAAAACGTTTTTTATCGAATAGAGGGAGGGAAAAAAACGAGGGAATTTGATACGAAGGTTTTTCATTTACGAACGATTTTTTTCACAAAATAGGTATATTTCGAACTTGGTGGTCCATATGTCACTCGTTTTACCCTACGCTACAAGAAAAAAAAAAAAAAAAAAAACCTAAGCTATACACTAGATATATAGCTTTCAATAATAAGAATGCATTTTCAGTTACATCGATGATAAACTAAAAACTGCTAAAGTAAAATTGTGAAAAAGTTAAAAGCCCTGTCTATCTAAAGCGAATGAATTTCAGTAGTAAGGGTCAGAGGTTTGGCAGCCAATCGAGCCAAACTTGTTCTCCCGGAACAATAATCAACGATTACCGCGGTGCGCGTTGAACGTGAACTTTAAATCCGCTTACCCAGTGTTCGGATCGTAATCACTTTACTAAGCATTCCATCACCGAGGGCGTTTTTCCCAACTACTTGAAACTCGTAAGTAGTTGCTGGAGTCAGCCTGTTGATGGTCACCGTCGTGCTGCCCGATGGGGTCACTGGAATCGTTGCCCATTCCGATGTTCCAGATTCTCGGTACCTGCAGCACAGTGCATAACGTATATAGAAAATTCTTCAACAATCCTAAGAATGCGGCAAAAGTTTTACACATATGAGAAAACTATGTCCATTACTATTTCCCTACGTTATTATGATTATTATTATTATTATTATTATTATTATTATTATTATTATTATTATTATTATTATTATTATTATTATTCACGTCTTTCAACGGCTGTTGGTTGAACTACTTTTATTTCTCGGTACACTGAAGCAAGTAATAGGTAAATAGATATGCATATACATACATACATATCCATATACCTACATACATGCATTATCAATTCTGAATATGAATATATATCATAAAAATAACTTTTCTCAAAGTTATATTTCAGATATTACCGAAACTTTTTTCGATACTCTCAATATTTCCGTTATCAAAAATTATTGAAAAAAACAAAAATAAAAACTAGGCCATCGTCCGATCGAGTAGATTATGTAGATACATACCTACGTATATATATACAAACGCTAATATCACGTGGCAATATCACTTACCCATATACAGAACTTGCTGGCCATTATCTTTCTATATTTAAAAATAGCTTAATATTAAAATTATAACGATGTCATTATACATATCGATCGTTTGATATGGCCTCTTCACACATATACCTTATCGATCCTAGTGCACGATTTAATGATAAATTATATTCATTATTAACTATATTGTCAACTCGAGCTAATTGAATGGCGTAATTACTTACCACCGTAAGTGTAGGTAACATTGTCACCTCTACGGTTATAATGATGTTAGATGAATTGAAGCAGTATACATATACTTTACTAGACCCCTAAAAAATGTGTTTTCCAAGAAGAGGATGAAAGGAAATCGACCCGAACCATAAGTGATCATAAGAGTATAAAATGTAAGCCCTTTCTTAATTATCGATTTTGTTTGAAGTTTGCGCTGTAATGGGAATGAAAGAAGGCGAGCTCACCAAATCGTGTAATCTTGCTTGTAGTCTGGTCCGCCTGAATTCCCAGGCAACCAGGTCAAATTGACAGAGAATTCTGTAGCCTTGCCTGTTACGTTGTAGGGAGCATGGGGTTGACTGCCTTCGATAACAAGCTGTGTTGCAGCGACGATAGTCGCCACTTCGTTAGTGGCAACGCATTGATAAAATCCAAAATCTGCCCGCCTGAGACCCTCGATGGTTAAATTTCCGCCAACAATTTTAACGCGATTACGTTGTAGAGCTACGCCATCTCTCTGCATGGGAAATAAAATGGTATTTAGTAATATCGGTGCACGACGCTGATTAAATAACGAAATAATTTCACTAAGGCCTTGCAGTGTTTTCTTTCATCGTTATTTGCAATAGGGAAGTTAATTAAATTCAAGCAGAATGAATATGCTTTAGAATTCGATGAATAGAAACTGAGGTAAGAAAAACTGCTAAAAATAAAGGCGAGGTAATGGTAAATTTGTAAAATAAAAAAATTTATTGCTCACGCGCTGCCATTGTATCGTTGGGTTCTGCGTGCCTTCAGCCTCTTGAGCGTCGCAGTGCATTTCGACTGTGTCACCGACCTTTCGTTGGTACATTGCTTCCGGTTCGAGAGTAAATACTGGCGGTTTTCTTACCAGTACTTCCATTGCTCCAGAACTACCTTGGGTACCTTGAGCATTGTATGGTGTACAGGTGTACCTGCCTTGATGGTTTTCGCTTACCCTAGTAAAAAGCAGCGAACCATTGTTCATTATTACGATATCTTTTGTTTGGTACGGTTCCAAAAGCCGCTTGTCTTTCGTCCAAGTGACGTACTGCAACGGAGGATTTGACTTTATGTAACACTGAACAACGCCTGCCAAACGGAACGGAAGGTATTGAACAGTTGGCGTAAACGTCACTTTTGCCGGATCTGAAAATGAAAAATAAAACGATTTCCGGTTTTTTGAATAGACCAAAAAGTACCAGGGGAAATAGATTTGACACTTACATTCAACGTTCAGATAAGCACTGGCGCTCTGTGGTTCACCGATGCCGTTTGTTACCTCGCACAGATATTGGCCGGAATCATCAGCACTGACTGGATTCACCACGAGACTACCGTCCATTTTAATGGTGAATCTTGTCTCCAGAGCAGCAACTTCTTTGACTGGAGCTCCCTCGCGAAACCATCGCACAGTAACGTTACCCGGAAGTGCTTTGGCCTCGCAGGAAAACTCGACCTTTTCACCTTCGAGTTTTGTCTGATTTGTCGGGGGGACCATGATGACCGCTCCACCTGCATCACAAAAGAGAATCCCTGAGTTTCCCGGACGGATGCGACAGCGCGGAAAGATTCACGCCACTGAATTTTAATACCGTTTCAGAATTTCGTATATTTGTAGGTCCTTCGAACCTCGAGGTTCGCGCTAGTCAACGAGAAACGGAGGGTGAATACTCCACGGATATTTGCAAACTTAAGTTCAGACCCTCTTTGTCGGTATTTCGATCAATGCCTTTCAACAGACGATACATTATAATACTGGGACGAGGCGGGCTGCTTGGTCGACGGAAATGGTGGCTGCTGAACGAAGGTGGTCGGATTGTTGGTGGGTACTTTATAAATCAGCAAGCAACACTTCCGTGATGAAAACTGCCAAGTTTTAAAATTCCCTGTCGCGTCTTCGCCCCTCTAGTTGCCCCTCGCTCAATTCCACGACGCTCCATAATCTCTTTTATAAAGCTCTGCTCTTCGCTTCTCTTCTCTTCTCTTCTCTTCTGAACTTAGAGACAGGTGGAGATAAAGAGAGAAAGAGATGAGAAGAAGGAGGTGTCCCGTTTAAAAGTTTCATAACTTCAAGTATAGTATCGACGTAGCAAAGACGGAAGAGCTGAGGAAGAAAAAGTCTAGCGAATCCCATTCCTGGATGAAATAACGTTAAAGTCGAGAAAGGCAAGTCGTCTGGGGCTGGATATTGGTACCTACTACGGCTATTTCAACGATCTATCCCGCCAGGAAGAACAGAGATTCGTTTAACTTTATTTCTACTCCCCACCTCGGTCGCTCGCGCCTACTTTTGTTCACCGAAAACGAGTCCTAAAGGTGGTTCTCTTAAATCCTACAAGAAGAAGAGGAAGGTGAAGTAGAAAAAGAAAAAGAAAAAGAACGAAGAACGAAGAAAAGGAAGAAGAAGGACCTCGTGTAATGTAAAAGTCTTTTCATACGACAAGAGAAAACGCGTGCCCACGTTATTGCCAAGATTACCACAGGATTCCCGACTCAACCTGGCATTAGGGCTTTGCACACTTTGTGGTTGAGGCATTGATTAACCGTACCAAAAGTATTTGCGTCTCAAGCGGCATTGTCGGGGTAAAAATAGTCTTTGAAATTTTCTCTCTCTCTCTCTCTCTCTCTCTCTCTTTTTTCTTTTTCACTTTGACAAAGACAAAATTCGCTCATCTTCCATGCTATTTATCTTCGTGATAAACAATTATGATTTCAAAAAAAACGTACCAAGGTGTGGTCCCGTTTTATCATATAAAGGACAAGTTTTTTTGTTTTCTTTTACGGAATTTTTGCAAGCCTAAATGATTTTCTAAACTCGGTATATAACTTCTTCAGTTTCTCTTAGCTTAGAACAAATTGAGTCTTAAAATTCCACCTCCGGAATAATGGAGTCTAAACAAACGATCCAAATGCAATGATACCAACTGCAATTCTCCTCTGAAAGCTCCGCAACGTAGAGTAATGTATCTCTCAAAGCTCTGCAGGACTGTAATGCCATGATATCACGGTTGACCTCTCAAAGCTAGTATTCAACGCGGTAGCTTGAACCGGATCTCTAAATTACCCAGTATGCACCGGTCTTTCCGTATTTGGTTGTTGAATGATCGTGGCAATAGAGTATTGACTCTCACGGTGAGTATCATACAATAATTTGAGACTCTAAGCTGTTACTCTGAAACCCCTATATACCTGGTTGAATTCAGTATTTACATTAATACAACTACACGTGGATATAAGTACAAGTACAAGTTCTATAGTAGTGTAAATAAATTAATCATTGGGATTGTGGCTCGTCGAGGTTACCATTTTGTTTACAGAATCTCTACAGTTCCTTTGACCGATTATTACAGCAAGAGAATTGATATACTCTGCGCAAAGCTTCAGAGGTGATATTTGTCTTCTTAGTTGATAGCCGTGAAGTTTGGCTCGTAAAATGAATCGATAAATGAATAGAATTTTTTGTACATGTGTGTTACGTACTGTAGTGTACGAATTCCGGGAAACTGATGCGATAGGTGATAGTCACGGGAAATTAATGGGAATGGTAAACTTACCAGCAATGATGACCCGCGCTGTGTGACTGATTTGTCCCTCGCCGTTACGTGCAATGCAGGTGTAATCCCCTATATCTTCGTGTCTGATCGTGGCAATGCGAAGTTCCGTACCGTCATTGAAGATACCAATGGTGCCCGAGGGCTCGACAGGGTTAGCATCCTTGTACCAGAAGATTTCCGGCGTTGGAGTACCTTCCGCTTGACAATTCAGGATTATCGCATCCCCGAGATTCACGTAAATTACGTCCTCTGGGGTGATGCTAAATCGTGGAGGGGCTTCGGGAAGGAAATAAAGTTACAATCACAGGGTTCGGAATCCCCATAACATGAATTTTCTATCAAAAAAGTAAACTAAAGTTCAAAATTAGGACCATTCAGATATTCTAGCGTTAGAATTTCAGTTTTTATACTCTAGAAATTTTGTACATTCTGTAAATTGACCTCTTAAAATTTCGTCTGAGAAAATTGCGAATTTATTGGCAACGAGACCCGCAACGAGATAGTCGAAAACCGTTGCCATATCGTGAATGGTGAAAACATATAGAAGCGAGAATAAGTTTAGACCGTATCCAGAAGCGAAGAACGATCAACGCTTCATCAATAATCATTAAATTCTCCTTAGCGGTGAAAAAGATCTTAGTTTGACCCGGGAAACCTCTGTCTATCCCACCCACCCTCTTCAGGATGGTTTCGTGTTTGTTTTCGAACGGCAAGAGGGATAGAGTATAATAAAAAAAAAAAAAAAAAAAAAAAAAAAAAAAGGGCCGGAAGAAATACGCCGAGTAGAACAAAGATGGAGGAAAAAGCGATTGGCTTGATTGTCGGTTGTCGATGCGCTTTCAGACGCGTGGTTTCTCCTCAGTCCCGGAAGCATTTATAACCGTTAGTAGCGAGACAGCGCGAGGGCAAACTTTACGACTTTTTCAGAGACAAAAGGCTTCAAGTACTTTCTGGTGCCGGTTTTACGTCAACGTCCGCCAGTAGCTCCCTTTGAATTCTTTGAGTACGTTAAAACGGCTATCCAAATGTTTCTCTTTCTCAATTCTTCCTTCGCCACTTAACCTCTACTTTTTGTAAAAAAAAAAAAAAATATACATGTATATATAATAAAAATAATAAAAAGTAGCCGGCAATAAGCCCTCATTTTTGTCTTTCATAACCTCTCGCCATAAGTATAGCAGACCTTTGAAACTCACCTTTGGTCTTAGTTACTTTGTAAATTGATCGAAGTTATCATTAAAAATCATTACAAAAGCGATTCAAAAGAACGACTGAAACGTTCGGTTAGTTCCGCAGTAGTAAGTCACTGTGAATGTCAGACAACGCGCTAGCTTCTATAAATTGAAGTAGAAACGGTTGGAAGAAAGATTTCTATGATTAGAAAGTCGAATAATATAATATTTTTGTTATAATTTGTAAATTTTTACTCACCATGAACGTCCAGATGAAACCAGGTACCATTTTTGTGACTATTTGGCGACCGGTTGAGAAAGACGACCTTGCATTCGTACCAGCCTTGATCGCTTTCGCGTATGTTGGTCAGGTTGAGGCTGGCCACTCCGAAGGGTGAATTGGGGCCAACCCTGGACACGCGACCCTCATAGCCTTCTCCACTGTGGGTTGGGTACGACTCGTACCATATGTATATCGGTATTTCCTGCCCCTTACACCAACACCAACACGCCACATAAACGAAGTGCCTCTTGGACGTCAACATTCGAGTCACCGTAGACCGTTTGTATTAGTTTTTTTTTTTCCTTCGTTTCAAGTATTATTTTCGTTTCTTTTCGTTTTTATGATGGTATTTCAATTCTAATATTTATTTTATTCATTTTTATAAACTCTTCTTATAAAAAAAAAAGGAATAGAAATATTTTCCGGTGACTCGAACGTCGGCTAAATTCATTTACGGTATAGAAAACAAAAATATCATGTATAGGTATGTAGAGGAGACCAGGGTAAAACGTCCATTACCGGGTAAAATGACCACCACGAAATTTTCAGACAGCAGACTCATTATGAGTCCATTTTTTACATATCATGTACATGGTCCAAGGGACTCCGAATACAACTCATTAAAAAATCCCCAGGGTATATAATCGGTTTTAGACCCCCGTTGAAGTTCAGCTGACTTCGATATAAGGTCGATGCAATTGTTTTTGATTTTTGAGTATGTGCATCCTGCCCCAGAATTGAATATTTTTTTCTAGTAATGAGTCCCGTTATTTTAAGCACGTTGACTTTGTGTTTTGGGCATAACGAGACTGAAAATCACCTAACACATGACTGTAAACAAATTTTTATTCTTAAGGTGGGCATTTTACCCTGATCTCTCCTACACCTATGCATATACATATATTATAATTAATAATAATGAAAAATATGAGAATGATGCAATTCATGTACTAAATAATATCGTGTAGCTTCATTGTTAATTATATGAAGTAATTATACAAATATTACCACTTATTTAAATGATAAAGGTATATACCTATATACATATATATACATATATGTATATCTAAAACCGCCAATTGTCTGTTTGCGTGCTAAAAACAATTTGACAATTGACGCACGTATGGTAGGGTACAGTATAACGAGTGAATAAATGATCATGTAAATGGTAATATCGCGTTTCCGCATTCATCAAATTATGCAACGTGCAAAGAAAACATGCGACTACAGAGTTTGCTCAAGCAGATCATTAAACTAGATTACAGTGTCCGATGGTGGTTGGTTTTTTACAATCATCAATAACGCTTTTCATACTATTTCATAATCTATTCAGTTATTTGATTTATATTTTCAAAAAAACAAAAAACAAAAACAAAACAAGTCTTAGAGCCACTATTATTTCTATTCATAAATTCCTTCTTTCATCATTTTACTTAATTTTAGTCTATTTTTTTATTTTTTTTTATTAGAAATGAAAAAAATAAAAATAAAAAAAGAAAAACTAGCCGCGTGCAGCCAAGGACTGTCATGAACATACATATACCTATATTACACGTGGTTCGTACCACTCGCTCGCATGCACGAAACTGAAATAAATTACAGGGGGCGAAGGGTGTGCTTGGCGACGATGGTGGCATCCTACTACTTGAATCCCTTCCCTCCTTTTTTTCCCCTCAAAATTTCTCTCTCATTTTTATATTCTATTTTTCTTTTCTCCACCCGTGGCTTATATTCACATATTTTTATTTATTTTTTTTTCTGGTATCGGGTGGTCTGCCAGTTCTCTGATGTCGGTAGAAACGCGATACTATATTCCGACTACCGGTATATTCCGACGTGATACACCCCACTCGTATTATACTGCAACGAGTCTCGTAGGGGTACCGGAAATAGGTCAGTGGGCTTGTTCGCCATTCTTTGTATGCCTACTTTTCTCTCTACCAAGTCGAATTATCTACCCAAAATTGTAAAACATTATGAAAAAAACTTTTCACACAACTATTGTCAATAATTTGCATCTATCGATTCCATAATTATGTTACAACCGAAGTATCGAAGAATTGAAATTATACGTTATTTCGATACTAAAATTTCACAATATTCATACTAATTTTTATTTCCAAAGAAATCATTATCCGCGGGATCTTAAGTGCGTCTGGATAGACGAAGGGATGAGTTGAATATTCTCACAAATCATATACCATATTTTTCACCGTGAATGTGAATCATATAATCTAATCATCACTTCATATATAAAAATTGCGGTTAGGTTGCAGTATAATAAAAATTCACGCCTGCAATTAACGGAGATAACGAGCCCATGGTGAGGTCGAGGACGTAGTCCTGGAGACCTAGAAGGTCAGAAGTCGAGTAGCTATATACGTAGTTAAAATGTAATGAAAGCGATATGCCACGTGCGGTAGGTATAATCAGTGAAATTTTCGTTTTATTTTTATTTTTTAATTTAATTTCTTTATTTTTATCAACCGTTATTATGCGTTAGGTAATAAAGCGAAATATTAACTTTACCACCCCTGAATTAATTCACACATTTCTACCAACTCGTATTCCGATTCTGATTCCAAGCCTAAGATGAGGCTCGTGTGAGTTCTGCACGTGTGGTACTGCCCCGGTATAAAGGGGGTGGTTTGCCCTATTTTTAAGGCAACTACACCAACTACGGGTTAACCGGCAAACGCTAAATCGATATCTTCGTACAGTGGTTCTCATTCGTGGTGGTTAGACGAATCTGCATTATGTCACCGATCAAGTATACCCCAACGCAAGTTCGCAGCTTAAGTCGGAAGAGTCCTCATCGTCAGTCGAGAGAGCGAACGGAAGAGGAAGAGGAAGAGGAAGAGGAAGAGGAAGAGGAAGAAGAGGAGATCTTTGATCCGCTTGCTGCACTTGCACTTTGAGTTTCAAGGGTTTTAAAGTTGAGTGGATAACCTAGGTCACCAGGTTCGATGATCGGCTTCAAATAGACGGTTTAAATTCCGCCCTTAACGGTTAACCTTTTACCCTCTGATCAACGCGTAAATACCATGAAGTTGGTAATAATCACCGTATCGCCGTTTGTAACACGAGACTCGCTTGAGTTGTTCATATCAAAGCCCGATAGCTCACGAGGTACGTACCTAAACCGAAGGGTGAAAATTTTTTACAGAAATTATTTTCACGGAAACGATATACATTCAGATTTAGCGGGATTCAGAATATTCTCATATCGATGACTGATATACATGGCTTAGAACGTTTGTTTTATCTGTCTACACACAGATTCGCATGATGCAACGTCAGATGCAACAGAATTATATCAATTTTATAGTATTGTGTAATTCGCAAATACCGACAGTATACAGTTAGATACGTGGTATGATATATCTACAGTTCAAACAACTCTGGAACAATTATACAGAATATTACGAGTGGGTTGAATCGGACGGAAATAAATATAACTAGAATATAGATAATTGACGGAAAAATTGAGCCGAATAATACGACAATATCATATCCAACACCATTTTTATATATTTAATTAAATATAAAACTAATGTTGGATTTAGAGGGTTAAAAGTTATAACTTCATTGTTTCCTGTACTTCAATCTGACCATTAGAGATAATTTTCGAATATATATTTGCGTATTGGTTATTTTTTTTCTGTGCATTACAGTAAGCCGAAGAGCTTTTTTCAACGTGTATTATATTCATTTTGGCGTATCATAGAGAACTTAGAGTGTTTTCAGAATAGGAAAGTAGGTGAATGAAAGAGTAATTAGACGAGTCTAAAAATATTTGTAAAGCATTAGGAAAGGTATCTATGTATAAAAGTTCGCAAGTAATATAAGCCGGGACGCGAGTGTTTGTGATTATAGGATTATACGGATCAAGTATATTCATGTGCTTGCGCATGTATTATACATATCGTGTAACTTTGGAATTCAGTGAATATGTTTTAGGTAGGTATGACTATAAATGCAATCAAAAGTTTTAAACGCTCACTGGCGTATTGCAGACTGGCTTTTCTGTTCAGGATATAATAATTTATTTATTGCTTTGACTTTATGTTTTTTTTTTTTTTTTTTTATTTTTTTTTTTTCGGAAAAACCGCGCACTATATACACTACTCGGATACTGCATGAGAAGGGAAATGGAGAGAAGGGAAGGGAAGGGAAGGGAAGCCATTGTTTCAGCGAATGAAGAATGCATGAGAGGTTTTCCATTTATCGGAGAGAGAGGGGGTTCTCTCGCTCGGGCACCAAGTTCGAGGGTGACGAAATGACGTAGTTGCCAACGTTCTCTCACCCGTGACAAAGTTCCTCAGAGTCCTTATATACACTATAGATATATGATATAACCGCGAGAACTCAACGGTAGGTTATTTTCAAGTATGAAATTGTTATACAACGATATATACATTATAGTTTCACCGTGTATTTTAATTTGCACGATAATTGTTACTGCAATTTATTAAGCCAGGTGTAATTATTTTTATTTTTTATTTTTTAATAGAAAAGAAACAAAATTAAATAAATAAGTAAAAAGATTAAAAATAATTTACAACCCTTATACGTGTTGTAGAAAATAATATTAAAACTTTTAATAATAATCCCGAAAGCTCCTTCTCACCTCGTCAATTTTCTACCTGCAAAATTTTTATTTTTTTTTTTTTTGATCATTGCAACTGAGCTAAGAAAATATATTATTTTTATTTTTCTTTCTATTCTTTTTATCATTCTCGGTGAGTTTTATCTCTCCTGAATTTATAAGCGAAATCACGTTTTCTTTGGGGACGAAAAAATTGTTGTATAAAGATACCGCACAGCGCAGCACAGCATAGAATAAGGTATGTATGTACCATACCTACCTCGATGCGTTTGTTTTATATCTCGTTGTTACGGGGGCGAATATACCTACGTTAGGGCTGAAAATCAGGCCGGGAATATTTACTCGACGGAGGAGGTAAACAATGTGCAGGTATTTACGAACGTGGCTTGCATATGGGCCTCGTGTATTCATATACCTCAGTTTCACGTAGTTCTAGAAATATGTAGCCGTCTATTGATTTTACCATCGTACCGCATAGAAACAGTTTTACCCCAGAGTTGGGAATATAACGTGACGAAGAAGTATTGGAAATCTATGTATCTACAGATTTTTCAATGCGGAAGTGTCGACCATGTCAACGGTTGAACTATCAACTTGAATTCATTAAAAGAAGGAAAAAAATCCATTTTAGCCAAGAGTTGTAGCTAAGAAATTGTGAAAATCATCTTTTAAATATCGGCAGTTGCCTTTTGAACAAGACATTCTTCTCTAAAAATGTCATCCAAAGTCAAATTTATCCAAATTCGTTTTTCCATTGCAAAGAAAACAAAAAAGGATTTCAGACTATAATTATTGTCAACTGAATAGAAGTCTCAGTTTGAATTTTGATCAAAATTTTGAATGATAATAAAATCGGTATTTTAAAAGTTCTGAACGGTCAAAGTTACGAATTTATTTGAGATGGTTTTGAATTTTTAGAAATGTTAGGGAGCAGGATATTAAAATTCGAAAAGATCGGAATGCAGATGGCTCAAGACTCAAAAAGTCCGGAAATTTAATTGCGAGGCACGACGTTCTATTCGTGAATTTCAAGTTTCGAAGTCTTGACTTTTTGGATCTCTATAGCTTCGAATTTTTGAATCTTCGATGTTTTTCGATTAGAAGTTTTTGAAATTGATTACGTATGCAGACTTTCGGGAAAAATTCTATTTCTGAAAACTCTGAGTCGGTAATATTAAATTTTGAAACTTTGACCTTTCGAAACCTCCAAAATTCGAAGTTCAATCCAGTCCCGATCACCAGCTGCACTATTGCCGAGTTTTATGCACTCAATACGTGATAAATTTTTCCGAATAGATCTATTAAAAATTTTTTAAATCTCATAAATGGTGGGTTTTTATATTTCATATATGAATGAAAGGCAATAACATATATTATCTAATAAATTTTCACACTTGTAATCCTGAATTGTAAAATCAATTTGGATTGAATCGAAAACTTAAAACTGATTTTAAATTACATTTATAGGTATTCAGAAAAATATTCTTGAATCTATCTCAGCGCTGGAAAGCTTGTAAATATATTATACGTATATAACTAGTGAAGAGAAAATAAATTTTCTATGTGATTTTCTAAAGAAACTCATTCGAATCAAGTTACTCTTATTTCTGAATTTAAATTAGTTGTCATCTACTAGAATCTAATTTATCCAATCTTGAGTCGTAGCTCTTCTTTCCCCCGATATGTAGATGCTGGTAATTCATGTTTCTTATTCGCGAATTGATACGTATAAAATAGGTATAGGTATATACATTATACATACATAGAAAACATCTTATAACAGGTAACGTCGTACTAATCTAATCAGAAATGCTCGACTTCAAGTCTCTAGAGTTTTATGTTACCGTGAGTAAATAAAAATCAAACTAGCAACAAATGAATTCAAAGTTTTGCCAGCAGAAGAAGAATCTCTCTCGTTATATACAAGGGTTCCGGAAAATAAATAAATGAAAGAAAAAAATGTATGTAGATTTGGTGATTAAAAAGAAATGCATAGCGCGGTTTAATTGGCATAGTGAAAAACTAGAGAAACAGAAGAAAATTTACCACATTTTCAAAATTACATGGGAGTATATAAATCCACAAAAAAATTACGTAGAATTCCAAACACCATCGAGTAATGTAAGTTATCTACTTCCTTTTTTTAAAATTGTTTAAATAATAACAGCAATAGGCATGGCATGCAAGGCATTGAAAAAACCAGTTTAGAGAGACAGAGACAAGATATATACATATATATAATATAATATAATATAATATATATATATACATATATGCAGAGGAACACTGTATAATTATATTTTATAAATAAATAAGAAGTGCACGAATCGAAGGAATGGATCGGGTCACAGTGACAAAGTGACATGTGAGAGATCCCTTTCGAGATTGTGCTGTTATAGTTGAAAATCTATTTATTAATAAAGATATCTAAATTGTAAGTATATGGTGAGTATATAATATGTATAAGTTAGTCGCTGTTGCAGTTTTTACACATCGTATATTATTATTATTATTATTATTATTTTACACCGGGAAATATCGGATGCAAATGATTCCATAGATATGTGACTATTATTATATATTTATACTGCGAATGATGTATATTTATGTATATTCATGAATGTTAGACTCTGCCCTCTCCAGTCCGGATGGATCATAAGCTAATGATAATTATCCGATAGACGGCGTGTCCCGTCCGCCAGCAAATAAAATGTAAGCCAAAGCCAATCATCGAAATTAAAAGACAGTTATTAACGATAATGTTTCAACAACGTTACGGCTCAGGTTAGCGAAAATCTTGTTCCATGGTATCGATTAGGACTCAGTATTTATTTTATACAAGGATCGAGAGGATGAAAGAAAGATATAGGGGGATGTTTTTTGTTTGTTTGTTTTTTTTTAATTTTATATCCTACGTGATTCCCATTTGAGTAAATTTTCATTTCCAAACTCTTACAGCTTGGTTAAATGTCTGAGTAGATATCTACTGGTACTACTTGCCACGTGAATTAAATTAGGTAGAAACTACTACTTTGAGTGTTCTGTTTCGTATTCCTCTCTAACGGAAATAAAAATACTCTATTTTGTTCTGGCTGGATCGTAAAAGAATCACATGAAACATTGATCAATATCGATTCGATTTGGTATGTAGCTGCATCGAGTGTCTATACTGCAGTATCAGGTTCTGGTATTGAATTATTCTCGCTGAAGAATAATAAAATTGCAAATTGCTGCAGCGTTGTCTAACACAAAGCTCTGCATTTTATCGGAATTAACAAACAAACAAAAAAAAAAAAGAAAAAAGAAACAGAAACAAAAAATGAAATACAAAAAAATTGGTCAAGTATTGGAAAATTAGGATTTAGGTTACCGAGTTGATACCAGGATCGCAATTTTCTCGCAGCGGCCCTTGCCTTTTAACTCACGGATAGAGCAGAGAGGATGGTGGCCGATATCGTACCGTTTCGCCTACCTTCTTCTCCCACTGGAGGACGTAGGGCACGGGGTGCTCACCCGGGAACTCCACGTGGCAGTTGAATACCACGCTCTCGCCCAGGATTGCTGTTATATGGACCGCGTCTTGGTAGCACAAGCCTAAGACATAAAGAAAGTGAAGAAATTAATAAAGATAAATAATGGTAAAATTGTGTGTCTTACATTTTTTTGGAAATCAGAATAACAAGAATTCCAGATTTCTGTATACAAAAAAATTGAAATTCTATCAATACAAAAAAAAAAAAAAATGTGCTAAACTTAGGCATGAGAATATTTTCTAAAAATTCAGAATTTCCATTAAATTGTCTCCCGTTTTACAACGTGTACCAGTTTTGATTAAATCTCACGTGGGTTAAGCGGCGTCAGACACTGACTCAATAGGGGGTGTTGAAATTTACGTGACGTCAATAGGTGGGCCGTAGCTCAGGTTAGGGTAGATTTACCAGGGCGACTATATTCTCAACAAAATTTATTGTCACTCCCGTGATCTGTAGGGGAAACATAAATTTAACTGTGTAACGAGTCAGACTCGCGAAAATTTTCACAGATATAAATAAATATAAATCAGTTTAAAAGATTAATAATTTTCTTTCGCAACATCGACTGTACGCAGCCAAATAATTATTGCTAAATTTTTTGGACGCATATAAGCCGGTTTTCTAAGAGTGTGAAAACCTTGGCAATACTTAATTTGTATTTTCAAATCACTCGTATACTGGTAAATTTCTTTAAGTAATACCAACGATTTGATTAGAAAAAAACAATATGTCTAAAATGTGTTTGTGAGAAAAAAAAATATAATAGAAAATAGGAATCAGTTACAGACATGTGAGTTTATATCACGCATCGTTAATGACGTCATCTCAATACCTAATGTTGTTTCAGAAGTTACCCGCAGGTATTGTCGGTTAGTGAAAGGATGATGGAAAGGGTGAATGTGAAACTATCGTCAAACTTCATAGGATCAGTACAACTTTGCTAGGCTTCGATGAATAGTTTTCGCCAGTTGTTTGATACGCGTTCGCTTATATGCGGCTTCTTCAACGTGGGTATCATTTACAAATGTTAGAGGGCTTTGAAACTGCATATATATATATATATATATATATATATATATATATATATATATATATATATATATATATATATATATATATATATATATATATATATATATATATATATATATATATATATATATATATATATACATACCTATATATTCGGGATATATCTGAATAAAGTGAAGTTGGAGTATGTAATTCGGAAGCTTATAGAAGTACAGAATTTTTTTTACTTCGTGAAACTAATCATTCTTTATCCTGAAAGGTTTTATCGTATCTACGAAATAACATACTGATCGTGATTATTAGCTAGAACAGAAGCTTTAGCTACTATACATACAACGATAGGCGATAACCATCTAGACACGAAAGCAGCGATTACTTCATTACGAGAATTCGACTGATCCGCGATTTTTCCTCCGTTCTATATTTCGGAGAATTATTGTTAGCGGGATCTGATAGGGAGGACAGACACGCGAAAGAATTCTTAAAATAACTTTTACCCAATTTGTAATACCGTTTTGAGGACTGTTTAATAGTCTGTGTGTCGAAGATAATACCGTAAATCATATACAAACGAAATAAAAAAATTCAGTAGATATTGTACATACCTACTCGTAATCAGATATAAAAGGTGGTACCTACTCTCTTCAATTTTCTTTAAACCAGAAGAAAGCAAACCGGCGTTTACCTATCTACAAGATTATTTCACACGCACGTTGTTCCCCGTGTAGAGCTGGGAACTGTGAGAACGTGACTCCGCGTGTTAAACGAAATTTGACCGAAGCGTGACCTCAGGATTATCCCGGTAAGAGAATCTGGCAGTCGACCAAAAACGTTTCACGTACAGGTTTCTAAACGAGCTAGCTGCTTTTGTGCGAAACAGAGTTCTGCATACGTCACACATGATTGTTCTATATTTCGGGAGCATTACTTACGTCTCGAGCATATACACTTGCAAAAAATTGAACCCATTTGAAAACGCTTGCGATACAATTACAAAAAAAAAAAAGACAAGAAAAAGAAAAAGAAAAAGGATCTTTTATGAAAGAAAGAACACGACGAGAACTGACTGAACAAAGAATAATACATGGCAGCTTATATTTTCGAGATATGTATGAAGCGCGAACATTGTAAATGAACGGTTGAATACAATTAGGTATATCTAGTATAATTTCAATTTTAATTAAATGAATGACATTTACATAGAAATATGATATAATTGTAAGGATCGTGGGTGCTGAATCGCTGAATGGATAGACAAAAACTGTGAATCTTTGAATAGTGATAAAAGTTTTCCTCCGGCTTAAAGGCAATTATGTCATAGAAAAAAACTTGCATTGCCGGGTGCACGGCTCATTGTCGCGAAGTAGAAAGGCTGCTGCAGAGGCGCTTTCTGATAATGGAAGCTTGCAGCCGTCACCATGTAATTTCCCTCAGCGGACGTAATTCAACAACTTTCGTAGTAACGGCCGTTTCCCTGGCACATCCTGCTGCATGTGGACGACGAGAGAGATTTCTCTATTTTTTTAGTATTTTTTTTTTATTTTTTTTTTTTTCTATTTAATTTATTTTTGTTTTCCTTTTTCTTTATGTTTATCCATTTATACACATTGCTGCTTTTCTAGCTCGCCGCGAAGCTTCCAGCTTCCAGCTGCTACTGACCAACACAGACGAGAAAGACTGCAGTTAGCTGTTAATCCGTAGGCGACGATAAGCCCAGCACAATGGCTGCGAAAAGTGTTAAGCTTCCCCTATGGCTTTTACAGGATCACAGAGCTCAGCTACTCAGTTTTCACTTATCAAACAGACTGATGGATTAAGGTATATTTCAAATTAAACAACTCGGGGCTCTATATTGGTCGTAGGTAATGTCATTACCAGATAAACGAAGAGATCGGTATTGAGATAAAGACAGAGAATAATTAATGTGTACGATAAAGTTCTATGAAATTTATATGATTGTTAGTATTCATGAGTAACCTGACATGAATATCGTCAGTTTTGTTAAATTCCAAAAAAAAAATAAAAATTCTATAAAATTGATACAGTTCATTACGCCGAGTGTGCTATGCGATAAGTATAGCAATATCGCGGTTCAAAGGAAGTTTATTAGTACAGACATTGCATGGGCATTGAATATTCCATTTATTCGGTTGAGTAAGTTGAAGTGAACTGTAATTTAAACGAATGTCAGTATCTCGCTGGCAGTTAATATAAATCGACGTGAAAATGTGGAATTGCAGTGATCATTGGGGTAGAACGAGGCAGATAATATAGGGATTCGAAATGCTTCAATTCGCAGATGTCTGCAGCCATTTTGAAACAGTGTTCTGTTATTTGGTACTCGTTATAATCATACTGTCAGATATTATATATATATGTGTCATTTTATCAACAGCTTCTCCCTTATACTGCATTAAAAAATATATAAATTTCAAAGAATCACCAAGCCAAGAAAACTCGTACCAGGGTGTTATTGTTGTGAATAAAAGCTCGTTTTTTTATTCCTTCATTTTTTTGTTTATTCTTGTACGAAAAAAAAAAAAAACAGAAGAAGAAAAAAAGATAAGAAATGAAAATTACACCTCCTTCCAGCCCTACACAATCTACCGCAAATTCTTAAGAGCTACAACAGCAGAAGTTGTTGTCGTTGTTGGCAACGCTTGTACTGCTTATACTTCGTGGTCTTTGATCGTGGGTAACACCTTTTGTTCCATTGTCATCGGTCTTTGTCCTGATTATTGGCAACTGTGGCATTCGCTTTGATAGGCTACATTGCACGGTTACGCTACCGTTAATACAAAACTCATATAGATATACGCAGTTTCTCAACCTATTCACAACCTCGAGTGAATAACGACGACAAAGGTCGGCCGGTGGCTGGCTGGCTGGCGGCTGACGGTCGTCGACGCCTGGCTTGCCCTTCGTGGATTCTCACCCTGGTGAATAATAATTAACGCGGATAAACTGACGACTGAGAAATCAAGTCGAGCTCATTCTATATAGACCACAAAGATCGGTGTCACTTGTATATCTTTTTCATTCACAAAAAGACTAATGCGAGTGTAATTACGGTCTCTGACCGAAATCGTTTATCTACAAATTTTTAGTCATTTTTATTTCAATTTTTTTCACAAGAATGTTTTCCATTTTATGAACGTGTAATATTGCTATTTAACAGAATAATATCTTCCTAATGATCATCCCATCGAAATTTTACTTGACTGTATAGATTAAAAAATAATGAAATGATCTGTTCGTAACGTGATGTGTGGTAATTCGAAATACGAATACAAATAATGGCATGTTTCTACTAGGAACTATAACCAATCGTATACCTACTACTCTTTCCATACGAATGCATTCGAATTTCAAACATGGCTCTCCGGAGGCCTCATTTTGCGAACGATTTGAATAAAATTTGAATATTTTCAGCCTCGTTGCCGCGTGGATACGCGAGGGTTTTCTATTAAATGATTACCCCTTTGGGTTGATCGTTCGCGAGAATAATCTTTCCATATTATATATCTTGAACGTAGACGGGATTCTATCCAGTCGTCTTCCGATCACCATCAGCTCCCCATGGACTGAGATTAACTGATCCATGGCCAGTCTCTTCGCTGCATGGAAAAGTGAATATAAAAATAAATTCTCTATATATATATATATAGGTGTATGATGTCCCGCAGCTTTCTCTTCCCACAGGATTTGTATACACGGGTCCAGTCCTGGAGGACAACGAAAATTCCCGAGGGATACCGAGAGAAACCGAGCACGCATCAATACCAGAACGAACTCGTACCCGGGACTCGTCTACAGCCTACACCGTCGTTTAACAGTTCATAAAAGTGGTAATCCTGGTCCTATACCTACCCAACCACCCCATAGGGTAGGTAGGGTTAATGGAATTTTAAAAATGGCACGCCACCGAATCGGCTAGCTTGCTTGGCTTGGCTTGCTTGCCTGGCATCCTGAGCCGAGAAATTTACGAGCTGAAATAATTGGAAAATAAATAAATTACAGGCATTAGCCTCGAAAGTTTCCTTTTCAGCTATGTACACCCGTTATGTAAGGATGTAGGTATTATGTATAAACGAGAAGAAAATAGGTAGGTATATAGATGTATATAGGTAAATACATACGTAGGTGCGTGTGCTGCATCTATGTATGTATTCCTGTAAATTTATATATATACATGTATAATATACATACGCAGAGACCTGCGGGGCTCGACTAGGTATACCAGCGATTACAATGAAGGCTTTATCGTAGAAACAACGACCTGGCAAAACTTCTTATATTAAACAACTTTTCCACTAATTTAATTTTTTTTTTTTTTTTTTATTTCACCAACCCCTAATTTTTTTCGCTTTTCTCTTCTGACTTTAGTTTTTTTTTTTTCTTGTTGTTGCTCGTTAATTGTCAAGCAGCAAAGAAAAAATATTAATGAAAGTATGGTCCCGTCTCATATTTTAATTCACGGTGATATTTTTGAAAATATTTTTTGATTATTATAATAGGATAATAGATTCGGATTAGACAACCGTATTCTACAAACTGAAAATAGTCTTTGGGAATTTTTTCACTAAAAGCCTGTGAAAAAAAGGATGATAAAAACTCGCTGAAGCCGTATAAGAGAAAAGGTTCGTGCTGCTGAAAATGAATGCTACAGCCTCGTAATACTGGCTGATTAAATGTTATCACCGTCATAGAATGGTATCAGGATATAACAACCCATTAGAAAATCTCATACGTAAGCTTCTTGCTACTCTAGTTCACACACATGACTCGGGTTTTAATTAATTTACGCTAATGAGACTAACGAACGTAATAAGAACAGTCGAAGGTGCAAAAAAGAAAAAAATATATGCTTTTTTCTTTCTTTTTATGGAAAAAAAATTTTCAAATCCAAAATAACGGTGCGCACTTTTAAATTCACACATGAGAACTTACGGTTCGAAGACCATGTATAATTATAGAAAAAAAAAAACAAGTCGTAAAATTTGCATTTTTTTACGGTATATTTTATCACCATAAAAGCTCGTTTAATTACTTGAGATTATCAAGTATCTGATAAATTCTGATAAAAAATTAAAGAAACAAAGTTTTTCAAATTTTCATCTTTTTAATGTAAAATCGTATAAATTTGAAAATTTTTTGCAACTTTCGATTTCTGAGATCATTTGACAAGATTTTTGGACAGGTCTTCCACCGTTTATAAAACTCCCAAAAACGTAAAATAATGAGATCTGATCTCTAATTTACTCAAAAATAAGATCAAGCGAAATACTAGATCTGACTACAGATCTCATCAAATCTGGTTAAACCTCGTCATATCTATTCAGATCTAACACCAAAACTGAACATATGTGATGGTCAGACATATTCGACGCAGATCTTTCATTAGATCCGAGCAGATCTGGGCAGATTATTTTAGATTTAGGAAAATCTTCTTAGATTTAATTAGATCTGATGTTAAAGCTGACTAGGTATCAGTAGATCTAAAGAGATCTGGTCAGATTTACCTAATATAATATCAGACCACATCAGATCTGATTTACCCGAAACTGAGATCTGGCTAGATCTAATTTTATCTAACCAGATTTGAATAGATCTAATTATAGTTCTTCTTTTTCGGGAAATTAATCTCTCTGTAGTGTTACGAAAACACTCCCGTGTGAAGATCGTAAAAAGAACCACCAATTTTTCAGTGAAAAACGTGAGTTAGATAATGAATGGAATTTTCATTAAAAGAATAGGAAAACAAAAACACTTATTGCCAGCTTCAACCTCCCAAATTCGCATACTGTTTTTCTTTATGAAAAGTTCGATCAAAAATATTGAATCTCACAAAAATATCTGTTGAATTGATTCGATGAGAATTTATTTTCACTTTCGAAACATTTTTCTGTATAAATATGCTGTAAAGAAAAAAAAAGATCCTTTTTATGTCAAGATTAATTGAAAGGATTTTTTCATTCACCTTATCAAGTATGTAGATGCCTGATAAAATGGGCAGTAGGTCTATATCCAAATGGTGGATGTCATTAACGTTGGTTTGTATTATTTCTAGACCTGCTGGTCGATTGGCGTGTTATATTCAAAGATTCTTTATGGTTGTAAGATCGTTGATACAATAATTGACGAAATTTTTGTTATACCTATTATACCGCAAGATGATGAAAAGTGAGAAGAGTATATAAATTTTCAACGAATCGATAAGCTGAAAATAATTGTGATATTTTATTGCTTATGAAACCTTTTATATGTATATAATGAATAAGCTTCATGGTTTGTTATAATATTTCAAAATCTGATTGAGTTAAATGAAGTAACTGAGGAACCAAGCCGTTAATAAAATTCCACGTCGTATTTACCGTCATGTAATCAACCCTTTGTCAATTAGCACAGTTCTAAATAACCTTTAAAGGGTATACGCGTTTCAATTATTACTGGGAAAATTAAATCGTTTCGAAGGTAACCGCCCTTAAATAGTAAAATACCCCTGACCGACAATCCTATTTATAAACACAATAAATAATACACATAAATTATAAATATAATCGCTAAACTAACTGCTGACCATTTCCGGTTTATCAATCTTAACCGCATTTATATCGCATTTAAGAAAAAATTATCGCAATGGAATTTAACCAAGAAATGAGAAGGTAGCGTGACCCCTGGATTCCTTCTTTTACGCATATACATATATTTATACATAAAACTGCATAAGAGTTAGGTATATAGGTATGAGTAGGTACGTGGAAATGGGATCCAGTTTCGGATAAGCAATCAGTCGCGTGACGTCATCAAACCCATTGCAGAATTTCAGTCAAAGGAAACCAACAAGGATTCCTCCAATGCACATAGGTTCGTATATACCATTTATGTATGTATGTATGTATGTACATGGGTATATCTGCAGACTACATAGAAGCTAGTATACCTACCCTTGCATTTCTATGACCACGTTACTGTATATACCTACGTACTGTACAGTATATCTACATCAACGTATGTACTTGGAAGTTGTTTGATCCGGGAACCGTGGCTTTGTGCCATTTGCGTCAGAACGGCGATACAACCAATCAGTATATCGCTGCATTATAGTTACTGCTTTGCAACCGACGTGTGAACTAAAATTTTGGTATTATTTGACAGTGTCAGGGTTCACTGGTTCGATAATCACTATCAGTTTTCGAAATATTGATGAATTACGTGGACTGCCATTCCCATGAGGCAGCTATAACCAATACAGATTCGGCCCTTGTCGAGGAAATTCAAAGTAGACAATCAAACTTTTGAAATAGTCAAACTGATCGATGCGATCATTTTTAAAAGGTTCATCATTTTACGGATATTTTTTTATCAGTGATAAACAATTCATGAAATTCAAATTTTACTGATAGCTTAAAACTTCATCATGAAAAGATTTGACGAATTTTTTACATCGTCTCAAATATTTTCTCCAAAAAATTTTTAGTCTTATGAAAATTAAGGGATTTGATGGTGAAGTTGAAATGAATAACAGGGGCCGGGTTGAAGCTCGAAATTTTTAAAGTTCCAAACGGTCTAAATTACCCTTTCTAGAAATTCTTTTTCGGTAATTTTAAAATTCGGAATTTTTACCGTTCCGAATTTTTTAAATTTGAAGCTTTAACCCAGCCCTAAGTAAAAAATGACGTGTGAAATTTTCTGGGTACATGTATGAGTTATAATGTGATATATTTTGATCTAGTGCAGCGGGATGCTATGTGCAGTGTAAGACACAAACTTGATAAAGAAATGAATTTTAATTGTGTATGATAATTCGCACGATGTTAAAAGTGTATCGATGTTTTTCTGCGGATACCGCATCGATATTTGGTGTACGTGTCAGAAAATATATTGCGTGAAGTGTGAAACGGAATTGCCAACCAACGCTACGTCACCATCAGCCACCACATTCAATTTCCAACCCTGTACACCGCGGCGGTAGCGGCGTGGCGTCACCGCGGTTATTTTTCAATCAATGAAACCTCTGGTGTTTTTTACTCATTCCACCTGCATCATGTCCTGCACGAAGTAGGCAGCCACCCTAGCAAACCGGAGCAATCTCTGGCAGCTAAAACTGACCACTCGTCATATTGTACGGTGATGCGTTTCCGCCGTTATTTTCCCTTTTTATTTCATTTTTTTTTTTTTTTTTGCTTTTTATAATTTTAATTTTTGTTGTTATTATTATTATTATTATTATTTTCATTATTTATTGTCCTCGAAACTGTTGACAAAGTACGCCCCAGGACCAGGTAACACAATTTTACACGCGGTTGAATCTCGCTAAAGTAAAAACACGATAAACCAACGTGGAACGGAACGGAACGGTTATGGACTTAAAATTTAGATTATCATCCGCGTTACGTATGCGGAGGAGTTATCTTCTTTCAAATACAAATTTATACACGCATACGTGTTTTTTTTTTCCTTTTTTTTTTAATTTTTTTTATTTTTTTATTTTTTAAATTCATGATATGAGAGGGGAGATACGTGCCTGGTGTGACGAAAAGGATGACTCCCAGAACCAGAGCTTGTACCACCATTTCAGCGAGCCACCGAAAACTCCAGTTCCCCCGCAGCTGACAACGTCTTCTATTCTCATTGGCATCTCGATGATTTTCGGTTGAAAACTGCCGTTGACGGTAGTCTGCAGCAGCTCCCAACCTCACCTTAGCTGAGATCACGTTGTCATCTTTACGTTGAAATCTACGACCACACGATCCTAAGCACGTTGGTTGTCCGGATGCCAGACTAGGGTTTTCCAAAAGGTCCGTTCTGTTAAAAAATAAACAAAACAAAAAACAAGTAGAAAATATCTCGTCACTAAACGTGGTTAGGGCTGTTTAGAAAGTAAGGAAATAAAATCATCAAAAATGGTGCCGGGTTGAAGTTCCGAATTTTTAAAGTTCCGAACGGTCTAAATCTGAATTTTAATATAACCGACTCACAGTTTTTGAAAATAGTATTTCCCCGGAAGTCTGCATAGT
Organism: Macrophya annulata; assembly: GCA_963924015.1. Lineage (NCBI taxonomy): Eukaryota > Metazoa > Arthropoda > Insecta > Hymenoptera > Tenthredinidae > Macrophya > Macrophya annulata. The sequence goes on along the minus strand of OZ001259.1, from coordinate 4,270,750 downwards.
CAATTAAAAAAACTTCAATTCAAAAAACACCGAGGTTTCAAAATTCGGACTTTCTGAGTTTCAACATTTCCAAAAATTCAAAACTGTCTCAAATGTATTCGTGATTTTGACCGAGGTTTCAAAATTCGGACTTTCTGAGTTTCAACATTTCCAAAAATTCAAAACTGTCTCAAATGTATTCGTGATTTTGACCGTATAGAACTTTCAAAATTCTTCAGAACGAGGAGAAATAAAATGAATATATGTTATCATTAATATTTCGTATTTTTGTTTTGAGTAGACACTGCACATATATGATATAGCTTGTTAGCCATTGGTTAACAATGAGCTCTAAAATTTCATTGGTAACAGGTGCAGTAATCGTGTATAAAAGGGTAATTTTAATCGTCATGACGTTCATTCCACCAAAATATGGAGTTAATTTTATTCCAACGCATCAGTTTATAATTGAAAAGTAATTGCACCCGAACAGAGTAGGAATAAATACTACGAATAGCATTCATTGCACCAGAAAATATTTTACAGTTAAAAGCCAAAAAATCAGTCAAAAATCATCTGCAACGGTATTAAAAAAAAAGTGAAAAAAAAAAAAAACATTATCAACTCATTTGAAAACGAAGCTCTGCATTTTTTCAAAATTAATTTATTCCACTTAAAAATTACTTACTTAAGGGATAAAAAACAAAAACAAAAAAAAATAAAAAACTCATAACGACACAAGATTTTCTACTAATTATGATTAGTATTGATTTCTAGAACCTAAAATTACCCAGCATGTTCTCAACTTTTCATAATGTTCTAGCAGATAGCCAGGTTCTAGCAAGTGGACCTAAGTGGGTCAGAGGTCAAGTGGCTTGGAAAACTTCGCATATACCGTGTGCAACAGATTGTAAATCCGCGAGTTTGCACCTGGAGTATAAGGTTCGAAGGTAAGTACATATTTCCCCGAGTAAGTATAATTGGTTTTGTTCAAAAGTCATTAATTTATTTCATACAAATTTATTTTCTTATTTCAATTTTTGGTATCATTTTTTATCACCCAAATCGTTACGACTTTTTTCTCCAGCTCTTACAAAATGTTCGGCTTCATGATCGTCGATCGGATAAACTATATACGTTGATTTATGTTACATAACGGTTGGCTAAATATAAACCGATAAATTGATGTCGGATTTTCGGTATAGAAAAAAATATTTCGGTCATTAGCTAGGTTTAGAACGGGTCAATTTTCATGCAGCACAAAAACGAAATAGGTATGTGTATAGGTATAAGCTTCAAGTTATTGACTTTCCATAAAAGCTATACCTATTCTATACAGCCGAATTATTACTGATTCAAAAATTTGAATATTTGAATAAGAATTTTTATTTTTTTTTTACTGATACTTTATTTACCTGTTTTCGTCACTGCACCCCCGTGCATTTTCATCTTCTTTATCGATGCCATTTTTTAACAACTCTGGCGAAGACGTTCGCCGTTCGCAGGATTGCTGGGACAGCCGTCGCCGGAGTTCCGTGGCTTGTGGCCCTCCTCCGACCCCCATTCCCCCGCTCCCATAGTATCTGATAATAAAAGAAAAGGAGAGATATTTTTTAATTTAAATACGGGTTTGAAAAAACTATAGAAAGTAAATTACAAGTCAAGTATAATAACGTTGGACTTATAATAGGCGTATAAAATTGATAAGCGAAGAAATTGGAGTGCGAATAATATCGCGGTTGTGAAAATAATTGAAATTAATGTGACTCCTTACCAATTCGGTATTATTTAATACAAGGTTTGTATATATGTATACATAGTGTAATGAATAGGTATAGGAAATTAATGAAATATATATAGTGTAAATGAATTCGCATAGAAGTGGAAGTTAAATAGAGCGAAACCGCTTAGTTTTCGAATTTAGGAGGGTTGGAGTTGGCGTAGAAATAATTTTCTACTCTATGTATAACCTATAGCGAAATTAAGTAAACTCACCCCCGCTGCTCCGCCACCACTACCTCTGCCGTCTCGTCAACCCCCGGCACCGAGCTGGGTCGCCTTGTTCACTGCTTCCGCACTGCGCTTACAGCCAACCCTTCAAGAACCACCTTGATCCAGACGAGTGAAAAGCATCACCTGCAACATTCCGGATATTATATTTTTTTTAAAAACGTATAGATAGACACGTATAAAATTTACCTATGTATAACGTATATGTATATCTGCCGATGAAATGCGTCAATACCAGACGCAACGATAGATATCCTTTTTATTTTTTGCAACAGTGCGGAATTCTCTCGCCTGAACGAGACGGTGATTAACACTGCGACAGACGTATTTATCTCGAATTTTTGTCAAACTGCGATCATCCGTAACGATCAGCGATATTCTACAACGCGTGTATATGGTATCTACGTATGTACATACATACGTTGGTAGATACTGACATGGAAATGTTGAAAGTATATATTTATTCAAAGGCTTGATTTTGGTAAATTTTTGTGGGTTTTTTGCTGAGACACAGTATTTTTTTTTTTGTTTTCATTTTTGAAAAATTATTATGGAACCTCGGTCTCATTTCGATAACCATAGATCTCTACAAACTATAAACATAAACTCAATCGGGCTAAATCCTTTTCATATGCATATAAATATTTTTTTATCATTTTCTATCAGACAAGATTAAAATTTTTTTTTTTTTTTTTTTTTTTTTATCAAGTCTAGACTTTCAAACTTAGAAAATGTTTTACAAATCAAATAAAACTTTAGATAAAACTATCGTAACTACCCTCGAAATGAAATTTTCATCCCTTACGTACGACTGGTTTATTTTTTAACAATTTTTCAAATGATCCCAGTCAAATTCCGGAAATTTTATTGCCAATATTTTTGAAAAAAAAAAGTCATATGGCAAACGTTCATTTCCAAATCTACGAGATATGGATCAAAACTCGATTCGCAGTTCCGGCCATTTTGTTGATACAATTTGCTCTGAATGGGACAGTGCCGATGGGACAACAACATTGCTTGAACCAAGTCCTGACTAAATCCCAGTGGCTCGATGCTAATAACCGGGTTACAGGGAGACGAGCTATGACAGGTAGTGTCATAGTAGAGGGTAGAGCTGAGATAGCGGAGCAATTGCCCGGACGACATGCGTGTCATTGTAGGTATGTACAACCCTCGTCCTCCACATCTTCGATTAACTGCGTATTCTGCCTATGTACTCTATCGTTACCCCGCTCTCCCATATCGGTAAACAAGGCACAATTTGCCCCGAGAGATTTGGCCAAAATGAACTTTTTTTTCATTGTTTTTTACGAGCTTTTTTTTTTTATTCATTTATATTTTTTTCCACTTTGAAAACAGTTTCACTGGAAATTATTAGGGAGGATTCCTAATTGATTTTTCTCTTCCCTTTCGTTTGAATAGTTTTGTTTTTTTTTTGTCTGGATTCAAAGAAAGACAAATCAGGATCAAAAAAGTTGTGTTAGAGAAATTGAATCCTGTTTTAGTCCTGAATTTTCTTCAAGGCGTCATCGTCGCCTTTGAAGATCGTAGCTATGACATTAGTGTTTCTTTTTTTGGCCCCGCACCCCGCCAGTCATATATTGTTAGAAGAATTCTATTGTTATACTATCGAATGATAAATTGCATAAAAAGCTGCCATATGTCGGTTTCAAAAGACCTGCAGGCTTGGATGAAAGTGCAGAAGAATGAAATACGAATGGATAAAAATTGAAGTAGATAATTCAGATAAACATGACAATCTTTGAAGATTTTTTAACTTTATAGATGAACAGAAATAAATCAACTGTTTCTCTTCCACGAAATTATTATTTCTTCGATTCGAATGACAATTTTTGTATAAAGATTGCACATTAAGCAAAATTTTTAACGAATCAGGGTTTCCTTAACTGTCGTATAGAGTCTAGCTCATCTTGTGTAAAGGAATACATCCTCCTTCGTACAAAGTGGATAAATTTGCCAAGATTATAGCAATTTCGGGAAAAACAAGGTAACCGTTGGCAGTTAATGTTGACTAATTGGTTCATGTCGAAGCACCAACCCCTTCGTGACGTAATTTGTTACCAGGTCTCACAGCAATGCACAGGGATCGTAGCGACGGCGTCCATCACTCAACATATTGACGGGTTCCTCACCCCTTTCATCCCCAGCCGTTGTTCTATGCAAGGGAACAAGAGGGTAGGTATGGGTTACCTGGTTTATTAGTTGAGAGAAGAAAAAATAACTAAAAATTCTGATCCGATCTAGCCCCGTGCCTGTTCGACTTTGCATCGTGTATCGGGTATCGAAGAGAGGCAAAGGGGTGCGAAAGGGAATCTGTTTTTTTCATCGTGAATATCGGAAAACGAAAAGCAGATATTTTTATTTAGCGGAGTTTATGACGCGCGTGGATTATCGTTGAGCATAATTATCGAGAGTTAGAAAATCCTTCAGGGTGAATAAAAAAAAAAAGGGAAAATGAAAAATGGAAAAAAAAAAAAAAATACAAAAATCCAAAGCAAAATTCACCGCGCACGATTCCTGGGTGATTTATCTAGTAACTGGTAGCTATAGTGCTTTAGCGAATAAAGCTGAAAAATCTCCGCAGTAATGCAGGATACTACGCCCCGTATGTATAAGGAGTGGATTACTATGCAAACTGGGCGATTTCTTTTTTTGTCAAAAGCTGTTGGTATGCAACACGTGATACTCTATCTAGCTCTATACGCTAAAATGTCCACGTGAACTGCAAGCACACACGATTCTACTTATATTTTGAAAAATAAAAACACAAAAAAAAAAAAAAATGAAAAAATAACGAAGGCAATAAATATCTAAGAGTCATTATGCTGTGTATGTAATGAGCCCACCAACATAAGTAAATATTTTTATATCCATTCGTCTGCATCTTGAAAACGAAAAAATTATTTTTTATAAATTAAAGTTTACAACGGATCGTGGATTAGCAAAAACGACTCATAGTCACGCGGTAATGTTTTATCAGTTCAGCCATCAAGTGAGTTCGATTAATCTATCGCTTTTTTGATTTTTTCCAGCTTTTATCTCACTCGAAACTCATGCTGGGTGGTATAAAGAGAGCAAAATAGAGAAAGATGGAATTAATCAATTTGCCAGATACTTATCAGTCTAGCTTGTGGGAAGGCAATACCTCTTTCTAATGTAAGAAGTGCGGATATATTTTTTTCAATTTTTTAACTTTTAGATCCGATAGCTAGAATTTATACGCAATAGAGTGACTATTCGTGCACCAAAATTACCTTAAACAACTGTCAATCTAAGGCAAGAAAATCGGTATATTTTATTTGGAAAGATTTTGACTTTTTGAATAAAAAATATTTAACACAGTTAAGCTTGTTACTGAATAATTATTATTTAAAAAAATAGAACCAAAAGCGATTCAGAAGCTTTAGAAGTACTCTGGGTAGCGGGTCTGTGGATAGGTCGTTCGCTATTTTGCTTCCTGAGCAAAATTTGCCAAAGCATAAAGTGTCGAACCCAGCAAAAGCGAAGTAGGCAAGAGAGTGGAGTGACTCAAGTTTATGCAAATATCTGTCCACAGTAACCTCCCTTCCGCACTACGAGGCTCTAGGTTCTATCAGAATTAGTCTCAGCAAAGTTTACGAGTCACCTTGCGTGAATCGAGACTTGAAAAAAGCTTTGGTGTATCCATTTAGCAGAATTTTACAATTTTCAAATATGTTATGATACTCTTTTCTTAGTTTTCTAGAGTCGACATGCGAAACTCGAAATCCACCAAAAGTCACGCCTGTAAGTAGACGGCTTTTCGTACCACCCACGGTAGGTGTACTTCACGGATGTAGAATATTTAGTATTACATGAATAATAGATTTGTGCATTTGTATGTACATGCACGTTACCCTACACATATACACCGGTTGCCTACATTGAATAAAAATTTGATGGAAGGGACTCGACCCCTGACCTTACCACGATACAGAAACCGCTAGACCAACAGAAACTGTTTTAATAATTTAGGAGCTATAAAATTAATAGAGCAGGTCACAGCAGAGCGAGAAATTTTTAGTACCGAATAAAAATATGAAATACTAATTTGAGGGTAGTAGTAGACCGATTGAAAATCGATGTATCGGTAAAAGAGATTGGCATAATATTGAAATTTTTTTTTTATAGAAACGTAGTATCGAGTTTAGACACAAGGCGATGCAGTGAGGTGCATTCAAGAATTGGAGTGATTTGCAACTGGTACTCGGTTAACAAGGTATGGGAGTGTTTGCTTTTTGATTTTTTATTAAGCTAGAAATTTCTGGCTAGAAATCAAAGATACCGAATGTGTTTGGGTATATGTATAGGTAGGTATGTATGTACCTTTTACCCCAACGAACAAATCGCACTCCCGCTATTCGCACGGAGTCGCGTATTTTTTGAGAATTGTGATCAGTCTGAAATCGGGATGTTGTATTGCGGTGAATCCGGCCTACTTTTATTCTGGCATTGATGTTGATGTTTATCTTGGAGTTCATACAAGGTACACCACCTGTGAGACACGCGCATTGACAATTACGGTTTTTCTCTGTACAACAATTTCTGTAAGCAAATGTACCTAGGAAGAAAAATAATAATGAAAAAGTAAAAAAAAAAAAAAACAGAACAATTTTGTTTTTTCTCTCTTTTTCATTCAGATCTCGCCGATAACAATACGGGCACAGGTGGAATGTAAAGGTATGAACAAAAAGAAAAAGAAAAAAAGCTTGCGAGCTTCAAGCGCTTTCGTCGAAGTTGATTTAAATCAAAGTTACGTAAACTTGGAATAAAATCATAATTTGAACGAAGCTTTCAGCCGGCCAGCCCAAGCCTCGAGAAAAACTTTTTTAATTTCATACGAACTAGACAAAGTTTATTTGTATTCCAGAAAAGCTAATGAATTTGATTTAAAATAAAAAATAAAAAAAAAATAATAAAATAATAATAATATGTTCAACTTGACCGTAAATATTTTTTCAAGTTAATAATCATTCAATAATAATCACGCTGATTTAGTCGCAACGTATTTTTTTTTAACTTTATTGAGGGTTAATGAAAATGTAATTCTACAGCCTTGAAATTTTGATAAAAATTTAAACCACGTTTTCGAGACAAAAATAAAAAATGTTTGAAAATTTTCTGAATAAATGTTTGCTAAAATCGATACAAGCTGTTGAATTATTTGTCAAGAAGTTTGACTTCGAATTAGGAAATGAAGCATCGCGTTCGTCAAAGTAAACAGAAACAAAGAACCAGCGTCCTGCAGATCCTGATGGAACACTTGATTTGGATCTCGGGGGTCTCTTGGAAAAAGTTAAAATCTCAATTACACGAGATGGAGATAACTTTTATTTTTTTTCAAGTACTGTTACATATATACCCGGACCTTTCAAGTGGAGGTTGTTGAAACTGGAAAATAAGAAAATAAACAAAAGACTCGAGGGATTCGGCTGAGGATTTTTCGACACAAGAATCGACGATAAATATTCAGGTCCCGAAGGAAAAATAATTTCTTTATTTTGTAAATTTAAGACAATGCAAGTCGTACAATTCTGAGAACCGTGAAGACCGATGGGAAAAGTTAAAAATCCCGATTATAAGATTAGGATAACTTTATTTGAAGAGCTCAGAAATATATACCCCGAGGTTTGAAGTGGGGATTGAGGAAACTGAAAAATAAGAAGATGAATAAAGGTCCTGAAGAGTTGGCTAAGGTTTTCTCGGACACACGAATCGACGATAAGCATCAAACTCCTCCCGAAAAGATCATTTTTTTCGTCGCGATGAGGTAATTTCGCTCTTCCTACTCCAACGTGATACTTTCCTGATACTTTTGGCCGTCTCTGTTGCCTCCCGGTTCAGATATCCCGAGGCTGTTCTCATATCGAGCGGATCTTAAGTACCTCCTGCATCGAACGCAGGGATTTCTAGCCCAACGTTGTATGCCTGGATAGGCGATAAAAAATTCATCTCTCTCCGTGGGAGGTGACGTTTGACGAGGTCAATCGGTCAATCGATTTACTTCGAATAAGGGAAGAGAGATTTTCGACTATCTATATCATCGTACACTTCCAATCATATAAAAAATGATGAATTTTAGGGGCTGGGTTGAAGTTCCGAATTTTAAAACTTCCGATCAACGATTCAAATTAAAAATTTAATTTGAGATGATTTCGAATCTTTATATAATATTAAAATTCGAAATTTCGGAAAAATCGGAATTTAAATCCAGTCCTAAATTTCAATCCTCTCAAGATCGAACATCGTCTACTCGCTTCTGCTAATAAATTCGTATTAAGCAAATGACTGATCATTTTCCAAACCAAATGAAAAAGAAAAACGTGGATTTCACTTACGCTCAAAATTCTGTGGATTTATATAAAAAGCAATTATATTATATACACACACAATCAGATATAATATACATATCTATGTGTGTCTGTATGTACATAAGATATCTAATACGAAGGTACAAGGAGAGGAAATAAATTGTGGCGAGAGGTGAAGAGTGGGAGGAAAGAGGGAAGAAAGCAATAATGTCTCGATACGTTGGTGTGTATATCTATATACGTATATACATACCTATATACGTATATAGAAAGAAAGACAAGAGATTTTCTGTCATAAAAACGATAACGTCAAAGGTTTTACAAAAGCCATTCGATTTTCGACTGTCCATGAGAGTTTCAGCAGAAGCAGAGGTAGGTAGGTAGGTAGGTAGGTATGTAGGTACGACTATTTCCGGAACGGAAATTATATTTCAAACTCAGAACCATATAGAATCGAGCACAAGCCCTGTCATACGGTAGCAAAATGGAACAAACGAGATGGACGGTTCGTAAAGATTGAGCAGCTGGAGGGTAGTTCGTTTATTCGTTCATTCTTGGGTAGAAAATTTTTACCAGTTTAGGTCATTGAGAGACAGGAGATAGAAAGTAAAAATAGTAAAACTATTTTCCAGCATCCAGTTCACAGAGAACGAAGTCAAGACGCGCTACCCCACTATCAGCTTCAACACTGCACTGCACTGCACGTGCAACGTCCAAAGTGCACTTCCGTTTCCGGTTCTCTCCCTTCGATTCAATTGAACGAAGCGCGAGAATCGACTAGATAGACTTCGGCACAAAGGGCTTTCAGCACTTTAGTCATTTCATACAGATAGGTGGGTACACCATGTATACATATATATATACCTATAACCGAGACGTTCCACTTTTTGTTGAATTCAACCAACCGCCAACTTTATCAACTCAATAAAATCGAACAGCAAACGGAATTGATCAAGTTATTTATTTACTCAAGTCTTCTCGGATGTCATATACATACCTCCACGAATACATAGATATGTACATCTATGTATACATACATCTATACTCAGTCAAAGTAAATCACATTTTCTATTCTCATCAGAAAACCCGATTACATTTCTTTATGAATAACTTAATGAATGACGATGGGATTCCATTGCAGCACGATGAAATTAGTATTGTAGATCGTCGGTATGTATATATCTATGTACTTCTCCATATGAACTTTGTATTCATCCCATGCGGTATAGTGGCTTGAAAGTACACAGGACGCAAAAGGATATCGCGCGCGATCACCCGGGAAAACGGTAGAGTCAGAAAGTTAGCCGTATGTCCTTGTTTATCCTTGGATATATAGTCGAAGCGTATATACCGCGATGCCGAGCAGACATTTGGTAGGTATATATGTATATAAGACTAAGTACATGTACATATATGTATATATATATACTATATGTATGTATTTATATATATATATATAATATGTATGTATATTATACGTGTATGCGTATAATGTGCAGGAACTCTATTCAACGTACATACCTACTCTCCAACGTACCTACCCACACCCCCACATCCACGAAGAGCATTATGCCAGCAATATCGCCAGAGTTAGCTGAGGCACAATGGGAAGACATATGCGAACCGTGTGTATACCTTATATTTACTTGCTTTACATAGATAAACTTGAAATTATTAGATATTAGGTTAGTTAGGCATCCATTTGTGCACACAATGGACCATTCAGTTTTACCCCATACCCTAAATCCGTACTGAATAATGCAGTCAAACATAGTTTTCATATTCTGACCAATGCATACACAAACTCAAACACACATACACAACAGATTTACCTAACGAATTGAATACTTGAGGATTTTCATCAATAATTTAACGATTCGATGATAATTTTTCATTGATAATAATACAGTAAACTGGTATATGAAAGGGGCAGGATACTCATCATTATATTCAATCAAAAGGATATACTTATCACCTATTACCAGCTGTGATAATAAACTAAAGAAATGTTGAGAGAGACGTTATATTTATTAATTGGTTGAATTCCTTTCGAAACATTGACACTTAATTTTTGTGATAATCGAATTCCTTGATAGACCATAAATTGTATACGTAGAAAAGTTTCGTGAGTTTGAAAGATCAGAAGAATCAAGCGTGGGAATGGGGTAGGTATAGCTGTAATACGATAGGGAAAAGGATTATGCGGAAGTGTTTTAACCCATCGTTGATACTTGGTCTGGGGGGGGGGGGATAGTTTCTGGGAACCCTATTACCGTTGGAGAGTTAAGGAATAAAGCAAGTAAGGTTAAACTGTAATAAAACTTGCTAAGGATTTCAGAACTTTTGAAGTACCTCGCGTTCGATCTTATTCTCTAATTACACTCGATCGATCGATGAAAATCGTTTTTATTTTTCTTGAAACTTTAAACGATTATACCCTAAGAGGATTTTACCATACCGAAGACTGAATACTGAAGACTGAAGGTGAAGCTGAAACTCCGGCGTATACAGGCATCCGAAAATTTTACCTCGGAAAATGTAATTTTCGTAAGTACATAACCGGTCGTAAGCATCGTAAAGAAATTCAACTAATTAGTATAATGACTAAAAAATACCTCATGAAATTTAGGGAATCTTAAGACGTACCCTTAGCACTCCCGTTCGTAGTGGGTATTTTTTGGGGTTACATTTTTTTTTTTTCTTCTTCTTATTTTCTTTTTCTAAGAAATGGAACTCCCCTTACCATTCCAACGACGAACAAAAGACAAAAAAAATTTTTTTTTTAACAACTACGCGTAAAGGTCAACCGAGGTAACCAGCTCAGCTGAAAATAATATATAATAATAAAATTCTTTCTCTCTCTCTCTCTCTCTCTTTCGCAAAAATGATATCACATTATGTCCAGAAGGGTCTAGTCTGCACTTGTGAAAAGGCAAAGTCTTGACATCTATCATACAGACGGTATCTGTACCAACCCCTGACCCGACAAAGTGCATCACTTCAGGATATAGAACTGGTATAATACAGATACCAGAACCAATGGCGAATGAAGAATGAAGAATGACCTCGTTGACCCATAAGAAGCTTTATTGTCGTTCGCGGATAATATGCAAGAATAGTGTATAGAGCTTTCTGTGAAGTATAGAATCCAGCAGATTACAATCTAGGTATTCATTGCAGTGCTGTAATATTTCTTTCGCATTGCAATACCCCGTAATACTTATGTGCATGTTCTTATTTATTTATATTTATAATTTAACTGATTAAAAAATTTTTACTAATTGAGAATCTTCGAAGTGAAAATTATTTTCGTCATTTGTTAAGCAGTTGAAGAGTAATAAAAAAAAATAAAAATAAATACTATTTCCCTGATTAAATTTAACCTCGTTAGCGTCTATGCGCTTCTTTTAATTTAGTTTTAATTATTTTCATACCAATTTTCAACTGTAGTAAGCAGAATCTCTTATCAACGAGGAATTAATGAATAACAGTTAAGGATGAAGTGTATTCGCGATATTTAAAAGCTCTCGTATTACGCAAATCCAGTGTCGAAATCCTAAACTCTCTACAAATATTTATATCCTATGCCTCTAGATCTCGGCATCAGGGAATGCTATTTCCTTGGTGTAATGAGCAAGCACAACGTTAGTTCAAATGTTAGGTAAATAGAACTTGAACCGATTGTCTACTTGACCTCTCGTCGGTTGAGAATGAAGGAATGATATAACTTTGAGCTCGTGCACCCTTAAAGACCAGACTTTCTCGTCTTTCGTCAAGAATAAAGAATAGCTGTTTAAGCACCAGAACTCGTTACGTTTGTCAAGACGTTATCCAAGACGCAGGCTCTGTACGAGTGTGTCTAGAAAACTTGAGACGCTTCCTCCTTTACCTTATACCTATGTATACGTCTATTTTGAACTCGTCATTTCGTTATTTCATCCATTGTGCAGGACCGTATACATCATATACGTAGGTACTCCAACAATACGAATGTACGTACATACATACATACATACATACATCAGGTTTTATTTTATACCGATTGAAATCCGATGTAAATGTTTGTCGAGTGGGTATATCGGAATTGTAATTTTATTACTGGTGTCAATTTATCCTGCCAATCTTTTCTCGTGTATGTTTTCAGTCTTACGCATTTGGTACTCGGCACTCGTCACTCGGCACGCGATATATAAGTCTCATCGGTATCTCGGTATGTTTACTTACTATCTTCGTACCCTGAACTGAATCGTAAACATGAGTATCAATGAGAACGTCGGAGGATGATGAAGCTGTTTGCTAAAGCAATATTTATCGTTCCCAGCTCTCTTCGTTTTACACGATTTGTTTCATTTTCCTTCGTTTACCTCCAGCTGGGAAATATCTATGGGTGATCCATGAACGAACGGTAAACATTTTCTGTCTGGCAGGTATCGATCGGGATAATTTTCTGTTCATACCATTTCCTAACCACTCGTTTTTTATACTTATAGGTATAATATACCGACGTGATTCTGTGGCTGATTAACTTTCGTGCACGAACTTAGCCAGGAAATACTTCAAGATAAAAGAGTTTTTTTTTCATTGATTTTTTTTTTTTTTTTTTTTTTTTTTTTGAAATAAAAGAATCCCGGTAATTGCAACAGATATCTGCATTACGGTTCTCACAAATTCAAACGATTAAATGCATTTAACGAGGAAATTATCTTCAACCACTTTCGTATAATCGAAAACAGTTTTCGTATCTAAACTTTATCTTTCCTTCTTTTTTAATCGGATTGAAAAATTCATTCGTTACTATCGAAACGATATACGAATGATCTATACAGCGTAGGTTTAATACGGGGATGAGAAACAGGAGGGCGGATCAGTTCGAGGTGGAACCCAATTGAGAGGATCGTTGGTTCGCGTGTCCACGGGTAGTCCTAGCGGTTTGGGTATACTAGAACGTCCACGGGATCGGAGCCAAATCAGGTATTCTACCGGCGTAGGCCACGCCCGGAATAGATTTCTGTGTTCGGTGAAAACCTATTGAACAGAGGAGATATCTCTTTGGTCTAGGAAATCTGTACGTGATGTTAGTCAAGGAAATAATTGAACCTTGTTAATTAACCGATTAGTTAACCAGCCGGGTATAAAACGTGGTTTGAAAAACAGCCAAATAAAAAAAAAAAAAAGAAACTTGTTTAATGCAAAACTTTATACCCATTCTAACTTATTCTAATGAAGAAATACTCGACGAGTGTTTATAACAGTCGAGTGACGAACTACCACTTCATCAAACTCAAAGTACACCAAGACCACGTCTCCTCGAAAGATCAATTTCAGATATACTGCCTAGTTCCTCGAATTAGTAATGGGATTGACTTCGACGATGTAAGGGAGACCGAGTCCTGTATCCATACCATAGCTTGAGACCCCGAGTTAAGGTTTGACGTGGGTAAATTTTCAACAATTCTGACATCGATCAGGTATAGGTTACCTCGGAAATAAACCATTCGATCACTTCACGTTGAACTCAAAACGGTTTGTCAATTCGTAGGAGTAAATGCGGAAGCTGGTTGGCACATAGTCGACTGACTATTCAAGAGGTTGATCATTCTCGTGAATATTATCCCCTAATATAATGGGTACGATTCAAACATTCGGCAGTACATACATCGATGTATGTATGTATGCACGTCCTCCACTTCAGGATTTACCAAAACCCTATTTCTGCATAGGTATACTATACTGGACTACGTTGGTTTTCAGATCTCTGAATAGTAGTTAGACACTCTCATTCTAAATGGTATTTTGAAATCGTTATTTGAGCCGTTAGGTTATAACCCACGAATGCAAAACCGGGCATGGAATGAACACGCCGTAAAGTATAAGTTTACGTCATGCCATGCATGCATGTATACATTTGGTAACGTGACGACGTACGACTTGTGGTCGTAATAGTTAACGACAGCAATCGTTACCGGAATTACTAAGGTAATACATATGTGAAGTAGAATTGAGGAGATGCATATTGCAGTATTTACCACCGGCGGATCACCTTCCCTCCGATTACCAACCACGCGACTTTCTTGCTTGCTAGATTCGACGGTGATATATTGTATGTGCCAGTCGCGGCCGTTTATGGGTAACTTGACTATAATTTTATGATCCATAATTCATGTCATAGCTATACGAATATTACAACCGCAGTCTAGGATAATTTAACTTTTCCCCGAGTACTTTTTCACGCAAATATACTGAATAATTCACCATTCTGGTATAATGGCCGTGGTATATTGTGTATGGTAACAACAACCGTACAGGTATACATTTTCAACATGATGGTTGAGAGTGAAGAAAAAAAAAAAAAAAAAAGATAAAGAGAAGAGAAGAAAAAAGAATAGAAAATTATTTGCATGGTACGCACTTCGCGAGGTATATCGCAATGATAAAAATCTCGTTAGGGTTTATGCCTACCTACCTGCCTGATCTTTTAGGATCAGGGAGTTGGATGAACGAACAGATAATCTAAAAGCCGACGATCACACGTCGACTTGACTCGACAAAATTGCGGTCAACGACGTGTAAGGCACACGGGAGCCATCAGCTAGTGAGCTGCGAGCATCACTACCACAAGGAATAAAGAAGGAGTTGGGTAACCCAAACCATTAGTTCTTATTCCGTTGGTAATACCCTATTTTCACTGGCTATTATCGAGTTAACGGAAAAGCAATTTGCAAAACCTACGCTGTCCGTTAGCTATGGGAAAATGTATTAGAGTAGAAAAACAAGTTTTACTTGAGGTTTGATCGTTATCAAAAATCTCCTGCAGAAATTAAGTTAAAATAAAAATGCGATGTAGTACAATACAGAAGATGATTTCACATCCCATTTTATCAACTGATTCTTGAAATCGTCGATTCACTAAACTGGAGTAAATGATCCCGGTGTATATCACGTCTAATCAGGGTTGTAATTATTTCTGATCAACAGCCAGTACCCATGAAATTGAGGGACTAATCATCCTAATAACTTTCCGTCAAGTCAGCGCCAATGAAATCTAAGGTTCGATTGGTGATTGGTGATTGGTAACGTTCCTTCATTGATCGATTTTTTGCCACGAAACTCAAGCTTCAATTCTCTAATTTCCAAGGCTGGGATTTTATTGTCGTTAATGTGACTCGGAGTCAAGTGAACCTTTCACCGCGAATTCATTGATACGAATGAAAGAATTCGAATCGATTTTATCGTACTGACTAAAAATAATGTATAATTTTGATTAGTAACGATTCTGCGTCCAAACATCAAATGATTCAGTATCGTTACGTGACCACGTATCCTGGTTTGATGGTAAGGGATATTTAATGGAAAATGAAAATTAAATCAAGTCTAAAAGGCTTGCTGGTACTGGGTGGTGTTGCTGCTGCTGCTGCTGCTGCTGCTGCTGCTGGGCGGGTGTGGGCATATAAATAAAAACGAGCTTCCAGACTTCATTGCTTTCTGCTTTGAGTTAGCTACCCTTGATGCCTCTGCGAGAAGTTAATAAATATGTATTATCAATATCTACGTTGCATATGTATGTCACATGAAAATACCTCTCCTTTGGTGTTAATGCTCGACAGAGGGCTACAGAGACATTTTTAGCTTCATGTTAGCATAAATTTTCCTCTCCTCCACTTAAGTGGACATAGAATAACTACAATCTACATTCTGGTTTACGTCGACATACTAGACCTACTAGAGGTTAGAAGTAATCGACGTAAACCAGGATTGCAAGAGAGCTTTGACCGAGTATAAACCAACTTGACTTGCAGTCCTAATGCCCAGATGGACGTTCCGTCATTAATAATTTATGGATACAACATACCGTTCTATCATATAGTTATACATATACATTAAGAATTAAGATACACCACGTCAGCATTTCAAGTTTAACAATTCATTCGGTTAAAATTGGATTTTCTATCATCAATATTTACTTTCTAAACTTAATTTTAGCAGCGATCTTATGACGTGATATTGATGGGCTTAAATATATCGATGAATAAATGATGCAAGAGAAAGGAACAAACAAAAATATCTCGGTTAGTCTTTGACGGAATAATTCATCGATAGAATTAGTTCCGTTAGATGATCTCCAGTCTAATTACTATCCGAAATGTTTTTGCTTTCTATTACTGACCGAAACTAGTATCGAGAATTTTGAACTTCGAATACTTATAGTCGGTGAATGCGCGCGAAATACGAATCTGCTATTCTTTTGCGCAACCCAACCAAATCTACGAGGAGATCTACCATGTGCTGCAACGTGGTGCAGCAGCATGCAGTAGCCAGAGTCGTACTCGACGCCCAGAAGTAAATCGTCAAATATTTTGATGTTTTTTTTTTTCTTTTAAATAATGGTTGTTAAATAAATTGGTTATATTCTATTGGGGAATAACAAACCTGATTCTCTGTCTTCAAAAGTTGTGCGGAGCTCGTTTCCGGTTGGGTGTGGTTTCTTACCGCGGGTGGGGCTACGATCAGCGATCAGGATTAAGGAGTTTGGATTTGGTTGGGTTCGGGAAGGTTCCGGGAGGGATCCGGGAATGATCCAGGGACTAGGATGTATGGAACAGGACAAGGGAACACCTAAGCGAAGTCCTGCCTTCGCTAGGACATTTTTAAAATTTTTTATTTCAACTTTCGTTTATATTTACTTCTTATTATCCAACTTCAGCTATAGTTTTTCTACTATTTAAACGTACTATTCCAACCCTTTTTTACTCTAGATAACATAGTTTTATCGTTAAGAGATTACTTCCAATTACCGACAGTCTTAACAGGGAATAAAAACGTCCTGACCCTTCTCCGGTTTGGATAAAAATTTATCAGAATTAATTTCCCAAGAGTCTCTCCTCACATCCGATTGTATATATTATTCCGATTATCATTTGTTTAAATAATTTTATTATCTCAGATTTAATTTAAATTTGATTTCACAAAACTCTCCGCTTTAATTCAGCCTCAATTAAATTCAATGATTTTCAAAAATCAAGGATCAAGGATCACACTTTAATCCACGCACTTTTGACTATCTTTAGATTCAGTAATTTCACTTCATAGTTTCTATCAATTGAGATAATGTGGCGCCGTTGTGTTCACAGTAGAAAAAAAATAAAAAAATTTTCAATCTATATTTAATAAATGTTTATTAAATCCACTGAACTGTTAAACGATTAATGATAATTTGAGAATCACTATAAAGTTATTATACTATTCGTTAGAATAAATTATCACACGCTGTTCACTGTTCATGGTATGATTTAAATCGTAGGTGAGAGTGAATTTGACTTGAATCAAATTGTTTACGACCGATAATATTATTGGCGTATTACATCTGCCGGTTATTTTTCTTTTCTCATTAGCATATAATTGACGTGTTTCAATTCTGTGTATTGAAAGATGACGTGTGTGTTCTTATGTGTGTGATTTTTTTTTTTCTTTTTGTTTTTTTGATTTTTTTTTTTTACGTTTCTCTTGCATTTATTATTTTTCTGTTGATGTTAGCTTGCGGATTAGGGCGTAGTGTGCTTTCACCCCAAAACTTATAAATAGAACGTTTTATTATTTTTAAATATCACTCACTGCCGGCCTACGCAATATCCTCGACTACATGGATCACGATTTTATTAGTGTAAATATTTTTCGAAAAACGTGACAACGATTTGCGTAAGGCCGGGCCCGCTTTTCTCGCAGTGGTGCGCGCCGCCATGACAGTTTAGGGGCTGCTGCTGCTGCTGCTGCCGCTGATATCCCCTCTGCTGTTCCTACGACACCCCAACACCCCCGAAGACCCCACAGCCCCACCAACGAAATATTGATCGGACAGAAGGGCGGCAGCCAGGACTGTACCGAGTCTGTCTTGCTCCCTGGTCAATCCGAGGTTCAAATTCAATCCGAAGAGGGGATGGCCTGTTCCGAAAATATCTGTACGGTACGGTGATACTTAAATCGTTCCGGTACTAAATATATGCACGTAATAAAAATGGGTTCTAAATTCGAGAGTAAAAGGATCTGAATTTGTTTAATCGATTGATTCTTTTTTTACCCATTAAAAATTAAACGAGAGACTTCTGACGAGGGATAAGGGTCGTTCTACCGGGTTTGTTGGCCGAGTTGAGTCCCGTCTGATGATAAATCAAACCATGACGTGGGAAATGAGTTTTGAATGCAGATTGTCTAGAAGGAGTGTCCAATTTACATCGACCACTGGTGCTCTATGAATCTGAAATGTCATTCTATATCTATTCCATATCTTCAAGGGTGATTATAACGGACAGGATGATATTCTGGCGCGAAATATACCGCTGGGTTAAACCTGAAGAGATAATTTCTACTCGGCGTTAATAGATACGAATAAATTCACGCACCAGTCACTGGGCACTTTTTAAATTGCATACAGTAAAATTTCGGTACCATACGGACGGCCCTGTCGTCAGTAACCCAACCAGGCTGGGTTACCTATTTTCACTCAAAAACCCTCAGCTTCTGGCATCCTCCCGTTCGCCCTGTCTGCCGAGTAAAGGGACGAACCCTCGCTAACTCCATTCGCAAAATAAGGGTGAAAAGATCTGTGAATATGTAGGTCTCAAGGCGGTAAGGTAAGAGGTGAGAAGGATCTACGTTATCTGTTGCAGTTTTAGGGACATTTACGTGCGGTGAGAATCCGACTTTGCCTGGATCAATCCCAAAACTTTGGTTCAACGATAAAATGGGAAACGAAAAAGAATTTTAAAGTAATCTAAATTTTTTCTTTTTTTTTTTTTCAACAAAGTGAAAAACCAAGGGTGTCTTTTTCGAACATGTTTTCTTCAGTTTTCGGTTGAAATAATTTTCCCAAAAAGTGTAAGGCAGGTATACATCGAATCGCGATTGGTAAAATTGAAAAATCGCCAGGATTAAGAAACCCCAAAGTTTTCCTACCGCTAATTTTTATCAAAGCGGTAGCACGTATCTTGAGCTTGAGGTTAATCCTGTTATTTAACTCACCCTAGACGTGCCTTGTGTCTTTGTGGTCTGCGTTCGTGGAATGCCTGAAACAAAAGAGAGGGTAGTTTTAGTATAGAACAAAATTTGTACCTACGACAGGATATCCAATAGATAGCTTATCAGGACTATGTCGAGTCGTAACGAAGAGACTATATTAAATTTCGCCTCGAAGTCTCACGTTAATTAAGACAGGAGTTGAAAGCCAGAGACTTAACATACCCTGCGGGCTTTCAAAATCCTTCATTAACGAGATTCAGGGTAAAATTTTTTGAATTTGATTTTAGTTCTTAAAATCTCAAGCTCCGTTAAATTATATACATATATACTTATATACATTAAATTCTATTGGAATAATTTAGCAACAGAATATCATATCGCTTCAACTTATACATAAAATTTTTTTCTTTTTTTTTTTTTTTTACAAACCTCTCTCAACGCTACGGGTTTTCACAAAGAACTTAGACGTTCTAGGAGAAATGAGGGTCGAGTTTTTAGCGACGCAAAAAAATCCTGCAATTGCAACTGACGATTAGACGCGTTAAAGAGATTGGATGGGCCGTTGAAGGGTGCTGTAAAACGAAACGAAACGAAAGAAAAAAATAAAACAAAACAGAACAACAACAAAAAAACAAAGACTTAAATAGCAATTGTCGAGATTACATCATTTCGTGTATACTAGTACGTATATGTATAGTGTACTATATGCGTCTGTATATAGACTTGGATAAAGACCCGTCGACGCACACATCTTGATGGATCCTGCTACCTCCTTGATGTCATTGGGGGTTGTGAATCTCTTGGAGGCAAACTTAGGTTACGAGTGAATTTACAAGGTCAGCTAATTCTAGGTAAACCAGTGGAGAGAACTAATTTTAACTCAAATCTGAGGGTTAAGATGGTAAACTATAAAGTAGAGTAGCGTATAGTGCAGAGACCCTTGATTTTCGGCAAAAGCTTTCGAAGCGTAATAAATTTAGCCTGGCTCAAACTCGCATGGCTCTCTTGTGGTTCCTCTCGGTTTATTGCAGAGGAAAATCCGATTCTCGATTGGCTAGACTAGACGGTTTGAAATACACGAGATTTAAGGTCTCGGTGGTTGCCGCAAAGTGCAGTAAGTAATCGAGTTCGGCTCTTCTCGCGCGGAAGCTGCTACAAAATTTTCACACTGACACGATACGCCATCTAGAAAACTTTAAGCTTTTTATTTTCTTACTCCTTAACCACCAAAAGTTGTATTCATGATTTTTATGATATAACAACTTCGTTTATAATTATGGTTTTATCATTTTATTATCATAGAGTCCCCAAGGACTTCTTGGATTCGAGACATCAGTACATAAATGAATACTTTTCTTCTCTAAATTTCTTTATTTCATCTGTTCTTATTATCCACTTATACGTTACTTTAATATAGAAGTAAATTTAAAAATTCTCTCAACGTCCAACTCATTTCCTGCTTGTGTCTGCTTACCAAGAACCGAGAGCAACAACACCATGTTCCATTTTTGTTACCGAGCTACACAATGCTCTCTGGCGAAGAAGCCACGGTCGATATACTTGTCACGGACGGGTTATGTTACGTCAAGTCGTTCGCGTGGTAGCTAGGGAAGTAAAGGAAAGACGGTAAGGGTAGAGGAATCGTGATCCTTACCCCTTGGCACCGTTCCTTAGCCATGTGGAGACGATATTTCGTAATTCTCGATTTGAGTATCGACTTTCTTGGAGATGAACGGCGTTCGAAATCCGGGAAAACTATTAATACTGAATAGCGTATCGTGTCTTCAATATTTTTCCACGTTTGGACATTCCAAAATGATAATTCTTTCAAGGCTGAACATAATTCTGTTCAATTCTTTTCATTATTCGAAACGCAGACAAACGGATCTTGGATGTACCATGAAAAACCGTACATGGATCTATTCTCGAGAATTAAAGGAACATGAATAAACTCGACCAAAAAAGCCTCGTAGCACATCTGTTTTAATATCAAACTTAAACGTACTGAATCAGCAACTTACGACCATCATATACTGCGCGTCCCAAGTATTCCCCTCTCTAAAAAGCCCTTCAGGGCCTTCGAATGGCTACCGCTCAGCGCAGGTTCGCATCCTTCGTTCGACAATTTCGGATACGAAAGTGTCGAGCATTCAGGGATCGCGTGATATATCGCCCGGTTTTTTATTCCCCATGTGCTAAAACGTGCTTCTATATGGGGATGAAAGAGACGACGATATGTGATATTACCACGAATATCAAAACGGCGCTTCCGACAACGTATCTACAACATAGGTAGTCTGGAGAACATCATATCTATACACGGGGCATCACGGGGCACCTGGGACAGGTCCTTGTCGTACATTTCACGTCTTAGCGATGGATAAGAACGAGTCACGAGGTCATTTTGCCGTTTAATATGTTAAGAGCTTTTCTTTATCTCCGGATAAAAAAATCGAACTATACAAGTATTTGAGGTTACGAATTTTCAAAGTTCTGAACGGTCAAAGTTCCGAATTTTTATTTTATAGACTCGGCTTTCAGAAAACGTAGGTACTTTTCCGAAAGTCTGCACAGCCAATTTAAAAAAAACTTCGTATCAAAAGACACGGAATGTTCAAAATTCCGAAAGCCAAAACTCCGAAGTTTGAAAATCACGTATAGAGCGTCGTACTCCCGCATTAAATTTTCGGATTCTTGGACATTCGGAGTTTTGGACTTTCCAAGTTTTTAGCTGTCTGTATTCCGATCTTTCAGAAACGTTTTTAGAAAATTCAAAATGGTCTAAAATGACTTCGTAAAATTATACATTTGGAACTTTGATCCAGCCTACTCAAGTATTTGATATAATTATAAATGACTTAAAATTGAAAGAACTGACTTTGCCTCTAATTAATTCAGCGTTTATTTTTCCATATTAAAAATATGAATAGAGTTGGATTTGAATTGATAAAAACATGTGAAAGCTGAGAAGCCGGAGACCGGATTGAAAGGAAGTAAGAACCTCCTAATAATTGAACTTTTCTGCTACACCACGAGGATGTTTGTCAGTTACGTCATTCTGAGCAGACGGAGGGGTGGCTTTAATCGTTCGCTACTTGAGGGTAAACGGTGCAGTCTGAAGCAAGGAGGGCGTTTTATAATCTCCGGTAAACTGTCGACAGTATTACCCCCAAGCGGGACATCCATAGACCCGTAGAATATAGCGAAGGTCTATAGATACCTACAGCCTAAAACTTACCCCAAAAACCTTGAACCTACAACCTGTACCCAGTATAGCAGTAGAAGACTCGGGAGGATATTGGCTACCTACAGGAATCAGGATGGATTTATTTTAAATTAGAGTTGAACCCGACGTTGGAAAATTGTGGTCCTTGTAATTCTGACCAAAGCGTGGTTTGCGGTCGTTTTATTAACGAGGACGTCCGAGTAGGTACCTACTCTACTCGTTTACATTAAAATAGCCAATTATGTTTAATTGATGATTTCAATTTGCGGCAATTCCTACTGCAACAGCAACAACAATACACGATCTACAGGACTAAATTTTTCCTTTTATTTACGGAATTTTGCCATTAATGAAAGGTCTGTATCTGTTCAAAATTGAATTATATGAATACAGATTTTTAATTATTAATCAAAAAAATTCGTGATGATTTGAATTTGCAAATTTTAATGTTAATAATTGAGATAGTTGTAACTCGATAGACGTCAACGCGAAGATTGTAAAATGAAACTATAGTGAAAATTGGTTACGAATCTGTAAGATGTTAAAGCGGCGCTTGCCAATATCGGGAGAATGCCACAGAGATACGATTCGCGTTTATCAAGCTCAGTCCGACAGAAGAGAAACCCTGGACTAATAGAACTATTGAAATGCAAATAGCTTCTACTCTGTTCTAGGCTTGTCTGTAAGTCTTCTCGAACGCAATCACTCCGGTCTAGTTAACGTCACGTCAACGTAGTAGATACCTGTAAACAGTATTGCAGTATGCTTTCAAATATCTACCGTAACTGTGACAGGTGAAATCTGGTTTTTGATACTAACATAGAATTTTAACCAAAACGAAAATATAGAAAATAAATAGATAAAAACTGTAAAGATCTGGTGATTCGCAAGTTGGTAGTTAGGTATGTATGTACGTAGATTTGTGTCTAAACAAAATGGAATATCTAATAAAAAGTGAAGTTTGAAATTGAATACGAATAAAGTGCCCCGCTAATTGGGTTAGTACCTAAACGGCACTTCGAACCTTTTGAATGGTCTAAAGTATCGAAATTAAAATGGATCTTCTCTCGGTAAGGAAAGTTGAAAAAACAAAAACAAAAACATAAAATAAAAAAATAAAAATCAAAAAAAAAAAAAACTTAATTTTGTTGAATTAAATTGCAATAGGTTGTCCGTGAAATCGTTGAAGTTCGATCGTGGATACAAATTGTATAACTTTTATTCAAAAAACATTAACGGCTAACGAATCTTCTGCAGGGATGACATTACCAAGTCAAAGTATCGCAACTTTGTTATTATATCTTTCCTCTGAAGTATATAGAGGGCATCTCGCTCTAAAAGGTTTCCTTAATTTTCGAACCCTGCACAAATCCTCACGGAAGTGAGAGTTAAGCGTATTATTTAAGGCGTTCAATTTTTCTTTCATCCTTCGTGCTACGGACTCGGACCTGAACTTCCACTAATGACTTTGATTCGAACTTTTTGACCTTTTATATTCAATAATTCTTCATCTAATTTTCGTTCTCTACATTTCTTTTCAAGCCCTAAATAGGTCACCGTGATTATTACTGGGCAATACCTTTTTTTTTGATTATTATTATTATTATTATTTTTCTTACTTTTTCGTTATTCTTTTTACTCCCCCCCCCCAAAGAATATGGTATACTTATTTTATTTCTCACGACGTTCAGATTTAGCTTCATTGATCGAACGGCGTTTAAATCTCCGAGGTATTCGATATGAAACGAGTTAAAAATGGCGTCTCAACGTTACTTTGTTTGAGTCAATGAAAAGCTCGCGGCTCAGATTTTGCTGAATTTCAAATTTATTCTCAACGGAAACTTGACAAAGGAGATTCGTCTGACGGATTAAGCAAAGAATTAAAATTAGGAATCCATTCCCCCCCTTCACCCTCCTTCGCCCCCCTCCTAATCCTTACCTCCGTTAAGCTGAGTCTCAATTTTATATTGATAAAAGTAGATGGGTATAGGTACAGAGAGATCGAAGTCTCGGTGATAAAACCGGCGTTTGATAATATCACGCTATGTTCAGGGTCCTATCGAATGTAATTATCGTAGCGTGTTCGATTCGCGTGGCTTCTGGTTGGCCTTAACTTCCGTACAGTACCGTACATTTCGATACACGTAACGATAAAAGTTACGCGAAAACCCGGTAATGACGTTTAATAGCCACCGTTAAACGTCGAATAATTACTATACAAATTCAACCAGACCTTCCATGCACCGCAGTCAAATTCGAAAATCCGGTTTCGTATTCACCGGAATAGTATGTACATACATATATATGGTATGTGGGTATACATACAACAACAATTGTGCACCGCACCTTCTCTGTCCAGTTTACGATGCAACGAAAAGCCAATTTTACCACTGAAACGGAAAACCTCACTATATGGATACCTACTCCTAATTACATTTCTCGATATACACCTACGTTGAACTAGGTATATACGGTTTATCCGTACATCTCTAAATTTTGAATAACATAACGTACAAAGTTAACTGCATTTTAATCTTGAATTTCAGATAAATTAAACATGTTTGGGAATTATATTTTGATTTATTAACTTCCCGCAATGGAAATTGAAAATTTTCAAAAAACAAAGGGATGTTAATGGTTTTGGTCCGATTTTCGAAAATCTAATTTTTATCAGATCTCGACGTTGTGGGGTCCAAGGAAGCTATTCTGAGATATTTTTGTGTGTGTGTATGCGCTTGTGTGTAAACAAATTTTTGTCGTACGATATCTTTAGAACGAATCGACCGATCGGAATGGTTCTTACGGCGATCGAAAGGGTTTATCAAGACTTAGATCTGATTAAATTTTGGAATTGATCGGTCGAGTAGTTTCAAAGTTATTTGAAGAATGAAAATTAAAAAACAAATTTTTTTCATGTTTTTAACGCATAACTCCTAAACTGTTCGTACGATTAGTCTCAAAACTTAATCAGACTTAGGTCTCGGATAGCCCTTTCGATTGCCGCAAGATTCATCAAAATCGAAAGATTGGTTTAAAAGATATTGCACGAAAAAAAAATCTCTTTTTGTCGTACGATACTTTTGGAACGAATTAACCGAATTTTTTTTTTTTTTTTATGAATCGGGTATTAGGGTTATCCTGCGTATTTTACAGTGTTCGGAAAGTATCGTCAAATCACATTCGGTGTAATGAGTGAATAAATATCAGAACGAAAAACTTCTACTAGCTAGAAATCAACAAAAAGATAAATATAGTCGTTCTATAATATATCCTGTAACTAGAAGTGTTGGAATTGAATTTACTCCTTGATAAAAAAAACCAGTACGATATATTCGTAAGCGAGAGTAGGTACAGCGGTAATGGACAGTGGGCGTACTACCGTGGGCGGATTCAACGTCATCTTAATTCTTTCTGTAAAATTCACACCTCTTTACTAGAATTTTCATCTCGAATAAGTAAAAGGCGAGAGTGCATTTCGAGCATATCTATATTTTTGCTGCTGTGTATCGACTTAACCGTCCAACTTAAAAGTATAAGGGAAGATGAGTGGCGTAAAATGCCCATCTTAAAAAAAAAAATAATAATTTACTATCACGTCTTGAGTGACTTTCAGTGTCGTTTTGTTCAAAAAACTGATTAACATGTCAAAAAGAACGGGTTCGTCGTCGCTAGAAGAAAAATTAAAAATTTGGCGCAGGATGTAGATCCTTAAAAAAATACTAAAAATCAAAACTGATGTATTTTTGGTACAGATTATGGCGATAGATGGTGAATATAGAATCTTGATTGAAGAAAATTTTATAATTGATTACGGCGTTAAAATAGTCGATGGATAATAAAAATTATTCAATCTATCGACATCGAAGTAGTTTCTAAACAAGATTCTATTTCGAATCACTTCGCGAGGATCGTTGGTCTCGTTTTTTTCTTATCCGATTCCTGGACAAGGGCCAATTTCACTCCTAATCCTATATATCACATAGGTTTCCCCGAACATAGGTTTCGAATCACAAGGTAAATGCTTCTTTCACCCTGTAAATTCTTATTCACATCATTTTCTATTTTAGTCTTTCGATATATTGAGTTAGAAGAAATGTCAGTATCATTTTGAAAACCTTTAGCTATTACAATACGTCATAAATTTTTCAAAGGTTAAAAATTACTGGCTATGCGAAAATTTTTTTGACAAAATTTCAATTTGCGGTAATTTCCGTCAAAACCAGCTCACCTCAAATTCCACATTAAAAAAAAAAATAAAAAATAACAAATTGTCACGCATCGAGCCATAACCGTATGGATGGATAATAAACCAGGTACATTATGCCACAGCTTGGTTCAAGTTAATTGTTGAAGTCAACTTGATGCAAAGCTGAAACCCGGGTAGCCTGCGATGGTGGTAAAAGGAAGAGGACGAAAGGTCCGTGTGGCATGAAGGGCAAAGAGGTAGATGTAGGTAGAGGCAGTCAACCCAGAACCACGAGTTTGTTTCTAACTCCCAGAAATTCCGAGGCATTAATTTATCTTAGTCTCGTTAGCTTCTGTCTCGCACGTAACCATCGATCAGCACCAGAACTACGTGCCGGAGGACCCACCGTGTGCTTACGCAGCGTTAACGTTACTCAGTTGTACAAGACATCGACTTAAACATTAAGTAAAAATACAATACCTAGTCGATGCAGAATTTCGTCTTATGCAATGGCGTCTCAAATTCATTAAACCATCACTTACGTCATAATTGAACGTTGCACTAATCAGAAAAATCGTTACTCGTTTCAAAATTCATTTTTCTACAACGATGTATCTAATATGATGAATTTTATTTACGATTTTTTCAAAATCGAAAGTTACCAACGACCAAAAATATTCAATCGATAAAAATATTTAGAAATCTTTGATATTGTTTCATTAATATTATTTCTTTTGGCAAAGATGTGTGCGTAAACTTTGGAAATTGATAGTGAATTGAATGATTCTACAATAATTCTATAATGAGAACAAAATAAAAAATGTATAAATAAAGTGGGAATAATATTTGTGAAAGTAACTCATTATAAGAACAAATGGCAATTTTATTACGACTTGTTCTCGAGGTAAACTTATTGGCAATTAGTCAAGTTTTTACGTTGTTGTTAAACAATTTTACCTGTACAAACATCGTGAAACAATTTCTATATAAGTTTGATGCGAATCTGGGGAAATATTCTCGTCTGTACAAATCCTGTACAAATATATAAACAAACAAAAACTTTCTTCAATTAATATACATGGGGAGGTTTAAATATTCATGGTCCACGCTACAGCACCCCCTTAACATTATTTGATCAGGTTAAAATTTTTGCTGGAAAATTTTTATTTATTGTCTAAAGTTAGATAACCGCAGGGAGTTCTGTCCAATTTCTAATTTTATTTATTTTTTATTTTTTTCATGCTTTCTGTTACAGTGCGAATGATAAAAGGAATAAAAAATTTCTCGTAATAATTTTGCAATTCCTAAAAGTGAACTCAAGTAAAAACGTTCTTAAGTATTGAAAAGCATTAATGGTAGAGATAAAAAAAAATTTTTTATTCACCATTTTCATTATTTTTCTTTTTGTTTGTTTTAATATTAGTTTATTTTAAGGACGATCGCTTTGCCTTATCTTTTTTCTCCCTTTTGCTTTTAATTAGCCCACTCCCAGCATCTCTCTTAGGCAGCACTCCTCTTTTGTACATCACGACAAGAGATGGGGAAAACGAGAAAACACCGAGGGATGAAAGATGAACGAGGGAGTGAGACGACGGTACGGAATTTTACACACGAAGTGTCCATTCCTTTAGCTAACGGCGCTTTTCTTTCCTATCACAGCAACCGCTAGTATACGGTAAGATTCGTTGTCTTTCCTTCCTTCCTTCCGCCCTATACCTACCCTTCTTCCAACTTCTTCAGGGCGAGAACCGAGTCGTGAGAATTGTTTTCTCGAAATATTCTTTGGCGCGTGAAAAGTGGGAAAAGCACTCGTATAGAACAGGCAGGCTAGCGTAGGTAGGTACTTTCTCGTTGGTTCTTCTCCCTCGCTTTTCTCGAGGGGGATTAAAGAGCCGGGGAGCTACCCCGCAGGGGTTGAAGGGGGTGAGGGGAAGGGGGGTTTCTAGGGATGGGTTGGTTAGACGTAAAGCACGGGAAATTACATTGTGTATCATCCAGACGCATCCAGGATATACCTACAGAAATACAACAACTATACAGTCGCGGCGACGAGGAATCCGACGAGACGTTGCATCAACCGCAACAACCTATGGCAACGATTCAAGATGTGAAATTACTCAAGCGATGAATTGTTTGTTTGGTAAAGTCTTTATGCCTGAACAACCACAGTATGAATTGTTGCGTGTAAGAATTAACGGAGTGAGTGAAAAGGTAGAAGGAATAACGTATGTATTATACATATACATACACAGAAGATATATAAGAAAATACATATCTACCTATAATAAATCTCTGAGTCTATAAATAACGATGAAAAGGCTACTGGAAGTTATTGAAAAGTGACGGACAGCAAAGTCACGTATAAGCCCTGGCAACCAGTAATCCGCAACAAATAAAAAGAAAATCTCGCAATATATCAGGAAGGGAGCTGAAGCAGCGCTAAGAAAATGGGAGGAAAAATCCCGACATCAGGAAGCAAAAGTAGCAGCTATATATGCCGTATGAAAGAATAGAGGAAACGGGAGGAAACAGAGGAAAGAAGGGAAGGTAAAGAAAGAAGAAGAAGAAAAACTAAAGAGAAGGAAATGCTATTAGGCATGACGTAAAGTCTTTGTGTATATATGTATACGTATGTATGTATGTATGTACATAGATGGGGTAAATATATTAACAAAGCCTACTTCCATTTCAGTTGAATGAGTGAAAAAGTACTTTAGATTTGATTCAAACGTGAGATTCTCGAAATCACTTTAGCGTAGCAGAAATCTACCCTGCACCTCTGGGGCTTAGCTTTACCCTTTGAGTCGCGTGTATAAAAATGTTCATTACTGTAAAACTTCCCCCCCCCCCCCCCCCCCCCCCCCCAGCGAAGGTAGACACACCCTCGCCTCTGTACCCTTGCTTAGCGCACGGTTGAAACATATTCCTCCGCATGGTTTAGCGTATCCGTCTGTCTAGATCAAAGCCTCTACTACTATGGTCGGTCTGACTATATCCCTCATCTTTCTCCTTCTACAACCCCCGGTGCCCACAGCGTGTCGAGCGCGTCACGTTTCACTGCAGCCTGCAGGCTACGAGCGGAGAAACAGAAAGAGAGATAAAAACGAAAATGAACGAAAATAAATAAAAAAAAAAAAAAAAAAGAAACAAAATAAGAAAAATTAACAGAAAAAAATAAAATAAACGAAAAAAGAGATAAAGCGGAGAGAAGGAATGAAGGCAGGAGTGAAATGGAGAGGAATATATAAGAATAAGAAGAAAAAAAAGAAATCTGGTTAATTTCCAGCGATTAAAACGTTAAAGGTACCACCAGCTTGAAGTATGCGTAGATATAGATATATAAAAAGCATTTTCAAGATGCTTCTGTCTCACAATTTCCGTTCGCGGTATCGTTACTTCCGCTATCTTACGTCAGACTAGTCACGGCCGCCATTTTCCCTCTGCAGTTTCCTTGATAATCCAATCTTCTGCAGAATGGTTACAGGGGTCTTATTCGGTATGTTAAAAGGGTAAAATAAGACCCCTGAATTTACTACGGAACTAATGCGCTATGGTTTCTCTCTCAAGTTCGCGTTTCGCTGACGATGTTCCCAGTGGAATTAAGCCAGGGTATGTATGAATGTATGTATGTATGTATGTATGTATATACCTACCCACGTATCTATTCGAATTCGAACTCAGCGGTGTTCCACCCCTCCGAAAGAATAGAATGGAATAAAAATGGAAGAAAATGGATAGAGGAGAGAAAATATGTACATTAAATAAAAACAGTAATATCGACTGCGCTCGGGGTCGGTCCGGGCTTGGGGTCGGGATTATTAAATCACCGCTCGACAGACCTCAATCTTGGAAGGTTCTTTTTCCTACCTATACAAGACTACAACTTCGGGCTCGTCCGTACCTCCGAATTCCAATAATTTCAGGTTTATTTCTTCAGGGACTCGAGCCGGCCTTAGCGGTAGCGTCGATGGCGTTTGTAACTCAATTTTGTACTGTGACGGTCGAGACCGTTGCCCAAGGGGTCATGGACAAACTTGAATCAAGAGTTCAAATTCTACCCAACGACTTGCTAACTATGCGGTCATCCAAATTCCATTCAATTCGATCCGAATACTCCGACAAGAGATTTTCTCACCGCAGCAAAGACTTACTTAAACACAATTAATTATCCTCATTTAATGTTAACCCGACAATTTTCACATTGACATTAAATTTCGGTTAAATATATTCCAATCCAATAACGAACGATTCAAATCTCCACGTGTTGTTACTATTAACAACGATCTACCCTCTCTACATTTTTTTTAATAAAAAAATAATTAAAATCGCGCCACAGTCACGAACCAATAAAGCGAAATTTGACTTAAAAAAAAATTTAGAGAGATGCTCGTGGATATGTCACTGAGTCAGAAAATTTATTCCTTTCGTAAAGACCGACCGACTGACCGACTCATTACGGTCTTCCGGACGTTATCCGGCTCCATGAACTCCTCGGAGTCTCATGGAATCCTGAGATTCAAAGCCCAGAGGTGATTTTCGACGTTATATATAGTAAATTGGCTTACCACGTGAAATT
Source organism: Macrophya annulata (assembly GCA_963924015.1). Taxonomy (NCBI): domain Eukaryota; kingdom Metazoa; phylum Arthropoda; class Insecta; order Hymenoptera; family Tenthredinidae; genus Macrophya; species Macrophya annulata. The sequence continues at coordinate 4,239,413 of OZ001259.1, read as the reverse complement.
TGGTCAAAACAATAAAGATTATAAGTTTTCCGCAAAGAGTTTAAAGAGTTTAAGGAGATTAGAGATATTATGAAGAAATTGTAACACTGTGACGAGTCTTGAACGGAAATGTGACATTTGAAAAGAAGAGTTTTTTATTTTTTTTTTTCAAAGTATGAGAAAGTAGTGAGAAAGCAAACAAAGAATGACAAAAAATGCATCAATTGCTGCCTCAGTTTGAGCAAAAATAAAAAATAAAAAAAAATGGTAACTTCTCATTGTACTCTGTAGGAAAAACTTTGAACTTAGCTTAAAACTTACGAAAGTTTTGGCTGACTCCCGTTGAGATTGAATCTTTTGATAACTCGTGGAGGTTAGAGAAATATAAATAAATATATATATATATAATAATAATTTATATACAGAGTGAAGAGATTTTACGTTAATTTTAATTCCCAAAAATGAAAATAAAATCAAAATTATATTATTTTGGTTAATTAATTTTTATTTATAAGGGAATTTCCTCTATACCTACTTGTGCGGGAATTATTGATGTTAGATTTTTATTTTTTGTTTTTATCTCGAATGATGAAAATTTTAATTAAGCAATCTGGAAGAATTATCTTTAATTTTGATTATCCCGAACAAGTGTAAACCTTGTGTAAAAAAAATAAATAAATAAATAAATAAAAAACAAAACAAGAAATGAAAGGATTTAGAGCGCCTCCCATTTCTATGGAATTCGGAGTTCCTGCAGGATTACGAGTAGTAGGAGGGTTTTACCCACCACCAGACCGCGAACAGAATCCAAAGCGAATGCCGTAAATTAAGCTGATTTTTTAATTTGAACGACGCTCTAAATTATACCACCACATTGCACATGCGGTACCCACCACTCTGTCGCTTGACATTTTAATCTGATAATGTTTCGAAACTTTGAAAAATTTTAAATTTCTAAAATCTCAATTATTAGGAATTGAACGAGAGCTGAGATCCTGCAATTTTTTAGATCAAAATTGCAGAGGTGATAGAGCTTCTCGAAAAGTTAGAATATGCAAAAATAATAAAATGTCAAAACAGATGAAACCGTAAATCGATCAAAAATAATGAAAAATTCAACTGTTAGATATATAACTAATTAACTAACTAACTAACGTCGTGCCAGCATATAAAGCCGAGGTGCATTTGTGTCAGCTAATAATTACAACATATTTTGACATAAGTTTTAATTAGTTTAATGCACCGCGACCTACTCAGCGCAATTTTGCAATGACATGGCCAATTTTCCCATATACCTAGGTGTTCAGTTTCCGGCATATGACACAGCGAGTTACGAAGAACCTGGAAACTGTGTAATGGATGCATGCATACACGTAAATGTGCTACACACCTACATATATTTATACAGAGGTAAATTCATGTTGATATGTGTTTACAGCATTGGCTACGGACTATCTACGGATATATATATGTATACATGGAACGACCAGAATCGGTTTGAAAATATAAACCTTATCACCAGTCGTAATTTTCGGATCGGCGTCACCCAAGGTCTAATATAAAACCCGATGTAAATACGCGATCATGAAATCCGTTCATAGATCTGATAAGAAATGTAACTGCTTTAAAGGTCAGAGGTGGAAGATAACGCGTAAATTTTATCAAGGTATACCGAATAAACTGTACGTAGGTATACCTCGACGAGATATATACAATAGTTAACAGAGTCCTTAACGATCTCCTGCGGGGAATGAATCCATTTCATGTAGGTATACTTCGGCTTCATATATACCTATACCAGAGTGCGTAGACTAGATTTCCTTTTTTTTTTTTTTCTTTTTTCTTTTCTATTCAAGTATAAATTAAAACGTGAAATTCTTTCATCAAATCTTTTGTCATTTTCGAATAAAGGAATTGAAGAAACGGAATTGTCGTATATTCAAAGATTTATCATTTCCGGTATACTGTCCCAGTAGAGGTACCTTCATATCTATTCCTATACTTATACATATATTCACCGTTACCAACAAAAGCTGAGCAGATAAAAAGGGTCTATATACAACCGAAAGAAGTTTTTTTTTTTTTTTTTTTTTTTGAAGAGGATGGTAAAAAGAAAAAAAAAAAAAACAAAACACAGGATTAAGGGTTGAAGGCAAAAATTTCAAATAAAGGTGCACTAAGTCAGTTAAAAAGTATTTCGCTTATCGTTGTAGCTACCTCGCGGATTAAATCCTGCTTCTAAATTTCAACGGTGTAGGTAGTTGCCATTAGTTTACAGGGGTAAAAATATCCTTTGCAACGGAAACTTTTTCGCCATGGATCGGTGTGAGAGTCGATCCGTGTACTTTCCAGCTTCCTCAGGATGGCGAGAAGCGAGTGGCAAAGATTGAGTTAAGAAAAGCGAAGCCGAAGGGGAGGGGGAGAGGAAGGGGAAAGGGGGAGAGTAAATAAAAAAAAAAAAAAGAGAATAATGAAAAAAAATAAAAAATACATTGAACAGCCTGGGGTACTTCGTTCGTTGGAAAAGATTAAACCGGCTGGCCGGCTCTCAAGTCCGCAATTATTACACAGGTTGTTTTGTTGGTCTACTAACTCCAGCCAAGATATGTGCACATATATTCTCTCGAATCTCTCTGACAGAGAAAAAGATGAAATGAAACCTGGAAAACTCGGAAGAAATCCGAAGGTAAATGGGAAGTAAAAGGCTCCTGAAAATGTGGATATTTCTATTGATTCTTTCATAAAAATTTCGATTTTTTTAGCTCGTCCGTGTGATTTTTTGATTTTTTTTTGACAAACGTTGACATAATGCAACTAAAAGAAATACAATCAAGTGCAGGGATGAATTTGGTTCGAGTGCGTTCAAGGATGACTAAATTCGATACATCGTTCCGTTTTGTGATTTTAGGGGAGAGTATAAAAGCCGCGAATGCCGGCCCGACAACGCGAAGGATAAAAGATAATTCCTGTACCTCTTGTTAGCTCAGATCCGGGCAGGAAAAGGTTCAAGAGTTGACGGGGTATCTGGCATAGTTCGAGAAAATCCACGTCTTCCCAAGAGCAGCGAAGCGAGTCGAATGCCATAAAAAAAAAGTGAGATTATACCGTCCCGTATACGCGTAGAGGTTGGGTCGAGTTTTCCTTTCCTCTTTCGGTCTTTCTGTTACCCTCGGTCGATAGCGACGTCCTCTTAGCCTCGACGCGTATAGTGACGTCACAAGACCCCATCCCCTTGCGTATCCAATGACGTCACGCCGCGACGACCCATTCCCTGCGGCGCGTAAAGCTCGTAAGCTCTACTCTATGTGACTCGGACGACCTAGCCTAGATCAGAGAAAACGTGAACCGCAACCGTGTTCACTATAAATATGAAATGGTAAGCAATTCACCTATAGGATCATTGTGGAAATGAGTTCAAATCGAGTATAAATCGTCTGCAATGCTAATCGCTCATCTCTTCATCTTCTGCTGGTTTGCGGTTCGAAGTATTTCTTTTTTTGACCAAAGAAGGCGAGGGTAGCAATAACAAATATATTCATAATCTGAATGCAGAAAACGCATCAAATTTCTTGTTTTCCCAAAAAACGTTTTTTTTTTTTTAATTAGGCGTAAATGATGAACCTGATGATTCAACAAACGATTTTTGAATGCATTTTCTGTCTTCGAACATAATCTTCGTGTCTCTGCGATAGATATTCCGAATTCCTGTACACAATTACATTTCCAAAAACGTGTTGCGTATAAAACTGTGCAAAAAAAAAAAAAACTGGTCAAACTTACGCACTGAATGACACAGGTCGATGAATCTCACACCCCAAGTCGATCGAGGAATGCGGTTACCTTCAGGTTGATTATTTCCAGAGAATAAATCACCGATTGCATAACAGGGCTCCGAATATTTGAGACGTTTTTCGATCAGTACGAAATAGTCCAGCTAGTCGATAGCGATAGCTGTCAATATAGGAGAAGTCCAGAGATCGGGATGATCTCAGAAGTGAAAATTGTGGATGAGCACAGCATATAGTCCAATCTTGATAAGCTGACACCGTGAGTCTATCACTCGACTTCAAAACTGGCTGCAACTCACTACTAATATTAAGTAGCAGGTGTTACCTACGCGGTGGCGACCACTCGACCTAGTCCCGGACTGAGTCTGCTATTGATTAAAAAATGTGTTGCTCCGCAGAGAGTTGGTGGACGTAGGTTATTAAGCCAGTGTTTGCACGCGCTGTTAATCGTTTGTATAGATTGTTTCATTAGATATACCCTGGAACGTTGTTAGAAGTTATTCTCCTTCACTAATTCACACATGTAACGTATGTATATAATTACTGGTCATTTTTAGAACAGTCGATAGTACATAGACAATAATTAGCTTTCGAAATTCAAGAGTAAGACAGTCGCACTGTAACAAAAAGCACAACTTAAGCTATAGCAATGTTTGTTGGTCTTGATTTCCGAGTAATTAAGTTGGCTCACATCTGCTGAAGACAGTAATATGTTTTTATTCATCATATTTCAATGACGGTGGTAAGAATCGTGGAGTTTTTATTCCCGTTTAGGGTACGAAAAAAAAATATCTAAATATGCTCACGGACTTGCGCCGTAATGGTATAGATATGTACACCGAATATATATGTATTTTGAAAGTGCTTATATAAATCAAAAGGCCAAAGAATAAAAGGAGGAAGTAAAATTCTTAACCGTCAGATCTGCGGGAGCTTTTTATATCATTCAATGCGGGGTACGTATCTCTGGCAAAAAGAGAGAAAAAGAGAAAGAGAAAGACAGGAGGGATGCAAAAATGGCAAAATCCGTCTATATAAAGACAAGGTGAAACTGACGCGAGGGCTTATTCTCATGCGTAGGTATACGCGTGTAATATCTTGCTACTTTGAAATAGGGTTGCGGTGACGTCATACAAACGTCACGTCACGGGGATTCAACTGACGTCAAGGCCCTCCGAAGGCTCGCGTGCACACTGGGTCAAGCACAAGGTGCACCGGTGACCCAATTCACAGACTTTAATATTAGCCTGAAAGCTAACTGCAAAGTACACAACCTTCACCTATACAGACACGCGAATATGTGTGATTTAAACGTTGTAATCGAGGCTGACTTGAAACGGTGCAAGTTATTTTTGTAAGGCCGTTCTGGCCTGCCTTATTACATCCATATCGATATTTTAATTACGTCATTAAGTGGAGTGGTTGGAAACACAAGATTTCAGATTTAGAACATATTTAAAGCGAATCAAAGCTTGCACTAGTTGTTTTATACATATTATATGGGGTTAGGTTAAAGTTCTGAACTTTAAAAGTTTCGAACGGTCAAAGGTCCGAAATTTAATATTATACCAACTCAAAGTTTTTCGACAGGGTATATTTTCCCGGAAGTCTGCATAGTCGATTTGAAAAAAACTTCAAATCGAACAATATCAAAGATTTGAAATTCCGGAAGCTAAAAATCCGAAAGGCAAAAACTCTGAAACTTGAAATTCACGTATGGAACATCGTACCTACCCCATCCATTAAATTTTCGACTTCTTGGACTTTCGGAGTCTAGGACTTACCGAGTTTTGACTCGTCTACATTATGATCTTTACAAATTCTAACATTCTGAACCTTAACGTTTCTGAAAATTCGGAATCGTCGTAAATGAATTCGCAATTCTGACCGTTCGGAACTTCTGAGATTCGAATCTTCAACCCATCTCTTATTACACGATGAAGAATCGTATTTCCGAACGTGGGATTTCCGATGTGTTAAGACACCTGATTAGACCAGCTGATATACCTGTCGTGTGAAATAGTAAATTTGCAAAGAAAGATCTGGATCTTTCACTGAATTTGTTACAATTCAACGAGTTTGATCGATTGACTCAGTGTGAAAGATAAGTGATCTGTAATTTGATTGATCGTAAAGTGATACATAAAATATTTTCACAATAGTTAAGGTAGATCGGCCATGATGTGACTTGATCGAAAGTACTGTATTCCGTGAAGCCCAGAAGTTACGGGTTGAAAATCAAAGAGTATTTGAAATCTGTAGATTTCCCTTCGATTTCAATTTCAACAGAATCAAATTGAAGTGGCCCCCCGTGAGACTGACGGTCATACAAAGACGGTCCTTTTCGTTGAACTTCCCCCAGGGAAGAGGCGCTCCTGGTAGTTGTGCCTTTCCGATTCCTTTTGGCTACCTGGGCGTACTCAGTTGAAAGATTTCCTCGATCCTCTTGATTCTCTTGATTCTCTTGATTCTCACCAGTATGAAATCAGTCGGTGATGCTTTCCCGGGACATGGGATACCCCTAGGATGGCTCCCACGTGACCCCCGGTTGATACGAGGTGGGTTATTGGCTAATCCAAGCTATTGTTGTAGTTCGCGACAGGCGAAAGGAGCGTCGTTACAGCCCCAGCTATTTGCTTCCCTCGACGCCTAACGGGAACCAAGTACGATTCTCATTAGAGGACCGATTACGTTATGTGCTTTTGCATAGTAACAAAGGAGGCAACTGGGTTTCTCTAATCTCCATCTTGAACGTAGTTGGAAACAGTCGCGCGGCTTGTTCCACTTTTCGAAATTACCCTCCCAACCTCGCAGCTCTATAGTCCTTCATGTTAATTTCACCACAACGACGATCACGATTAATTAAACAAATGATACTCATCATCATTCTTGTTATATACCCTATATTATACTATACGTGGTTGAATAAAATTTTTCAAAAAAACCACTTACTATGGTACATCACCGATGTCAAATATCGAAGTTTAAAAAAAATAAATTTCAACACCATAATGATCATCTGAGAAACTCTTGAATGGGGATGACGTAGGTATGCTCGTATGACCTTCGTGCTCCCATCAGTAGTCGTGCTGAACGGGAAATCGAGAACGTCTCAGTAGACGGGTAGATATTCATGTATATATATATACCTATACACACCATATATGTATACGTAGAAGGTAGAGGAGGAAGATGCGAATTGCGGATGCTGAAAATCATACCGCGAAGCTCGGGGTGACATTTGACGGGCTCTCACCGCGACCTTTTTCCGCGAGTTCGGCACCCCGTGACTGACACCAGCCATTACTTCCAAAACTCTCTTTCTCTTTCTTTTTTTTATAGACGTGTACGTTCATACCCGTATACACGCATATACTTTTCATTTATTTTCGGTGATATTTCTCGTTTACCATTTCGGAGATCTTGAAATTCGAATTCGTTTGGAAGTCGATGTGAAATAAAGTGAAAAATATGATATACGTATACGATAATCGAAATTCTGCGGTAGGTACAGTGAAAAATACGATAAGATTTAGATTCGGTATTGAATATATGCTCGGATTTGTTTAGACCTCTTTCTGCAGTGTTAATAAATGATTGTAAAATGGAATGTACAACGGATTTCTGTATTCGGACAGTAAAGGCTAATAGAATCGTGAGTAAGTGCCAAGTTTAATTATCAGACTAACGTCAGTTGTCTATATAATAAATTTATATTGATGTCAGTTGCCTCGCGTTCACGCGTCATGTCTTAGCTACAAAGAAGATATTGAAATCTCTGAAGAATTTGGAGGAAATGAATTCGTAACGACACTGTGACGCAATTCCCAGCAAAGTCTTGGGAATAATAAATTACAGGCGTCGCTGTCTTTCGGCGCCTTGCCTTCGGCTTTGTATATTTATCACCCCTGTTGGAAAATATCATTCTTCACGTCTTAACGCTCGGGCAAGGGAATAGATCGTTCGAGCTCTCAGCTATTCGTCAAACTAACCGGAAAGTTTGTCATGGTTTTTTCTCCAGTGGTTATTTTAAGAAAATATTCAACCACAAGAAGCTGCATCTCAGATACTCGACTATCACAACCCACCGAAGAACGAAGGTGGCCACTTTGAAAAAGCTATTTTAAAAAATATTTACAATTTTCTTTACAGTTTCTATCTCGAAGGGTACTTTTCGCCAAATAACCTTTCACGCTAAACGGAACATACTTTTTTTCAATTAATTGTTTTACTTTTTAACAGCTTAACGACGACAAGTGACGAAGCATTGATTAATCGACAATTAAAAGTGTATTTTACGGTTTCAACGATGGTTTAATGGCGAGCTTTGCAGTAATACGAAGATGCTGGAGAAGGCAAGTGATGAAATCGACCATGACGTTGAGCTTTGTATATTTTCGGGAATTTTCACACGGCTATACGCTTTAGAATATTACCTAAATAAATAAGAGCAGTTTGACATTAACACAGCAGCACCAACAGCTGAGCACAAGACTCGAGTTTAGAGGCGAACGAAGTGTAGAGGTAATTCAAAGAGTGTTAAATTTCAAAATTTTTGATTCCTGAGTAAACATAACATGGGAAATAACTCACCAAGGATGAAGCTTCGTGAAGATCTGCTTTTCGATCTGAAACAAATGAGAGAAAAACGTCAAAGAATATATATTTTTTTTTATATTTTTGATACAATTTTCGGAGGCGGGTAATCAAGTATTTCTAAAATTTCTCAATGAATACTCGTGCAATTTACGATAACATATAAGTCATTTGGAAGTCGCGTAATCTGTTATTAGCCATTAGATTCTGACCATTCTCGAAGAACTCTGATCAGACGTGGTGAAAGACCGAACGATATATAATGCCTGCCAATTTTGTACGTTTCCTATCTTATCGTTAAATCTTTCGTATAACGTTGACTTATATAATAACGAAGATGTGAGAAGTTTGACAAAACTTTTTGATGGTGTATTATTTTTTTATTATTTTCTATTCTCTCTTTTTTTTCTATATAATCTTCTAAGATCGATTGTGCAAAATAAGAGCAGCTGTTATCTTGAAAGAAGTAATAAAAATTATGAAACAATTTTATCGACTTTTATTCTCACGCTTCGAATATAGAAATAGTATATTGTACAACAAGGGAGGGAAATGGGCCATTTCTAACGAGGGTCAGATGATGTTCCACGAATCGAAGTCGAGGGTGTTGAAAGCGCCGAGACGAAAATGAGTGCAACGTCATCACCCGAGCTAGAAATTACCAATTTCCACCCCTTGTTGTACACCGTACTTTTTTTTGACAAATGCATGTATAGGCCATTTTTTGTGCATGTAGGGCGGAAATTTTTCGGATCATTTCAAATTTAAAAAAATTTTGAAACGATTCCTTTCTTTCTTCAAAGAGTCCGGCTTTGGGAGAAAATGCACTCATTATCTCCCTAGGGAAATAATGAAACCCACGCTAGAAATGAGCAATTTTTGTATTAACTTTACATGCAAAAAAATCAGGAAACCGGTTGACCTGTGGGCCAACCCGAAAACTTCCCGCTGTGTTAAATACGTTACAATTAATTGATACTATTGTGTTTATAATAAATTAAAGAAGGTTATAAGTATAATTAGTTTTCCCTATACAAATCTTTTTTTCTTCAATTTCTATTCTTCGAATAACTTTGAAACTACTCGACCGATCGATTCCAAAATCTAATTAGATCTAAGTCTTGATGAACCCTTTCGATCGCCGCAAGAATCATTAAAATCGGTTAATTCGTTCCAAAGGTATCGTACAACAAAAAGAGAAATTTTTGTCGTGCAATATCTTTTGAACCAATCGTTCGATTTCGATGAATCTTACGGCGATCGTAAGGGCTATCCAAGAGCTAAGTCTGATCAAGTTTTGAGACTAATCGCACGAACAGTTTAGGAGTTATGCGCTAAAACATGAAACAAATTGGTTTTTCAATTTTTATTTCTCAAATAACTTTGAAACTACTCGACCGATCGACTCCAAAATCTAATCAGATCTAAGTTTTGATAAACCCTTTCGATCACCATAAGAACCATTCCAATCGGTCGATTCGTTCTAAAGATATCGTACGACGAAAATTTGTTTACACACACACACACACACACACATACGGACGTCCATCCAAAAATAGTCAGAATAGCTTCGTAGAACCCCAAAACGTCGAGAGCTGATGACAACTCGATTTTCGAAAATCGGACCGAAACCAATAACTTCCCGTTTTTATGAAAATTTTCAATTTTCATTGCGGCAAGTTAAAAAAGGGTCTATCATAGGTATGCACGTGTTGAAAGAAAATAAATAAATTTTATAACATTAACAGCGTAATGAAAAGATGTGAGAAACCCCGCAGAGAATGTCGTTACGATATATTGAAGCTAGTTTCTAGTTTCATTGAAAAAAGTAACTCAACAATAAACTGGAAGAAAACATCAACATGTCAACCATGAAGACACGAACCACGCGAAGGAAGCAGTCTAACTGTTTTCCTTTAGAACTGTTTACTCGGTACTATCATCCTGCCAGACAAATGAAAATAAACTAAAGACGTTCAAATATACCCACACCCGTATAAGTTTAAAGAAAAAAAAATAAATAAATAAAAAATTACAAGCGCTTTTCTCTGGGTGGATGTGACGATAGTTTTTATAAGTGAACAACATTTGTTGCATTTCAGTGCGAACTGTAATTGAAAATTGTTAGAAATTACATCTTCAATTATTGAGAAAATGAGGATTTAGTTCAAGATGTAAATTTGCAATGCGAAAATATGCCGGAGTGCAGAAATACGTCGATGAACGTAGTTCGTAAATTTCTAACGTTGATTTTTTTTCTGTGTGAAATTGTTGTCAGGCGGCCTCAGCACACGATATTCTTCCGTCTTCTTGTCCTCGTATATCAGGAAGACATATTTTTCCTGTTATTGTCAATAAAATTCCAACAGCTCTCTCCTGCGGTACTGAATTGTAAATAATAGAATCGCAATCTACTTTAAGCATCCGACCAACTTAGTGAAAACCTTTGCTCATACCTCAGGCAGAAATGGAAAAAAATAATGCAGACTAAAAGTTCCTGATGAATTAGTATAGCCGCCAAATATCGAAGCAGGTAGAAATATTTATACCTCGTTTCCTCATTCAGAATCACTTTTCTGACCGATTTTTCAAGACTAAATTATCGAAGCTCGATGTTCAAACGTCTGAACCTCGCTTTCCATTAGAAAGAAGAAAAAACGTTCTTACATCGAAGAAAAATGATTATGCATTGATTAAAAACTCAAAAACTGGTCGGGATGTGAATTTTGTCAAAATTTTCTGATGCTACGATTAATAGCTGGCCATTCTTTGAGGATCCTTGAATATGGCGGTGATATTTTTGCATTTTTTTGTTCTTCCATTTCAGTTTTTGCGGTTCGTTTCTTTCGTCATTGGGATCCGCGGACCCCAATCCCTTTCCTCCCTACCACATGCAGTTAACATTTCTTACCCTATTTATTATTTCCCAGAACCGTCACCATCACAAGTACTCACGTATCTCACGTGTGACAAATTATTGCTCTTACTTTCCCTTTGTTTTTCTTTCATAACGTCGTATAGCAGTTTCTTTATACATACAAGGGGCTCTGACGCGATTTCTTATACCATTTCAACGACAAGTTATTTAATCGAGTGCGGAAAAACCTCTATCCACCATCATCATGCTCTCTTTTTTTATCCCAAAACTTTTTATTAAACGCCTTAAAACTTCACACTGAACCGTATTTAACGGCGACGTGATGCAAAATTATTTTTTTTCACGAATGAGAAAAATATCTGTAAACCGCAGTAACAGGAACAAACATCTGTAATAACGATATAGCCACTAGTTCCAGTACATATACCGGGACCGATTATTCCCAGAGTTACCCCAGAATCCATGACCATGTTCTGAAACTGATCGATTAGCTGTCGTAGACATCGACTCGACGTTGACCCGACGCAAATGTTATCAGCAGTTCGTAGCGGTCAGTTGTGTAATTTAACGACTGCAATTTACGATCCTATTCACACTGACCAGAGCGTTGGGGGTTGTTCCAAGTCAGTTTTGGTCACTCTGGGTCGGTTTGTACTACCGTAGGCTATTTTCAATCACTTAAAGTTCATGCAGTGATAATACAGCGTTAAAAAAAAATGGAAATTTTCACTGTTTTATTAATTTCTAGTCTAATTTTTACAGCTACGATTTCACTCCAAGTATCTTTGACACTACATTTTGCATCACCGTATAATGGGAGCTTTCAAAATTTACTGGATCGGGTATGTCGAGGTTAAATCTGGGTGAAATAAAATTTTTTGGATAAAATTGAGATGAAAAATGGACATTGCAGCTAGAGCAAGTCTTTCGATGTTTGTAAGGCTTGCGGGAAGTTGTTTACCAGTGAAACTATATAGAACCATTTCTCTAACCTCTTCGTCATCTCTTCCCTTACCTACTTCATCCCCCGCAGCTCCTTACTCAAGGTTCTCGCGTAGCAGCAATTTGGTGCAAACATCTCCATTAAAAGGCAAGTGTTTGATCAACACAGTTTGCCACGAGTACGCGACCTTATTGGCGTCTCGTTCTCTAAGCTTGAACACCAGCTCGACGATTTGACGTTAAAACACTTAGCTTCCTGGTTAGACTTTTACTTATAAATTCCGGTTAAAGTTTGTATGAGAAACTTTATTCATGAATGTTTACTGCCTTGAAATTTGATCGGAAAATTTTTTCCTTAGTATTTTGACGAAGACAAAAGTTCAACATTTCGATTTCTCAACACGTACGATTTAGATCGTTATTTGAACAATTGAGAATATAATATCGTACCGACTTGTGCTCATGCAAATTATAGAAATAACCATCCATGGTTTAGGCACGATCGAAACAGGCCACGTTTGGCATCCCAGGATTTGATCCATGCTTCGCGCCTCGCCAGTTTCGGCGTGATTCAATTACCGTGGAAGGGCTGCTCGCGTACCGCGTTGAAACACCTACAGCTACCCACCTACCCACCTACCTACCTACCTACCTACCTACAAGAGCCTATATCCTAACGGCGAGCCGGCCGCACCTCCCCCTGGGAATTTGGCAGCCCGGTGGAAATTAATTTTCACGAAATCGTGCTACACGAGCCTTATTCCCTATCGCCAGGGCATTACGCTAGAACTCCAGAAACCTACGCAATAATTGTTTTCCGCTACTCTTTGGCATGAAGAAATTCAACACTCCTCAATTAATTTGAGAACGAAACGATTTATATTAGCTAATAAACGATGGATTCATTTTATGTAGAGTAGGGGTTAGGGGAGTTTGATTTTAAAAGTTCCGAATGGTGAAAAATTTCCGCATTTATTTCAGACGATTTCGAATTTTCAAAAATGATTATGTTTAGAATCTGAAAATTCAGAAGCTTCAAAACTGCGAAACTCTAAGAATCTGAAAATTTAGTGAAGGGCACGACGCGACGCTCTATGCGTGAATTTCAAGTTCCGGAGGTTCGACCTTTCAAATCTTTAGCTTCTGGAATTTTGGATCTTCCATATTTTTAGATTTAAAATATTTTACATCGACTATGCAAACTCGCGGAAAAATCCTCTTTCGAAAAACTATGTGTCCGTAAAATTAAAATTCCGAATTTTTAACCGTTCGAAACATTTTAAAATTCGAAACTTTACCCATGATCCCTAAAAATCCGTTGATATATTGGATTAATCTGAACTACCGAGAGCGGTATAATTATTACGGAATTTGTTCGGAACGTTATGCATTGGATGTGCGCAATTTTGACTAGTAAAAATTTTTGAACGATAAATTTTTTTTTGAAATATTGTATATTTAATATTTTCCAGAGTTAGAGAGTAATTCGCATTTGTTGTTCGAACTCTGGGAATCTCGACTTTTCAGTATTCGTTAGAGGGGAGCTACTCATCTTATACACTGGCTAAAAACTCGGTCGAAAAAGAGACAAGTCTTAGCCACCCCGAATAAGAGAGTTCGAACGATTTTAAAGCGAATTTTATTTAAAGACGTTCCATATTCCAGGAGTCAACTCAATTACGATGCTTCTACCTTGGCCTCTTTCCTCGGGCTGATATAAGGGCCCCTTTTGTGAGTTTTTCATTTACCAAAGAATCGACGATATAGACGATCGAAAATCGACACTCGATCATTGTCCGTTTCTGTATTTCCTCCTCGACTATGTCGACGGTCGTCGTTGTATGGAATCGAGATTCTCATACCCCACATATGCATGTATTATACTTATATGCATATATCAGACTGCATATTCACACCAACTGCAGAAGAAGTCGAGGCTCGGTCCACCATTAGACAGGGAATTTTCTATTTCAGATTCCTCGAATCCATTTTATCTTAAACTTCGTAATTCCATAGCTTTATTTCCTTTATTTTCACAGCTTCCAACGCCAATCCCAGAATTCTCTTCGCCGCCTACTCCATTGTTCGGAAAATACTAAACAGATTTTAATATCAGACTCCTGCAACGAAACGACATTTTACTTCGTCTAGCACCTTGTCTATATGTTTATAAATTTTTTTTATATTATACCAGTTTCAGATCTTTTTTATATAATTTTTACAAAAAATTGCTAATCAATCGATTCACTTCTTTTTAGTTTATTACGGGAACAAAAAAACTGCGCATAAATATATGTATAGATTAAATTGGTATGGGGGATTCAATTATCAGATTATCCATAGGCTGCAGGGAGTTAGCGATGTGCATGAGGTCAGTAAACAGTAAAATTTTCAGATTCAATTTCCCAGAAAAAATACTGTTCGAGCCGTTCAAAATTATTGTATAAATATACTATTGTATATAACAGCCGAGCCTGCACGGAGGAACGTGAACAACGAAAAAAATCCTTTAATCGGATTTTCACTCGTCGACGACGAGTCGAGCGCGTTACGGGGATGCGTGGATGATAACGAATTTTTCGTTTTTACATATACCTACAACGATGAAATAATCATCAACGTCGGTCAATTTTTTACACAATTTGGAAAAAAATAAATAAAAATAAATAAATAAATCCAGTTTCAATCCTAACTCATTTTTTAGAACGTGAATTCAAGGATGAGAAAATTCGTAATTGACTATACTTCCAAAATCAATTAATCACTCTTTATAATACGACCAAAAGAAACCCGAAAAATAAAAATCTGCTACATCGGTATCATGAAAAATAGCAAAAAGGAGTAAAGCCGAATGTTTAGGGACGTTAGAAGAAGAATTTTCAAGTATTAGGATAACAATATTTTATCGACTTTTTGTTTTCAATACTCACATGAAAATTTGTTAATTTTTTTACATTTTAGGAGCCCTCTCCAAATTTCAAATCAATTAAAAAATTTTTAGAGATCGCTCAAGAATTTTCCAAATTATCATATGAATCGTTATAAATATTAGAATTATTATTATTATTATATTTTATTTTCAATGATGTTGAGCGAGTTTTAAATATTAATATTTTGACTTGAAATTTTAGTACGTTCCTCTACAATCTACATCGAAAAGATTTAATGAGTGAAACACTGAGAAGCAGAACAATAAAATACAAAATAAATTAAAAAAATATACGAATCGTTTTTTTTTATTTTTAATTTTCAATTTTTAAAAATTCTCGAGCGACCTCTAAAAATTTTTAATCGAGCTGAAATTTGAAGAGGGTTCTTAAAATCACGTTTAAAATGCAAAAAATGTACAAATTTTCATGTGAGTTTTAAAATAAAGAAAAAAAAAAAATAAAAAAAAACTGATACAGGGAAGAGAAGGGTAACATGGCCCCCTTAAAAGATGAGGGAAAGTTTGATAACATAGTCCCTTTAAAAATTACCAAAAAATGTGTAGCAATATTTTATCATAGAATAAAAATATTGTGCCTTATAGATTCAATAATTAAATTTTTGATCGATTTCAAGGGATGACCAAGTCTTTATCCTACTTAATAAAATTTCTTTTAAATTGAAAATTTTTATCAAATAAAATTAAATAAAATTTAATAGAGCGGATATTATATTTCCCGATGGCAAGCGAAATACCTACTTCGATGGACAATATTGCAGCGTAGCTGTGAAGGCGGATAAACAGGAAAATAATTATCAGACGTCCTATAAAATCCAATCAAAACTCTGAACGCACAGTGAAAAGTGGGGAAGAAATGAAAAATAAAAAAACTTGAATACAAAAAAAAAAAAAAAATAAAAAAATAAAAATAAATAAAAATGGGCCAAGGAGAGATATTAATAAATTGGTTCCATCTTCGTTGGACGAAGCATGAAAATCCACTCGAGAGAGAAAAATAATTAATTACGATAGTTCGCCCGTGTAGTAGACTATACCGAAGCTCTTCAACACTCGCTCTAGTACTCAGAAAATAATCATAATAATGAAAATAACAATAATAATCATAGTAATAATAATAATGTGATATTTACGGCAATACCGACTATCTTCATTCTTCGATTTACTGCAGCATATTTTATTTCAAAATATTATATTCAGAAACGACCAACAAAAATTTGCCAATTTAATTAGGTTATAGGTATACGGTAAGTATAAAGATAGCGGAGACCAGAATAAAAGTCTCGTGGAGGATAAGATATTCGAGCTAAAATTTTTTCAAAATTTGATAACTAATCAAAAAATTAAAAACAATATTAGTTTTTTATTTCAATTAAATTATTACAATTTACAACAATGACCACATTCATATCGTACGTATGAGTCCTCCATACCGGCACACTCGTCATAAGCTCGTTTTTTTATATATGTATAGGGGTGAGTGGGGCAAAACATACGAGGCGGCTGAATATGAGTATCGGGGGCAAAACTGGCACCGTTTTAAGTTTCTCAAAGACTTGCTTCGGTTTTCTTATGTTACTTACTGCACAAAGAAAGTGCAGTAAGTGCAGTGAAAGAGAATAAGTAAAATTGTTCATATCCCGGAGCTAACGAGGATGATATTTATTTACCCCCAATTTTCATATTCAGTCAAGGTACCCGTTTTGTCTCACTCTTTCCAATCTATTGCAGTCTTACATCTTACCCACGATCCAAGGGACCCCGAATACAACTCGTTACAATAGACACAGGGTATAAGATCGTTATAACGTTGTTGTTGACGTTCAGCTACCTTTGAGGAATTCGATGCAATTGGTTTTTGATTTGCAGCTTTTTTTTTTTTTTGAGGGTGTGCATCTCATCCCAGATCTTTTAATTTTTTTTTTTTCTAGCAACGAACCTGCTACTTTAGACACGTCGAATTGTTTTCTGAGCAAAACCAGACTGAGAGTCACTCAAGATGTGACTATAAATTAATTTTTTTCTTTTTTTTTTTTTTTTTCTTAGGTGGGCATTTTACCTCAGTCTCCCCTACATAAAATCCGTGCTAAAAGCATTACCAGAAGTAAACGTTACTTGTAGCCCGAGTAACGAGAGTATTATAAGGTAGGTAGGTATCTTCCTTTTTCCATATTTTTTTTCTTTCTTATTTTATATTATTATTATTATTATTATTATTATTATTTTTTGTATGTTCTTTTCTTTTTTACGAGTAGCTTTCGTAATAATCCTATAATCTGGATCCTCCGCTGGGAAATGGTTACCCCTCCTAACCCCCATCCGCTTCTCTCTCTCTCACTCTCTCTCTCTCTCACTCTCTCTCTCTCATCTATAGTCGAGAATCTACCAACTGGGGGGGGACTACGTTCTTGTGATATACATAGATATATACATTATACGCAGAAATAACCACAACATGGCATAAACACATTACGCGATAGCCAGGAAGCATTTTTTTTTGTATCTCACTCTCTCTTTCTGTTTCTTTTTCACTCAAGGGTCGCTATCTAGGCTAAATATATTTTAATACGACCAACTACACTGTGCCACGATGTGAATCGCCCTATATGTCATA
Source organism: Macrophya annulata (assembly GCA_963924015.1). Taxonomy (NCBI): domain Eukaryota; kingdom Metazoa; phylum Arthropoda; class Insecta; order Hymenoptera; family Tenthredinidae; genus Macrophya; species Macrophya annulata. Next base: position 4,221,669 of record OZ001259.1, on the reverse strand, counting down.
CCTAAGGTAAATAATTTTTTTCCCCGATTCCTAGACAAAATATATATATATATATATATATATATATATATATATATATATATATATATATATATATATATATATGGATTATTGAAATTGGCAATACCGTTGATTAGGTGGTTTAGCATTCTGCAGGTAAAAATCGATATCTTCAATAAAGACAATCGTGACTATATGGTATATGGGACAATATGGCTCCCCCAAGAAAATTATATACTACAACGTTCCCCACGTCGTTTTTCTTCTATTTAGATTTGAAAAAGATATGGCATATGTTTTATACGGCAAAAATTTGATGATCCAAGAATATAAAAAAATATTTAATTGAGTAGATTAAAATAGCACTACTTTAAAATCGATAAAACAAAGAAAAAAAAATGATGCTAATGCTTATATTATTTTGTGATAAAATGTTGTAATACAATTTTGTTTAATTTTTTAAGGGTCCATGTTAGTCCACTTTCGGTCATTTTTGAAAGGGACGATGTTAGCCCATATTCTCTCTGTATATGTAACTGAAGGTGTATATTCATATATATTACGTTGGTGTAAAATTGGCCATTTGAAACCAGTAAGGTATAGATAGAGGGAGAGAAGCTGGAATCGCGTAGTCCGCAACCCGCAGCCCACAAACGAGCCCTATACCGTCTAAATTCGATAACACTCGAAGCACCCTTCGCTAATTGTTATCAATTCAGCAGTACCAGCCGAATATGTATACTGTAGGTGTACACTTTCAATGTATATAAATACACTTACACAATGTACATACATATATGTATGTATAATATATGTATATACATTATGTATACATGTTCATATATATAAATATATATGTATATGTATATATACACATCTTGGTGTATGTTATACCTGGTGGCACTAAACGCGATTCTACCCCAAACAAGCTATGCCCTGATGGTGGTGGCGGCAGTGGTTCGCTTGAATGGCTGACTGATGCGTCGAATGAATAACCAACGTAATCGTGCCCCTAAACGCCCGGCATTTGTTATCTTTAAACCGAGGAAGCGGGCGCGAGAGAGAAAATATAGAGTACGGGCTTACGGGGTCTAAAGAGAGAAACAGAGAAAGAGAGAGGAGGAAATATATAGAAAGAGCAAAAGAGAACGAGAGAGAAACGAGTAAAAGCACCAGAGAGAGAGTAGAGAGTGGTGATACAGAGCCGAGAGGGAGTGGACTCCAGGATTAGCAGAATGATTAGCGATAGCGAATGGGAGCCGTCGTTTTGAGAGGCTAGGTCGAGTAGGTTGCTGGGTAGGTAGGTAGGTAGATAGGTATATAGGTACGAGGAAGAAAGGTTGTAGAATTGTTATCACCTGGTCGAAGTGTGTCCTGGGTGGTGGTCCCTACTATAGGGGGAGTTTTCATGCGGTCAAATTGCGAGTCGTTATGCTGGATATTGCGCGGGTGGAGATTTGCTGGAATTTGAAAAGGTACCACGCACGGTATCCGTATTCGTATACCTTCAAAGCTTCGTCCGGACTCTACATCCCATATTGAAGAAATTGACAATAATACTTTCAGAATCGTACAACATTTCTCATTTTTTCATCTTCTTTTTCGTTTTTTTCCTATCCAAATTTTACACGTAGAAAAATTCTGCTTTATTTCATTCTGTATTTTTTTTCTCGAAGGAGGATACATCGTACAAGTCTGCAAGTTCCTTTTTTCTCTCACAATCGAGATCCCAGTGTCAGCATATTATCGGTCACTTCGACAGATTTATATAAAAATCAATATTTCCGGAGACGACTAGAGATATTATATATTTCTGCTCAATGACATGTTCGTTGAGGAAGCTAAGTTCAAATTTTGAATTTTAATATACCAACTCACAGTTTTTGGAAAGGGTATTTCCCCTAAGTCTGCATAGACAATTAAAAAAACTTCAAATCGAAAACTGCCGAAGGTTTAAATTCCAAAATTTAAAATTTACTCATAGAGCGTCGTGCCCGTCCCATTAAATTTTCGGATTCTTTAACTTTCCGAATTTTGAATTCCGATCTTTCCCAATTTTGATATTCCATAAGCTTCAATGTTTTTGAAAATTCGAAATCGCCTTAATTTAATTCGCAATTTTACTCATCCGGAATTTTTATCATTTCGAACTTCAACCCTGCTCCATCGTTGGAGTAAGTACCTACTCTAGGGACTTCATCAAGCAGCCATCACATATTAATACATTTCAGGATAGATAGATACGAGGGTAACGTTAAAACATCCGATTAAGTAACGACTGATAAAGCCTCCAAGAGGATGATAAAATAGATCCTCTGACTACGAGCTTTGCAAAATTCTACACGATCCTTTCATAAAAATGATTAAAAAAAATATATATATATATATTTTCAAGATTCTCGGTATCATTTTCCATGCTTTTGATTAAAAAAATCGCCTACCTAACCCGACCACGTTATACCTATTCCTGAAATATTTAGTTCGATTTCTTGCTAAAAACGAAAAGAGTATATTCATCCGCGGTTGGTATATGGTCATGTGGATATTTTAGGGGAAGGTAATTCCAATTCTCTCTCTGTAAACTGCAGATCCACACATACATACACACACATTGTGTGTATACGATATAATGTAACTCGTACAAACGCGGATCTCTTCGTATGTGTATAATGCATGTTTGTGCGCGCGCTTCCGCTCGATTCGAGTGTTACCGGATTACAATGTTTGCCGGCGACTGTCCAAACACACCGCGGTTTTGCAACGGCCCCTTTCCTGCGCGCTTATATATCCACCTACCCACCTATCTACCTTCTTGCTCGCTTTACACCCCTCGCGAAATTCTCTACTATAACCGCATGGCGGGCCAAGGTTTCGCGACGCCGATGAACATTGCGATTTACGTCACACGAAGATATATACATATATATATAACGATTCAACAAAACTAGACGAATTTAATTGCGAAGAAATATCATTATCCAAATCTATTTACTGCACACGTTTTTTTTGTTTTTTTTGCACATTTTTTTTATTCACACTAATCATATAGGTACACATATTCGACCTAGCTGTAAATTTTCACCGTGCGACCAACCTGTGTGTGTGTGCAGTATTTGCAGTATGCAGAAAAATCATTCATCAGAAAATAAAACGAACCAGTGTTTTATTATAAACCCGATTGTGCACCGCTTGATTCAACGCCAATAGCACCCCATCAGCTGGCTTATTTATCCATTGATAAAACCCGGCTCTTTTAATTGATCGTTGTCAAACACAGCGGTTCAGATAAATTCAAAAGCCCGATTGAGACTCGTTGATAAAAACAAAAAATATAAAAAATTTTGGAATATTTTTTTTTTTACTTGTTTTGGTTTTTTAGGGTGAAAATTGAATCAAGTTTCACTAAGTCTTAGAATTCTGGAGTCAGTCTATCGCGCGATTAATTTAATAGCAGGCAATTAAGCAGATAAATATATACCCGCAACCACATCGGGAACGAATTACACGAAATGTGGTACACCAAGGCGGTATATTTTCTGCTGACGAAGCAATGCAGTAGTCTGCGACACCGTAATGCGGAGAAACAGGATATAGTATCAAGTATAGTACAACTCCTGCACAGGATTGGTTAGACAGGACACTTGGCCACGGTGGTTTGTTTCACCTGCGGAACAAAACCAGGACAATTGATTGCCACGATAATTGAATTGCGATCGTGGTAACTTTAGATTTTTCATTAGAAATATATCGCGTAAACTATATATCCTAAAATAATCAAAAAGAAAAGAAAATTTTCCCTTTCACATTCTCTAATATGCATAAAAATCACCAAGATTTTTTATTTTTCTTATACAAGTATAAATATATATATCCACGAATATATGAGTAGATGTATATGAGGGCGAAGCTGTCTGCAGGGTAAGCGAAATTTTCGATATGATCTGATTGTCACTGAAGCGGACTGATTTTGAATTGAAAAATTTTCAAGTACGTTATTACGGTGAATTTTTCGCGTTCTGAGTGGGTATAGTTACGGAGGAAAAGAAATGTTTAAAAGTTAGTTATCGTATAGTTCGCACGATACATAAGAGTCAAGTACAGGATAGGATAGGATAGGATATGATGATAGCTATATAAGGTATAGGTATATGTATATGTATGTTCACGAGAGTAGAATTATGGAGGCTTACTAAAGCTTATAAGAAAGCGAACAGACGTTCAAACAAAATTCCACTTTATTCGACAAATCCTTTGTCAACGTTGTAGATAGGTAGATATAGATACGCCAAAGTGGGAGAGCTGCAGTATATGCAAATGTGAACTGTGAGAAGTAGGTAAAATTAGTTTACCCTGCAGTTTTGGCAGATTTTACGAATTTCTCTGAACGCGGATCGACTATAGCGAATGTACAACACATATTCCTCAAAACATATATTTTTTTTTTATTTTGCAATATCTGTACGTAGTACATAGACATAGAGAGACGTATATAGAAGAGCTGAACGACTCGTGCTTTTAAGATGTGTTTCAAACACATCCTTACTGCGCAACGTCTTGGTAGAATATAGGACCCTCTTTTTTTTTTATCCTTGGTTTTCAGGTCTCCTTGAAAGATGCAAATTTCTATAAGATGTCAAGAAAAGTCAAGAAAGTCGGGGACAAGTCGATACGCTCAGTGTCCCCGAAACCCCCTTCTTCCTTTGCACCGTGGTTTTCCCGACAACAAACCGCTAGTAAGAAAAGATCTTATTTAAACGAAAGTCATTTGGGGGAAAGTTGCACAAAGCTTCGCCAACCTCTGAAATTTCAAAACAACAAACAAAAACAAGAACAACAAGCGGAGAAAACCACCAGCCGCAAAAACTTACTTTTCAAATTTCATCAGAACTTTTATAATTATCGAGCTTTCAAAAGTTTTTTTTTGTTTTTTAAACTTATACTTATATAATATAAGTATATATGTGTATATAAATATGGTTTTTTTATTTTTTCTGTTTCCTTATTTCTGATATATAAATCGTACAAAAAAAAAAAAAAAAAAAAAATTCATATATTATACCTACACGATATCTTTTTTTTTTTTTTTTTCAAATTTTTTCTATTTTATACATTCATTTGTCTTTGTTTTTCGAATTTTATTTCAAACTTTTCTCTCGGTAGTGTAAAATTAGCGGTAATGGAGCTACCTCGTTTTTGTACACCGGAGGTTCAATTATCGGGGTGAATCCCTTGACGTGTGTATCTCTCCTACCCTCTACCTACTGTTCGCGGTGTGGAGAAGGGTATATCTCTGGAGGATACATATACCTCTACTACGCAGGTCGGTCATGGCCCACGTCCTTGTTCCGAGGTGAGGTTGGCTTAAACCTTGCTTTACCTGAGTTTCGAGTAAGTTTGGACGACGCAAAGGAAGACATAAATACAATAGAGAAAAAAAAAAAAAAAATTAAAATCTGGCATCGAAAGAAAGAGGAGCTATATCTCCATCCTCCGTGAGTCTTTGTCAATAATTATGCCCAATTATACCAGAGTTTAAAATTTTCCTTACTAAGATGTATATTGTAGGATATATACATCCATATAAGAATTTATTCCCACGTTTAGATTTTCAATTCCAAAATATCCTGCAGGATTTTCAATTCTTTTCAGGGCGTGGCTTGAAAGCCGCATGTGCGCGAAAGAGTTGAGTAATTTTTTGCGCTCGTTTAGTGGCGGTTACTAAAAGTGTGTTTTTCTTCAGTTTCCTGGAGCGCTAGCGACAATAAAACCTCGGCTTTTGCCCGAAAGATTTTTTACCCCCATTCAGTATCCTCTACTTGTATATGGCTGGGCGTCGTTAGGCTCAAATCTATATATAGATGTATATACACAGTTATAGCTGTATATAGATATAGCAAGAGGGACGGAGCTCTCGGACGTGCGCACAAGTTTGATTTCCTTTTTGATAATTAAAATTTCAACCACCCTATGGCTCGCCCGGAAACGCCCTGACGCTCGGCTATTTTCCCCACGGAAATTAGGGACGCCTAAACACCGCGATATTTGGGGTGAAACGATGGATTCGTTCGTTAATTGATCAATTTCAATGTTAGAGTAGGTATAGCAATTAAATTAATAACGATTCAGTTTAATTCAGGTTTAACTTATTTCTATATCTTGCCCTAAGGCACGAAACCCCTGACTATTTTACACCCTTTCACATCCCTCGGGATACAAAAAAAATAACTATAGATATATACGCATTGGTGTATTACTTTTTCTGATTTAAGAAATAAAGGCGAGACCCTTATAACACACATAAAGAAAATTTCGTGGGTCGTTTTATCCCATCTCAATTTTCGATGAAAGGTAAACGTTGACATTCAACGTCAATCAGTTTGACTAACATCCAAGATTTGACTGAATTTTGAACCACGATTTAATCAGAGATTGAATTAACTTTCAGTCGTTTATAAAATCGATGAAAATAATCATCGAATTTAATACGAAACGAACAATGAATACATCTTTGTGAACAAGATCAAGTTCAAGCGTTATCAACGGTTAAAGTCGAATTTCAGTCCTGATTATTATTTTAAGTGATCCTAATGTCCGGAGAAGCTCCAAATTTCGAAAATTCCGAACGGTCAACAGTCCGAAGTTTAATATTAGTGACTAATAGTTTTTCGAAAGGGTATTTCCCCGAAAGTCTGCATAGTCGATTTAAATAACTTCTAATCAAAAAACATCGAAGGTTCAAAATTCCGAAAGCTCAAGAGTCCAAAAGTTAAGCTTTAATATTCTGAACTTTAATATTTCCAAAAATCCAAAATCGTCTGAAATGAATGTATAATTTTGACTGTTCGGAAGTTTTAAAATTCGAAAATTCAACCTAGCTATCGGAATTTTAGTTATACGTACATACATAATACCATAAAAGTCCGTGTATAGAAATGAATTCGTATATCTAGCTATTGTGAATAATATTTTATTTGAAGCGATTGAAACAGTATTTCTGATAAAAAATGGAAATAAAAACGAGGTCCCGTATATTCATTGGTATTACTTTTATGAAAGCTGCAACCGACAGCTCGCGACTGCATTAATGTATATAGGAATAAATTCATATGAAAAGTAAATAATATATAGTATGAAAAATATAGACAAATATTTATCTTTGATAATGCGAACGTGCGAGTAAAAACATGATGAATGAAGAAAGAATAGAAAAAAGAAGAAAAAAAAAGAAAAAAAATTGTCGGAAGTATCTAAAGAACTAATGCATATTTCGTGTACACTTAACTTCAAAGCCACATACATCCCTGTTCGATACTATACCGACGACTCTCACGGCTTACTTGAAAAACTTACAACTTAACGAAAAGCGAGGAGACTCCGAGCTACGGGTTAAAGTAAGAAAGAAATAATGCGGAAGTTAGTTTAAGGTATCTATCTACTCTGCAACCGCAAGACTTGAAGCTTTATATTTCCTTTGCAGCCTGTTATAACCGCGCATCCTTCGATATTGACCTCCGTTCACGGGGATATTAAATATTGAAATATAAAGTTTCGATCTTTGAATAAGCGGTTGGTATTCATCAAGGATAAAAATTCTTTCTCGGTACAAGAGGATAGGATTTTTAAAATTATTTATCAGCCAACTGTTACGTGTTATTCATTTTTGTTTCAGAGCAAGGGAGAAATTAATTTCCATTTAATTTATTATAACCAACCACAGCAAATCTTCTTTTCAATCCTATAAAGGGTCAAAAGAGAGAGAAGAGATTTTCCTTTACGTTTCAACTCGCCTCAAGTCTTGTTCCAAACTCCGCGGTTTACCCGGAAAAGGCATTTTTTCTATTTTAATAGCAAACGCGGACGGATAAAGACACGCACGCGTGCCGTAGGTTCATGTCTCTGACAGGAATCTTGAGGGTTGGTTTAAACGTAGCTATGGGGTCGACGAGGACAGAAGATAGAAGAACTATCCGGAAGTTAGCGAACAGTTGGTAATGAGCGGTACACATCTCACGCGGATATATCCATGTGGCTTCAGAAGTTTCTACCACAACGCGCGGTTTACGTTAGTCCCAGAACTCTAGGAGTCACGAGAAGTTCCTAATCACTATACTGGGCTGCTGCTGCTGCTGCTGCTGCTGCTGCAGTATAAAGTGATTCAAAATTCATACTAGGTACACGCAAAAGAGGATATAGCTTTATCACAGGAAATTAATCAAGGATTAACAAACCATAGCTGCAAAATGAATTTAAAAATCAAATTCAAATACTACTCAAAACACGGATTTAATCGTCACGTTTAAAAGATTGGAAAGAGTGAATTGCGTTTCACTGGTTACTGATTTTGCAGAACTGGATGAAATAAGGACACATTGATCTTATGTACATACCCTTATTCATTACAATGATCTGAGAAATGATTCACAAGAACGAAACATACCTAATCGAACCCGAAGAGGACTCTGAAATTGGCCTTTATCTTTGAAAAAAATTAGGGCATATGATTAACACTGCGTTGAACTAATGCCCAATTAAACGATAGCGCAATATTTATACCGCAGTAAATTTCTGAGCTCTATTACCATACGATCTTCCAAAATCTCGATCGTAAAATTCAAAAATTTGCGAATGTTTGAATTCGTCATGTACTATTCTTGGTGAATAGTAACAGTTCTGTGATTTCCTAACGTATTGGACGCTAAATGTACTATTTCTGTGATTTTTTTTTTAAATAAGGGTGTACAGCTAACATTTCGACAATTCATTTTTGCTCAATTAGTGATATTTGCTATTGCAGTGAACATACGAACTAGTTAATACCGTGACAAAGTACAACTGAAAAAAAAAATCGCTTCAAAATATTCATGATTGACTGAACGGTGCGGGTCTGTCGATTATTTCGAAACGTGATATAATTCATTGTATGCCAATTCCTCAATTGCAATTCAGTGTTTAAACATATGATAAACGACGTTGTGAATGAACGTTTATAATAGGTGAATTGTATCTTTGTACAAACCTGAATTATTACGGATAGGTACTAATGAAAATTATAGGATTAATGGAAAACTATGGTATGTATACCTATATGTATGCAGTGCAGTGACAATGTTTGTATCTTCTAATATAATCGGGTTAACACAACGCCACAAAGTTGTGTTCCGATGGAAATGCGAATTATACCTGTTAGCGAGGTAGAATAGCTCTTCACGGTGAACTACCACCGTCATCTCGTTACCTCTGTCCCGTTTCTGTGCAGCCAGTTCCGATTGGATTAAACCGGAACCTAAGATTGCTCTTGGTGCAGGGTAATGGTAAATTTCAAAGTTCCAGACCACGTCGACCTCTAACCGTCAACTACCCGGCCAGATATTCTCCGACCAATCTAACCAAGCGGTGAAACAGCATTGTCTTACATTTATAGAACGCATCCTATCCCGATTGAAATGATATTATTTTGTTTAGAAATGGTTGCCAGTTAGAATGAAAAAAATTATTGCAAATGTTAAAACGAAAATTTTGCTACTAAAGATGAGGGGTAACGCGCGTACTTCTTTGGTAAAATATTCTCTGAACATCTATGAAACTACGGTAAGCTTTGAAAGGACTTATTTGATCATGATATCAGGAATATTATCAGCAACTAAAACTCTTTGATCTTGCTAATACTCTCGGTGAATCACTGTGGTGGCTTTTACTATAAGATATAGAAGCTGGCAGCAGAGACTGTATGACCACTTAGTTAATCCTGTAATTATACTAATAACAAGCCAACCACACCAAAGACTTGAGTTATACTTTGGAAGTGTTTCGATGATGAGTACAATCGTGGCGTTTGGGTTTTTGCGGCTGATATGTGTCTGTATGGCACTTTAGTCTTTGGAGTCATTAGCAGGGAAGCGTGTGGCCTGGAATCTGATATTAAAACAACAGTCACCTGGATTAATAGAAATTGTGGGTGTTCCCAGTCCCCTACTGCACCCCTCGGCAACCAACATTCTCTTTTTCGTGAAACAACTCAAGAGTGGTTGTGGCTCGCTGGTGTTGTCATTACGAACACATGCTGCTACGCCACGAAGTGGTTTTCTGGGGTGTCGGAAATGTCGTGGGCGTCGAACGCTACAGCCCCATTATTCAGGAGCTAGAGAACAAGTGGCTTTATTAGATATCTTTAGAAATCCTCAAGATCCTTCGTTTAATCCACCCCTTCATCCTGTCCCCCCAGTTTTCGTATATTTTTCACCGTCATTTCTTTCCACTTTTTACTTTTTGTCTATTTCAATTTATTTCTTTTCTGAATTTCTTTCTTTCTTCACGTCCTTCTTACCTTATTTATTTTTACTTTTTCTTCATCTTTCAATTTATATCATCCACCCGGATGTATATAACGTCGTCGAATATCATACTGATTTTTTATCAATGAAATAGTAGAGGGAACGAAACAGAGAAAGATCGAAAAAAGAGAGGAATTCCCTTGGCACAACTTTCGAAATCAATCGGTCCGTAAAATTAATTTTCCTGGGCGAACATCGCAGAAAAAAAAAAAAAAAAAAAAAAAAAACATAGCCAGCTTCTTCAAAGCTCTTGCAAGATCCTAGCGTGAATTCCAATCAGAAGTCCGATGTCTAAGGAAGTGGTCAATTGAATTCCAGTTCTTCCGGAAGTTCTAGCGGTTCTTTTTATATATATATATATATATATACCTATATACATATATACATATATATATATATATATATATATATATATATATATATATATATATATATATATATATATATATATATATATATATATATATATATATGTATGTATGTATGTATGTATGTATGTATACTTGGTTTGCTATAGAAGATACGATCCTACCAAGTTCACGAAAATTCCCAAACCAATCCCATTTGCGTCTTGCGTCCTGTGTCTTCAAGCCCGCTTCCCCTTAGCTGCTGAAGTCGAGAGGCAGATATTTTCTCTTTCTTACTTTCCTTCTTTCTTTAGTCCTTTTTTCGGGTCCCACGTCACGGGATACTTTCGTACAACTTACTCTGCATATTTCACAAATGGAAGTCCAAGTCCAGAGTAGTAAGCAAATAACTCCTTTGAAGTCACATTTCTATGATTATTATCATAAAGGATAAATCATGAGTACCTACATATATACATATACATATATACATATACATATATACATCTATACAGCTTTACAGCAATGCTTTAGAAGTTGAGTAGGGGACTCCTTATATTTTCCTCAGATTATATACTGAAACGAAGAAACCAGGTTCCCTTCCACGATGCGCAAGTCAGTTTTTAGTCTTCACTCTTCACTCTTTACTCTTTACTCTTTAACCCTTTACAGACTCGAGTGTCACCCTTCTCGGTTACTTCTAATATGGACAAAATTATTCCCAGCATCAAACTGCAGCGATATGAGATTATTCGCGTATTACTTTGAAAGGTAGGACGCAGATTCTCCGCAACGTCGTTAAAAGACTAGAACTTTGCAGTATGGTGAATTTCGAGGCAATATAGGAAGAGATCTTGCCAAGTTATATATCCAAGGACGAACTTATTTTATTCATTCCTTTTTTTTTTTCTTTTTTTTTTTTTAACGGCACTGTTTACGTTCCAAAGGGATTTATCTATTTCAATGAGCACCTATATTGCCTTAGATATATATAAACCGTCTGATATGACGTAGAATAAAGTTTTGAATGAAAAAATAATTCCTCAACTTACTTTTCACGGATTTATATTCAATATCGAATTGTGTATGTATAGGCACCCTAATCCACATCTTGAGTATACGAATTTATACGATTAAATATAATATCTGTATCCTCTACGATTTTAAAGCTGATTAAAATTCTTATACTTGAATGAATGTCAATGATCGTTTTTAAAAAAATTTCGGTCAGATTGAACTAGGAGTTTTAATATTAATACGTAAAACGAGTAGCTAAAAACTGTTGAGGAAATGAGAAGGAAAATGTTTTTTGAATTTTTTAAAAGACGATGATCCACTCGTCTTAGGGCAACGATGCGGTCTTTATACTTTTATAATCTACACAGCCACCGCCAACCCTCTAATAATTACGATATTTCTCTCCGTTGTAGTAAAAGGTGGGGCACGTTTCACTTTGTAAGTTCTCATCGCTAGTCGCGTGGCCCCCGGGGGGTTGGGGCGCGGCCGTGTTTGCTCTATCGACCACCGAGTTCTACCGACCGCCCCCGACCGCCCCCGACCAACCCCGACAGCCACGAGCTCCGAGAGCAGCCTCCAAAAAATAAAAAAAATAAAAATAAAAAAAAAATAAAAAAAATAAAATAAAATAAAATTCCAACATTTTCGGATCAACCGAGTGATTCAATTGAAGAATCTGTACGCCCAAGTATTTTAAGATTTTCTACAACCACCATCGCGCACTCCAAATACTACACATACATACATATACATATAAGTATATGTATACCTATATATATATGTACGTTATAAAAATGGTGATTCAAGACTTGCAAACCCTGAAGCGTGACGAAATTTATTCAACGTTGGGATGAAATTTATTTCACAATTTTTTTGGTTTTTTTATATTTTTTTTTTTTATTTTTTTTGGTTTCAACAATTTTTGGAAACCAAAGTATATTTGTTAAAATCTGCTCCAAAAATGTACAAATTATAAATGTAGGTGAAAATAATTTTCAAAAAATTGTTACATAAGTTGTATATTTTAGTTAAGAAGTAGAAAAAAAAAAAGGAAAAAAAAAATGATGCATTAGATGGTAATTATAATTTAATAAAGTAATTCACTCTCCTACTAAGAAACGACCCCGAGGGTCGTGAAGGCCAGAAATGGAGGCAGAGAGTAACCCCCTCCCAACCTGGAAAGTATGTCTTAGACGTCGGCTGTGAAGCTACAAACGCGAAACAAGGGGACAGCAGCAGGAGCACTGCTCGATGTTTAACTACGTAATTGGGTTGTTTGTTGACTCGTGTCTTGGGGTCCGGAGGAAGCATATAATTACGCGGAGACAACGCGAGCCGCGTTGTTACCAGGGCGCGGCCTGCCTTTCCATCTTCCATTTGGTATTCGTATATACTAGAGCGTGACATAAATTAAATTAACCTCTACCTACTCGAATAAGATTTTAAACTACACATTGTTAAAAAAAAAAAAAAAATGAAAGTAAAAATTTATTTTTTAATTATTCCAAACCACGTGAGTGTAATTAGGGTATCGTAAATTAATGAAAAAATTTTCGTATATTAATAATTAACAGGTAATCATATAAACGTATTATATCTACTAAGAATTTTGATGACTTTTGAAAGAATTATAAAGACAGAAAAAAAAAAAAAAAATTGATAAGACCTTCTTCTTAATAAAAAAAAAAAAAAAGATTATTTCTTGAAATATATTTGATGAATTTTTTTTTCATCTGTCATATGTGTGGTTTTGATCTTGTAGTTCCAGTCCATCTCCATTGAACGTTCAAACAAATTGTAATCCGAACGGTGTAGTTTTTTTCCACGTATATATCCGGAAGGGAAAGATTTTTAAAGAGAAAGAGAGTCCTCGTCGTGGAGTTGGAGGTGGAGGTATGGGTAAGTTATATTCGGCCTCGACTCGACCTCAGCTACTATATACTACGATCGATAGAGAATTCTCTATACCATCGAACGTGGAATCGGTAAGAAACTGGTTACACGGTTCTTGAACCAAGCATCTTCGGTAATCTACACAACGTATCTTTAACAGTCGTTACAAGGTTTTCAAATACCTGAAAGATACCAGCCTGAAAATAATTCTTAAAAGTTTTTTTCCCAATTTCAAATGTTGAATAAAATTATAAAGATCATGAATGACGATAAATCGAAATCGTTCAAGAATTAAAAAAAAAGTCTGTCTAAACGACTCCAGAGATCAAAATTTTGTGCAAAACATGTTTGAAATATTGTTTGAAATTTTTTATTATACTTTTTTATTTATACTTAAATGGATTGTAAAATTGCTTATGGATCAGACGTTCCGTGTCGCTAATAGGTTAAACCCCCGTAATCCTAAGTAATGGGTAAGTTCCTGAACTCGAGCAGTGGTGAAGGTTGCGCGGTGGACGTCGGGACGTCTGACCCGTGTTCCGAAACTCGGACCAACCCCAGAATGTTAACGTCGTTAGCCACGAGTTCCAGCTTCGCTATTTCAACGGTGAAACTCTCTCCTTTTTGACCAGCATCGCACATAGCGAAGTAAACTCTCAGAGGACCTAAAATCCTTCTGTAGTAATTCACCCAACGAATATAATGTGTGAAAAAAAAAAAAAAAATAAAAAGATCACACGACATCTTTATGTAACATACTATTTTGAAAACAAACAGTATGTATGTAAAAGAGAGATGAAATATGAATGAGATAAAAGTTTTGGTAAAAGTTGAGTAGAAGTATGATATGATACGAAAAGGTCATAGCTAAGTTAAAATCGTTGTAAACCTAGAAAGTGCAGGTGCAGTAGTAGCGCCACGTTATTTTAGTATGTTTTTAGTCGAATATTGCAGCAACGGTATGACAGGGAGATAAAATACGAGAAATGCTAGCTGGTAGGTAGTCAGTCGGTGGCGAAACGGTCCACGAATGATTAATCAGAAACACCTCTTCACGGCGTGAAGCTCTCAAGCCAGTGCCAGAAGCCGGCGACAATGCAGACGCTCCTTTGTGTCAGATGCTGCTTTGTTTAATGGCTGATGAGATGAAACCTTCCGCCATCTTTACTTACCATGTTTGGGTGAGGCTGGTCTGTTTACGAAACTAACTTTACCTTTTTTCTTTGTGTTTTTTCTTCACGCTACGTTGTGCTCATTTTCATTTTGGATGAATTCAATATCTCTATATTTCTCCCGTAACACATTTTTCACTTTTTTCTTCTTCATGATTCTCACGGGAATTCGAATCTGCGCAATTGAAAATGGAACAGTTTTCTTCTATTCCTAAATGGCACCTAGATCTTTATCAATATTTATCAAGACCAATTACGATAACAGAGTATGTATGGTAGGTACCAGGTTCGACCTATGGGATCCACGTGGGCAAGGGAATTGCAGCACGGAGTACGGAGCGTTTCATATCCTTCCGGAGCAAAGTCTGGGAGTCAGCTTATCGTGAATGATACATGAGAGGTCCCGCAGAGCAGAGTTGAGTCGAGTAGAGTCGAGGCGTCCGTTTGGTATGGTACGGTAAGCGACGAGAAGATCGGTGTAACAGGAGAAGTACACACTAACCATGCCCCCACGTAGCAATAATTTCCGAGGGCCGTGAGCGTCCATAATTTAGAGTTAATCTTCATAAAAGAAACAATGCACTGGACACCGGTAAGCTAAACTGGCCAGTCGGCTACAAATTAAGGACCTAGGAACAACTTACATTGGATAGTAACAAACTCTACAACTTATGGTCAACCTTCATTAAATATTATATATACTCCGGTACATGGTCCATATCTCCACGAGTATCGTTCGTATTTTAATCAGAACTGCACAGCGGCGATTTCTAATCTCCATAAATCTAAATCGGCAAAATCTATATATACATTTTTTTGTATTTTTTTTTTTTTTCTCTTCTTTTTATACAGCTTTTGTTTTATTTAGAGTGCACAATCTATACGTACAGTATACATATAATTCATTTTGTTTCTACAAAAAGCTTTATAGAAACTTTAAAATACGTTAGAGCCAGAGATGCAGCATTCATCCACTGATGTATTGCATAGAAATTTATTTGACTCACTAGTATGTTTCTGATTTAAAAAATGAATACGTTCCGTACGTGGTAGGCAAAGAGGAGAGGCCTACTTTCGACGTGTATGTATATATGTATGTATATATGTATGTATGTATGATAGATAGATGTGTACGTAACTGCAGGATGAATAAATAAAAGTAATGACAGTCTATTGTGATTAAAATTGAACACCGGGTATATAGTGCATTCGAGTAAAACGATATGCAGCCAAGGCTATCATTGATCGTGGCTAATGCATCCCATGCGAACCCTGCAGCAGAGTTTCCAACGTGAACGCGCGTCGAGTAGCTTTATTATTCGATTTTTACACTTTTATACACCGCACAGAGCTACTTGCGTCAAGCACTTTTATATGGATCTTTTTATGACAACTACCAACCTATTTTCTGCCTATATATAAACCGCCTATACATACTCTGTAACAACTACGAGAGTTAGGTGATAGAGCCAGATGGATGCTGTTGGTAAAAGGGTACGAAAAAGTTGGTGGATGCATTCGCCCTGAACCTTTTTTATTCCATCACATTTCCAAAGACGCGCTTTTCACCTCGCCTCATTTAATAAAACTCTGAAATAATTCGCACGAGTATCTCTTCACGATTTCACCATGTAGAAAAATGAGTAGGTATATATATTATATACACATACACAGTGTCTATATACATACATACATAATTACAGCTGAGATTAACTCAGCATTCATTCCGCACATAGGTTGAGTCAAATTAAGTTAGGTAAGGTTAGGCACATACGACAGATGGCGATGTAACAAGTATACGTGTGTAACGGGATACTTTAATTTCACTAGGTGCACAAGGAAGCCCGTTATACTGATCTTAAATTTCGCAAGAAATTCGAAGCTGGGTTTAGGTTTTTTAGGATTATTTTTAAATTCTTTCCTTTCAACGAAGCCTTCCTGATCTCAAAGGTGCAGGGTAACCTTTCGCTGCAGTACACACAAGTACCGTGTCAAAAGCCATCATCGTGATATGGAAGAATACTAGAGACACATATCCAATGAATGATCAAGTCATATCACATCATCACCATTCAGACCTATGGACCTGTCATGGTGTATTCTGGGTTAAGTATTCTGTTGAAAATTTAGCTCTTTACCTCAGCTAAAGCTCACGTATAGAATTTTCAAACGGTTTTTACGATATCGCGTGACGGGCGGTACGTAAGTACGATGGTTCCCATATAACTTTTATAGAGCTTGCACCACTTTTCTTCACTGGAATATTACAAATTGTTATGTTATACGTTTCGACAAAGCAGCAAAGATCTACATACTGTATAAGTTACATCCAACCATGACGTTGGCAGCATAATAATTTGACAGAATCTTGCCATGATCTTCCTCTTTTAGGATATAGTAAATTCCTATTTGATCATTGTCTGCCATGTGATTTGATGATCGTTGACATGTGGTATGCAGGTATCCAGCTGTTACAAACTTCGTTCTCTGCAATTGACATCCTGCGTTGAACTTAAGACATTTGAGGTAACCTGGAAAGAGAAACAAGTGTAACATCTCTCCAGGATTATATTGACGGTTGACATTGCTCCGAGGTTTTCTTCTGTTCTCATGTTTCTTTTTATACAGTATCATTTCTTTCGTCTTATTCCACGTTTTGATTCCTGCACATGTAACTTTGCCTCTGGTCTAGAGTTGAAAAAAGGAAATCCAGAAGCACAAAAGTGATGGGAATAAGTGATTAAAATAACATAAATTCTGGCGGTAAATTTACGATGGTCAATTTCCGATTATAATTTCCACTCGTCATATATTGGAGATCGTGAATTTCGGTATCAAAATTCATGAGTCTAAGTAACAACCCTAAGCTGGACACCGATCAAGTTCTGAGAGTTGACAGATACCCGGTGAGCAATGTCCTTCAGGAAAAGCAGAAGTGTTCAAGCTTTGTCCCGGTCGATCGACCATCCAATTTGGTTTCGTGGTGTGCCTCTCTCGCCTCTCATCCTCACATCTCTACCTCTCGCCTTCGCTCTGATCCAATGTGGCTCCTCAGTGCTGGTTGAATAATTGAAGACCTTCTCGTACGGAAGCCGGCTTGGCTATGGGTATGGTGCTTCAGGGGATACCACGGGACAGTACAGGGTCCCAGAGAGTGCATGCAACTCTCTCGTCCTCAACGTACCTCTGACATTCGTTCTCTCTCGCACTGTGTCCCCGGTCGAGGTGGCCGGTGTAGTTGTGAGAAACGAGACCCCAGGGAAGTTATATCCTCCAGGTTACTCGGTAGAGTGTAGAATGTAGCGGATACAGCCACATCAGATCTATACGTAGCCCTACACCCTGGCCGTTACATGAATCTTCTATATTCTACCGTGAGTGAAAGGCGAAGTACATTCCAGGGTCTGGTGATTCCCACAGACCAAGTTAGCAAAGCAACTCCATACACGCGATCGAACTCATATAATATGATCATCGGATAATACGAAATGGATCTACCTTCAGTTCAGGGGAATTTATTTTTCATTTTTTTTTTTTTTTTGTTTTTTCACCTTTTGATCAGAAAATATTTTCAAAAATGGGGTCAAAGTTTTTTTTATTATTTGACTCTAAAGGATATTATATGAGGTAAAAACTTAGTGGGATCAATTTTAGTATGTACACCCAAGTATGTGTGTTTAGTATGTATGTAACCTATAAACTATTTCTTTGAATAAAGCTTAGCCGTTTTATTTAATCAAGAAAACATTTATTTCGCCATATTTGATCGCCGGATTTTCCTCGGTCAAATAAATTTCATTTGGTTCAACAAATCCTTTCTCTCTGTTTAACTAACCGTTAACCAGATCGACCTGAAATTTGTTGGGCATACAGTTCTCGTGTTTAACTCTGGGGATAAACTAAGGATTGTTTGAAATTCATACAAATTTTTTTTTTTTTTTCTTATTTTTTTTTTTTTTTTTTTTTGATTTTTTTGCCACTTTCGTTCTTTCTTTCACTCTTTTTTTTTTCAAAGATATAAAATAAAGTTAAAACTGCAGTACTCATACTTATATACTATTTATTTTATATACTCACCTGAAAAAATTATCAAATAATATATAAAATTTATGCAATTTACGAAATTTTATAGCGGTTAGAAAAATTTTCAAATCGATAAAACTGTTTATAGTTTCAGTTTATCGTTTTAGGAGATAAAAACGAAGTTATTGGAAGTGTTGCATACGTGGATTCAAAAAAACTCCAGTTCATATGAATGGCAACATGCAATCCAAGCGTTCGAGTATGTCGAGCTGTCAAGCGCCAGGCGGAGCGTCCTTCTGTCTATTTTACCGTACCTATACTCTATAACGGATAAATATATTTTTTTAAACGTAAACGGAAGGCCAGTATATCAATCGGAAAAAAAATTTTCCATTTTATATAAAGCACAGAGAAGCGTTTTATGCCGCATAAACTAGATTCTATAAAAATGAATCTGTTTTTTTTTTTTTTTTCTAGCTTTCAGACCAGATATCGAAATACTTTATGAAAAAAAAAATCTGTCCTATTTCTTTTTTTTTTCTTTCTTTGGCTTCTTTCACTTGAAATATTCTATCTCGAAGCTGCGAGAAAAATCACGATCTAAAAAATCAGATGAGATTTTTCTTTGACGTTCGTTAAACGTATCTGTCTCGTTCGCTTTACCTATCTATGTACTCGTATTTCATGACGTCAAGATATACCGGGCGTAAAATACGTCACAGTCACCGAACTGCAGAATGGTGGTAGTGGCGTAGGTCTTGGAGGTGGCGGAAGTGGTTGTTTGGCAGGGGAGTAAAAGTTAAGGATGGTTAGGAGGGGGGGGGGGGGGGGGGGGGGGGGGGGGGGGGTACTATTCCATAGAAGTGATATAGTGCACGTGGTCGTTTTGCAAGTGTACATTCCGACAGGGTAACATGCTTTTGGGGTAAAATACTGAGGTTCAATACTGAGAGTGGATATAGGTAACCCAAGTTCGCGATCTCCCCTCCATTTCCCTCCGTAGTTCTCGACCCTGCGACCTTTGACCTGAGAAACGAACCGCTTTGAAAGAAACTCTTCGTATTTCTGAGACGGGGAAAACTAAGAAAACGAAAATCCCTACGCGACGATTCCTGTGGGATAAAAAAAAAAAAATATATAAAAAAAAGTAAGAAAAAAAAAACAAAATAAAAGAGTCGTTTTTTCAATCGATTCAGCGATGTCGCAGGGGCGAGGAACCAAGCGGATTATTCAAGCGCTATAACCGCGTTTCAGTTTGACGTTTATTATCTTCCACGGTTATTTATTCAGCATTATATTTTTACCGTTAATATTTTTATTTATTCATTTTTTATTTTTTTCTAATTTTTTTCTCATCTCTTCACTCCGATCCTTTCTCTTCTCATCTCCTCTTCTCTTCGTTTCTCTTTTCGTCAAATCTACTATACCGAGTTACTTAAACTTCAACTTCATACATCAATATTTGCAGAATTCATATTACGCTGCAGAATTTCGGTTCCGCGTTGGCTATAAGTCCAAATAAACATTACCGCTTGCTTTACCTAATTTACATATTACCACTGCAACGTCGTTTCGTTGCATACATATGCATATTTTTTATAAACACATTATTTTCACCTTTCTGCATCGGGTATAATTTTTCCTCATATTAGGATAACCACACGATTTTATTTTACAATTTTTCTTTCTACTCTATCTAAAAATTATATAGAAAAAAGAAATATCAGTGCTTTGAAAAATATAACAATAATTATTATCAAAAGAATCCTTAATTAATTATAAACCTTGGAAATAACTTTTTTCAAATCACTGCAAGTTTATTTAAAACTGATTGCCAGGATTTTGAGATATAATTTTGATATTATTTGAGATTTAATACAGATTGATTCCATCGAAGATGAAGTGGTTATCGTTGGGTACAGTTGTCGCATCGTTCATTGAAACTTTTTTGAAATTTCGAGGAAATATCACCTCAAAACAAATGACTGGAATGACCCATAGTGTATTTGAAAATGCAAGTAATCAGATGTGAAAAAAAAACTGATTCATTAAAACAGTTCTTCAAAGCGTGCCACTGATTTGAAAAAAAAATAAAAAATCAGGAAACCGGTTGACCTGTGGGCCAACCCGAAAACACGTTACGTTACAATTAATTGATACTATTGTGTTTATAATAAATGAAAGAAGGTTATAAGTATAATTAGTTTTCCGTATACAAATCTTTTTTCTTCAATTTCTATTCTTCGAATAACTTTGAAACTACTCGACCGATCGATTCCAAAATCTAATTAGATCTAAGTCTTGATGAACCCTTCCGATCGCCGCAAAAATCATTCAAATCGGTTAATTCGTTCCAAAGGTATCGTACGACAAAAAGAGAAATATTTGTCGTGCAATATCTTTTAAACCAATCGTTCGATTTTGATGAATCTTACGGCGATCGTAAGGGCTATCCAAGAGCTAAGTCTGATCAAGTTTTGAGACTATTCGCACGAACAGTTTAGGAGTTATGCGCTAAAAACATGGAAAAAAATGGTTTCTTAATTTTTATTTCTCAAATAACTTTGAAACTACTCTACCGATCGACTCCAAAATCTATTCAGATCTAAGTCTTGATAAACCCTTTCGATCGCCATAAGAACCATTCCAATTGGTCGATTCGTTCTAAAGATATCGTACGACGAAAATTTGTTTACACACACACACACACATACGGACGTCCATCCAAAAATAGTCAGAATAGTTTCGTAGGACCCCAAAAACGTCGAGATCTGATGAATACTCGATTTTCGAAAATCGGACCGAAACCAATAACTTCCCTTTTATAGGAAAATTTTCAATTTTCATTGCGGCAAGTTAAAAAGCAAAGAAACATAAAATAATTCCCGAGGGAAAAACGTCTCTTTAAGACTAGACAATTTTCGCATATGAAAACTTGAGGTGAAACTTGAAGGAGTGATAATAAACAAGTATAGTTTCAACGGGTTTCGTATTCAGGAATACAACGAGGTATAAGGTAGGTATGTACTACGTCCACATGGGACATCGCGGATATAAAGAAGAGACGTTGGAGGTAGCGTCGGTATACGGAGGGACGCTTGGCGTCGCGCATTGTTAAGTCTTCCCAGCTTCCCTTTGTCTTCCCGTAGGAAATATGTAGCCGGGGTGGGTGGTAGCCGCATTGTTGCCAAGATTTTCGGGATTTCAGGACGACGGTTTGGGGTCTGGGGGTAGCCAGGGGGTTTGGTAAGGGTCGTCGCAGGTCACCGTGGACGTCGGTGATGTACGCGACCGTTTTTACCATGGAACCAACTACGTCCACTGCCCGTTTCCATCCGTCTTGTCTCTCTCGCCCTTTGGCAAGGCATGGAGAATTTTCTGCGGGCGTGGATCGCACGAGAGGAATTCGAACGATCACCTTTCTGGCCAAAGGTCGTGGGGAATTAAACACCCGTGAAAAATCATTAATTTAACACTAAATAAACCTCCATGTATCGCGTATGTATATTCACAACACATACCAATGTATATATACCCATCGAAATATATCGCGAATTCAAACCCTCTTCGTTCAACGTATAATACCCATATACCTATACTGATAGGTGAATTAAGTCCACATAGCTACAACGTATCATTCGATAATGACTCTTAAAAAGCTGACGGTAATCCATCATCATCAGAACTTTGTGTTACCACCTACTATATATACCTACATATACTCCCCATGGTAAAACGGGTACATATTTTCGACTAGGTATCAAAGTACCGAATGAAGACAGATTCCCTTTAGATTTATCGAGCCTTCAATCGATCCAAACATTTTTATAAACTCTAATTCTTTTATCCCACGTATCATTTTATCATTTGAAACTATATTCACATAGCATCATATAATTTTCGCTAGTCTTTCCATCCAAGAGAATTAATTCGCCATTCGTTTGATGAATAATTTAAACTCTTAACTTTTTCATTATTTTTCAATACATCGATGCCATTTTTTCTTTTTCTCTATTTTTCTGTTGTTTTTCTTCACACTGATTTTTGAATTCTTCGTAGACGAACCGTATTTCGAGTCTAGTTACGTTTTATAATTGCAAAACAAAAAACATTACAGTCGTGGCAAAAAGAGAAGAGAGTAAATTTTCGGAGTAACCTGCAGAGAAAAAAGAAAAATTCAAATCTATCGCACACTCATCTACGGACAGTCTCACCCCGACCAAAAAAAACTTCCCTACATGGACGGTTGTTCTTTCTTCTTTTTTTTTTTTTTTTTTTGTTTTTACACAAAAATAGAAGCCATTCTACGTTATGTGGTCGTGGGTGTTCGTATTTGCACAGACCTGTTTTGCAACGGTTCCGCAAGCACAAAACACTTTTCTGTCGACGATCCCTGCGCATCTAAACAATGGTCGGGTTTTGTTTCAGTGGTTCCTTATACCTACTAGGGTATACAGTAAAGAAAATCTTATCGATATACCGTTTCGAACCCCCGTTTATGTCAGTCAGAAAAGAACTTATACCGTAGGTATCATTTACTCTTACGGTAATGGCGCGAAAACTTTTTCCTCCTTTATTTTTATTTATTTATTTATTTTTTATTTTGATACCCACGTGAATAAATTTTCATTCGAAAACAGAGCATTTTATTTCGAATATGGAAATCGCGATGTTACTTTGCTGTTGCAATTATGAGTACGTCTGTAAATATCGGACCTCAATCATGCTGAACAATGCATTTTTATATTCGCAATAATTTGGATTTACTCCAATCTTTGGAATTACAGGTCTACAAGCTTGAGAATTAGTTCATTTCGTTACAAGTGCGAAAGCGTTGATTTTCGGATAAGTGTGAAGCCTTTCGCCCGAGCAAAGGAAGAGTGACAATCACACGAGTCGAGAATCATCTTTCGCAAGTGTATCAGACTTTGTTTTTCAACACAAAGTGCGGAAAGTTGAGATTTGAGCATACGAAGCGGGCGCAAAATCAAACTTTGCACCCGGCGTGGTGAAAATTTTGCTTAATAAACAAAAAAAGGATATGCATAACCGTTTTTTGAATGCATGTCGCCTCTTAACGTTATTTGCGTGCAACATATGCACGAAATAATAGCATAATCTAAAAAATTAAGGTAGTGGAAGCAACAAATCGAGAAAAATGGTTATTATCATTTTCGTGGAGTAAAATCATTGCATTGAATTGCATTTTGGTGAAAATAAGAAAAGAAAATTGGGGTTTTGTCTAACCAAGGTGAAAATTTTCATTCTCTTGGTGAAGAGACTAATATCAGCTCGGTAGACCGCAGTTCGTGGTTTTCGTGTCCCTCATAATACCAACTCCCGTTTTCGCAAGCACGACGACGAGACAAGAGGAGAGGGTACCATCACGTTAATTTGCCAACGAATGTGACAACCGTGGTCAGACGTCGCGACGCCCGACGTCGTCACCGCCGCGCTTCATCCATGCTTACTAATTGCGCTCGACGCGACGCGATGTGATGCTGCGCACTCCGGCTATACCTACCGGCATATGTATATCTATATGGCACATCGAGTTACCTAGTATATACCTATGTATGTATATATGTACAAACATACATATGTATATACCAACCACCTCTAATTATACTATAAATGTGAGCTTATATACCTTGCCATGGATTTTAAAAGAGACGTGGAGATTCCAGTTCATTATAAAGAAAGAACAAAAAAATAAAAAAAATAAACTTGAAATTATGACAATATATTCCGCAGGCTAAAATTCCTTTTTTTTTTCGTTTTTTTATTTTCTGTTCTTTCCACTATGCATCTAATTTATTTTTAGTTGCATAATATTTAGCCACTGCGAAATATTCAGTCGTATAGTCGTATATATTATTAACTATGGTAAATTTTTCAGTTCTCTAAATATTTTTACTTATTCTATATGCACAGATGATTTTTAGTACTCGAACTTGGATGCATCCAGCATCAAGTATGCCGTAGTTATAAGTAGGTAGAGTATGGTAACTTGTATGTATGTAAGTATATACCCACAAAAAGTTTTTAACAAGCTCTTTCTGCGTTCAGTTATAAATTAATAATATAAGCTATGAAAATATTCATACATGTAGTTTTCTGAGGTAAGTATTGTTATTTCAGATTTTATAACATTTCATATTCCCTATCCAGATACGTACTTGTAATCATGTATGTATGTATGTATGTAGGAACAAAAACATTTCCCATATTATTTAAATGGGAAATAGAAAATCAGAACAAATTTTTAAAAGGGCTTTTTGAAAAAATAAAAAATATAATAAAATATAGTCGGTTTATTTGGCCAACCCTATTGTAGGTACGTACATAAGAGTAAACCTGTACGTACCATGCATACAGACCAAAAAAAAATATTTTCATATTACGAGAAGAGCTCTGAACAGAATTAAATGGCATATGCAGGTAGAGGTACGTTTGGATCTCATTTAACAAACAAAAAAATGAATAAATAATAAAAAAAAAAAGACAAAAATAACTCTTCTCTTGCAATACTGTACTACAAACGAAAAAATTCAACTATGTAGGTATACGGTTATTTAAAAATTGCGAACAGAAAATTCCAACTATTTCATAGGGCAAGTTATAATACATATTATATTCACATGTAAAAAAAATAGGTTCAAGTACTCATATTGCTTTTTAAAACTTACTGACTATCTCTAGAGAGCAAAAATGTGTAAAAAAATTTCAAAATACTAATATTTAATCAAGTTAACATCTAAAATTTGAAATTCCAGTAAAGTGATAGAATAAATCTTTAAATTTCAAATCGTCTGATTGTGATTACAATTTATATTGTTGCTTAATTTTTAGATACCTTTTTTCTTGATATAAATAATTATAATACAAAATATTGTCTCGTGTTGTATGAATATTAATTGTGAATATAAAACCTACAGCAGTTAATTATTACGATGGGTAATTTAACAGCTAATAAGAATAAGGTTTGCAATTTGAAATAAATTTTTTATTATTGATTTTTTATTTATTTTTTTCTTATTAAAAAAAAATTTTTTATCTTCTTCCGTTCACGAACCATTAAATTTACCCGGTTAATAAACAGGTACTATACCATACCCCTACTGTTTTACTTAACTTTCTTTTGCGTAAATGTTATACGTATATGTATATGTATACATACCAATATACGGAACGAAATATCCACGTATAGGTATATTTAATCTAACTCCGGAATAGCTTCTGGAATTGCCTTTTAATCTACATTTTTATGCGGGCTTTATTTTAGCTGCAGGGTTACTGCAGGTTAGGTGGGTAGGTATACAGCTACATCGCTGGATTGTTCGAAATAATGAAAAAATCTTGTTCGGAGGTCTTGTACGAGCCTCGAGTATATTATTATGGTGTAAAAACCTTTCGCCAAGTACAATAATGTGGTCACTATTCGTAAAAAAAAATCTATCAACAAAGTACTATAGAAATGTTTACTTGCGAAAAAAAAAAAAAAAAATTGAAATCAGATATAATTTTCAAGTACATACATGTCTTCTGTATAATAACGGTTTACAACAGAAAATTTGGCTTTTGATAATTTGAAGGGAAAAAATTAAGAAAAAAAATTAGGAAGTGGTACTTGGTGCGCCATTATAGCAAAATACATATACAGAACATACCACGTACAGACCTAAGTGTGTAGGTACTCTTTCACTCATCTATACCTGGCCCGCAAGTACCAGGTTTTTAGTTTTAGAAAAATCATGAGAAAATACAAATTGAAAAATGTCAACGTTCTTTTAGTAATTTAAAAATAAGCCCGCCAAGTACCACGAACTCCAAATTTTTTTCTTTTCGAAAATCTAATGGAAGCTTCGATTGCCTCTGACTGTATCCATGGTTCTACGTAGCAAAATGAACATGCTATTAAAAATTTGTTGAGGCCTAAATGTTAATTCGAGATAAAGTAAATGTCATAGAAAAATCATAATATCAGTCACCTTGCACCGATCGCATTGATTTTGGTGTTGAATAAAAGCTGCTTAGACCCTCATTCTAAAGATAAATAGATAGTCTTCAGGATGTTACAGAATACGGCAAAATATTAAAAACATCATACTATTATTACCCACACTCCACCGGAGTTCAGTCTCTCCGGTATCGAGACTTGGTTGAGCCTCAAACCGCGCGCTTAAAAATTATTTTTAATGTACTTGGTGTAAGATTCTACCGGGTCTCTTGATTAAGGACAATATATCGAATACTTTTAATACGTTTATAACGTAGTTGCCTACAGGATGGTGCATAAATGACCTTTGTAAGTATTTATGTAGATAGAATTTTAACGAATAACCTCACGCAAAGATAATTAAGTATAATCATATAAACATCGTGCTAATCGCATCTTCGCGAAGCGTGAGTGCAAAAAGAGGTTGGGGGTGAAGGGGGAGACTGTATAAAATGTAAATATGACCTCTATAAAAGTCATTAAAAATCCCCGCCGTTCCATTACTATCGCGCTTTTTTTTTTTTTGTGTTTTTTTTTTCTTTTCTTTCTTCGTCTTCTTTATTCTTTTTCATTTTCCTTCTCTGTTTTTTTTATTTTTATTTATTTTTTTTCTTCTCTTTTTTTATTCGTCGACGGAAAATAAAATATCACCCACAGTTCCGCGTCATTATGTATTCCACTAACGACCCAAAAACGTGAAAAAAGATGAAAAAAGAAGAGATTAAAAAAAGGCAGAGTGAAAGAGATAGAGAGAAGGTGTGAGAGAAAGAGAGAGAGAGAGAGAGAGAGAGTAGAGAAAGAGAAAGAGAAAGAGAAAGAGATAGAGAAAAGTACCAGGACTAAAGCCCTACTTTACCATTTCCCTCCAAAACGGACGTGAAATGATCGCCGAAATAGAGTCTGAAATATGTTAATCCCCACAGCTGTACCGAGGAACGACAAGGCCAACAATAAGTTCTCGAGGCACAGATTACCCGGACTATAATCGTATTCCTAATTGCCAGCTAAATCTATCAAAAAAAGAAATAAAAAAAAAAAAAAAAAAATTTCACACCTTATATTATACTGACTACGTGCAGTTTAAAATTATTGTGCATATTGTCAATTATTTTCTTCATCTTATTTTCAACGAATTGTATATAGGTATTATTTTATCTGATAATAAGCTAAGTACTAATTGTAACTTAATTTCAATTCGTCAGTCAAATTTCATCGACTTCAATTTTCGAATAATCAATTTTTTTGTTTTTCTGTTCTTTACAATTTTGGTATTAAATAATTACTAAAGCGTACAAGTCCATCCATCGATGGAATCTGTTAGAACGTGCTGCTGAAGATACGACTTCCTCTGCTGAAAAGTTCCTTCGCGAATTCACTCGATCGGAGAATATGGTAGACGCGAGGTCTTACACTTCAGTAAAGATATAGAGAGGTTCTTCAATTTTAAACAATAGAAGAATACCTCATGCAATTTTGAACAATTTTTTTTTCTTTTTATATTCGCTCCGTTGATCGCGTGGTGTAATAGTTTTGCTAAAGTCAATGATAGAAATAAATGGTAGTAAAATTTTTGATCATGAAAATTGGCGAAAAGAGTTTTTTTTTTTTTTTTTTTTTTTTTATTAGTAGATAGATATTTTATCGAGAGGTTATCGTGGCAAGTTTTTACGATATCCTTAGTCTGAAAAGTGTCGTAAATTTGAAGTAACTATAACATTGGCAAAGACGACGCACCTGTTGCAAATAATTTTTAACGATCCAATTTCTGCTGAGTATAATTATTGGGAACAGATGTGATGCGAGTTGAAGAGTCGTTAAACTCAGTGCAAACGAGGTTCGAAACAAAATTGGAAAACAATACATCGAAGATTAGAAATTTCGAAAACCCGATAAGTTTAATAGAAAAAATGTAAAGACAAGAAAAGAAAAAAACGAAAAAACAAAAGTGGAAATGAAGAATCCGATGTATATTCTGAAAAGGCATTTTCTCATCAGTCAATGCTCTCTTTGACAATAATTCTTCCTTGTCCATTGTATCGTCTTATTTGAATAAATCCATAAAAGACTGGTGCACAGTGTCTGTTTGATTCGCTTGATATTTTCCTTTTTTCTCTGAATGAACTCCGTTGCAAAACCTGCAGAGGCTTGGGTCATCTCTTTGTCATATTTTAAATATATTCCACAATCTCTCGATGCAAATGGCCATTACTTTTTATCCTTTTAGTAAAAGCTGCTGCCTTTTCTATATCCACGAGTAGGATGAAGGTGGATAGATAGGTATAGGCACCCCCCCTCCATCCTCATCCTGAAGCTATTCTACCGCAGACTGTGGAGAAATTCTCCCTGTGTAAATATTAAGAAAAGATTTTCAAATAAAGCGCAGGACTCTACACCTACGTCCATCAGACAAGCTACTATGCGGAATTTCTTTTAGCGAACCTCGTCAGATTCAAGCACAGAAAGGGGGCCTCTCAACGAAGAGCTTTTGTTCTCCCGCAAGCTTCTGTCTTCTATTTTCAACGAGATACGGGCAACATTCCATATCCTCATAGCTTTCAGAAGTTTATTAACATAACAAGGGGCACGAGGGCTGTTATAAACTGGGGGCTCTTAACGATCACACTTTTTCGTACCCAGTATTATACACAGCTAGACATTTACCATTTACTTTTACCCTTGTAACATTATATCTCGTTATATCTTCAAGAACTAATGAAATATGTACATACGTACGTGATTTCATAAATTGTTTTTTATTTTTTTTTTTCGTTTGTGCAAAATTTTTCTTCCATGGTCTAAACAATCCACAAACCTGTCAGCGGGTGGGGAAAAATCTGCTTTGAATCGTATCGGAAATATATACATAATACGTTATACCTATATATACCATATATGAATATGTGCTATAATATAACGTATATAAAATGGCACTAATACTATAGGTAATATACAAAGCTCCGATAACCTGACTGTAAAAGTCAGAACCAGACTTTCTCTACTCAGTTGCAATAAAACAGCCCGATATTTTTACCCCTTATACTGCATCCCTTTGCACTCGTAGCGCGTGCCTAGAATGCAACTCTTCACTGTAACTGCAGCAGCAGTAGCTACGACACCGATGGTATGGCACGAGTCTAGCATAATGTTTTATTAAAGCTAAAATTGAACGTTTTCGTAATAGTAGCTAGGTTGAAAATTATTCTGTTTTTTTTTTTTTCTTTTTATTTCGTTTTCTCTATATTAATAAAAATTTGTGATACTGCAGAGCTTTTAGATGATATAATGGCATACCTGCACTACTATACGTCTACATAACCACCAAAAAATTATTATAAAAAAATTTTTCGAGTAATTTAACTGCAGATGATTGTCTCGAGCCACGGTACTATGAGTTATATAGTCAATAGCCGAGGTAACGAGCAATCAAAAGGAATTTTGACTAACTAAGTAGGGTCGAGAGGTATGAGAGCATTTTATAAGCGTACGAATCAGTGGTGAGCTTTGGAGGGAGACGGAAAGAAGGGCAGATTAATTCGGTGGATCCCGTAAAACGGTGATATTCAGATCTGAGCCCCTCGTTAGTAGGAATCCTAAGAGTACTCAAATTTTTTTCTGTTTTTTTTTTTTTCATTTTACTTTTCTTTTTTTTTTTTGTATTCATCTTTTTCCCCTCGATTTTTTTCTTCTTCTCTTTTCTTCTTTAAAAATTCTATCAGATCCTTGTGTCAGTATACATCCATGTATACGTACAGGTATGTATCTACATAATGTACACGTATATACCTATACTTATGTATCTACGTCGTTGAAAAAGGAATGTTAAAATTAATCAACGAATGCAGAGAAAATTGTTGTTTTAATTACCTATATATCTATGGCTGTAGGCAACTCGAAGAAAGAGAGAAAGAGAGAGAGAGCGTGAGAGAGGGAGAAACAAAAAATTTATATATTTTTCTACCGTTTTTGATTTTCAACATTTTTTTCCCCTTTTTGTTTCATTTTTTTTTTTTTTGTTTTCTTTTCATTTTAGGGCCCCAAAATTTGTTTTCGAATAAAATTGATCGTGAAAATTGTTAAAACTCGTGGAACAACGCGTGTTCATATCTTTCACTTGCTGATGGTATATATATGTTGTATATAGTTATACAACGCGATACGGTATGGTATAGGCCTGATCGATCGCGCCATTACGGCCACTCGGCACAATACGTTTCAACTTTAATATATCGGCAATATTCCTGTTGAACTCAAACTCACCCCCCGTACCGTCCTTCCCTCTCGCCTCGTGGATCTGCTCAAATTGACAAAAGCTTCAGCCGAGATGCAATAAATAAGAAATAAATAAAAAATAAATGACCTTCGACTTTTCTTTATTTCTCCCTCTCTTTTTTTCTTTTCTTTTATTTCTCTCTCCCTCCTTGTCGGTCCACCCCCGCTTCCACCGCCTAGCCTCTTTTTCCCTTATTTCTTTCTTTATTTATTTCTTTCTTTCTTTTTTCTTTATTTATTTTTTTTTTCTTTCTTTCCCTTTCCTTTCATTGTATATTTTCTTCTATTTTCTCTCGAGGCACTCGCTTCATTGTTTCGTTTGCTGGTCGGCTGATAGTGGGTGGGTTTCGTTTCTTTAGTTGGTTTCGTATTTTGACACGTTTTAGATACAATTGAATTCAGTTGGAATTGCAATTCGACGGTTCAAGTGAATCGTGAAATTTTCGTTTACCGTATCGCTACTGCACCGTTTATAATATATACTTAGGTATATATACATGTCATATTTTTATGGAGTTAATTTCGACATGAAATTCATCAATCTTTGCACACAGTACCTACCACAACGACATACGGTAGATACAGCTTTGAAATAAAATAAAACTTCAAATTTTCTAACGAAAATTGTATAAATTATATCCAAAATTATTTCATTCAATTTCTAAATCACATAATTTTTTTTCGTTATATCTGTCTTCCAGGATTACTCCCATGACAAAAAACAAAAAAAACATTTCGACGTATAAACGATCAGCGAAACAATTTTTCAAACATGAGAAAGAGAACCGTCACGTACTTTTACGAAATAAAGATTCGTCCGTTTTCTATTATGAATACAAATATTAGAGCTCAGATATACTGAGCAGTGACTATATATATACATAATATTTTATATACAGTTAGTATTCAGGTTCTTACAGAATTTAAGGAAAAATTTGTGAAAATTTTTCTTAGTGAAAAAGATCACAGATATAGAAAACCGTGCGAAGAGTTGGTTTAAAGGTTTGTTTAGGTATCAGTTCTTCACCTGGGAAAAAGTAAATTCAGTAAATAAAATAGTTGAACGAGTAAATAGTTGAAAATTATAGTGAAATTCACTTGCAGGTAGATACGGAGCCGTGGAAAATCCGTATAAGATATATATCTACCGCGATTTCAATCTTCAACTCCCTGTATGTTCAACCCCCTATTTGCAGTTTCACTAGCTGACAGGACTCGCGGTTTTTCAAATATGACGGCCAAAGCATACGAGACGAGTATTTCCTCAATTGGAAAAATTGTGATTTCAGCCAATTTTATAACCTTATGTGAAATATCGTTTAAAAAAAAAAAAAAATAAACAAAAAATTTACATATCTCGAGAAACGAAAGCTCCTGTTTAGTGTTTTGATCGTGGAAACATACTTCACGGATATTATAAGAAATTTATACGTTAGGTATTGATTAAAGCTTCGTAATAAATAAATAAATACTTAGTAAATGAATTAAACTAATAAATACTTACCAGGGTAGTTAATTACTCAATTTTCAATCGGATTTGCTGCTACTCTGCTACTGAAATTAGAGATATAAAAAAAAGATGTATATATTTGTATGATATTGAGCTTTTTTTCGGAATGAAACACCTTTTGTAATTATAATATACGTTTCAATTAAAAAAAAAAAAAAAAAAAAAAAAAAAAAATGGCAAGATGTCTAAACGTGCAGAGGTCCTCCAGTTTGAAAATATTTGGACTGTGTGATTGACGATAATTTGAAGTGAGACTTGCATTTAAATCACGTCATTAAAATCTCGCTTCTGATCAAAGCAATTAAGAAAATACTCACCTCCACTTTAACGACGGGTGTAAAAAAAACAAAAATAATAAAAAAAAAAAAAATTATTATAGCATTTCCATGCAAAACACGTCGTCATATACCCACTTGGGCTAATGTGAACGAATATAGATTCGAACATGTAGAAAATAAAACAACCTGTAGATACATTATAGTACCTATATATGCGTTAATCAATGAAATTTCGTATAGAAAAATGAGAATATCCCTGAGGAAATAATATCGGCGTGAGTGAATTGATCTGAAAATCCTTAAATGGTAAATCGATAAATATCGTGTGTTATTTGAAGTTAGAGAAAATCGAGGGATGGATTTCTGTCATCCTGAAAACAGCAGCAGCTCCTCGAGCCGATAACTCAGCCGGACATCTCCTACGAAGTCCTGTAGTAGGGTACTGGGTATCATAAATCATCCTTATACACCCTATACTGTTTAAGGGTAAGCCGGCTTAACGAATGACAGTCACAGTAAAGGACTTCTTTTGAAGATAAATAACTATAACGTTGAATGATATTTTTCAATGTATATAAAAGAAATACAAATATATTTGAAGAAAGAAAAAGAAAATGGAAAAAATAAAAAAAAAAAATAAGAGTAAAAATAAAGGAGCTAAGAAT
This sequence comes from Macrophya annulata, assembly GCA_963924015.1. NCBI lineage: Eukaryota > Metazoa > Arthropoda > Insecta > Hymenoptera > Tenthredinidae > Macrophya > Macrophya annulata. The sequence continues at coordinate 4,188,165 of OZ001259.1, read as the reverse complement.
TTCGGTGAAAAAGCTCTTGCCATTATGCGATACTTGCGGTTGTGTAGATGCTGGTCCCTGTCTCCTTACCGTCTTTTTCAGACTCATTTTATCTTACTTCATCTTACTTTTCTTAACAGTCCACATCGGCTGCTGCACCGCTATACCACCAAGGATCTTTGCTATTTTTTCATTCCACGTGTTTTCATTCAATCAAGATTTATTCAACGTAATTACCAACCGCGTCTTTTCATTCTCGAGGAAGCAGCGAAAGATCCAGAAGAGGAGAGGGCTCTTACTTTTATTTGACTTTATAAATTATACAGACCTATACATGTACTTGGTTAAACAAAAAAAAAATAAATAAATAAATAAATAAAAAAACTATTTCATCTTGCGATTTAATTGATGACTATAATGAAAGAATCGCAAAGATGTATTAAGATTAAAAAAATAAAAAAAAAAAGAAACATAAAATTGGTTTGAAAGCACGCCACAGCTTAATTCTATACCGACAACTTAAGATGCAACTTTTCTCCTATACTATACGTAAGCTTGTTAAGTATCTAATTAGTAACTTATAAGTTGTAATTAAATTATAATCGTTATGTACACGCTTTGCGACAATTGAAAAATATTCAGTTTTCATTTTGATAAAATTCATCCCTTATGTAGTTTCAGTAATTCCTGTATACATATAGACGCCTATAAGGTATAGGTGCATACCTAATCTGTTTTGTTCGCGATAAGCATATGGCTGTGAGACTAATTAATTCTTTGTTACAAGTGGAGTCGAAAAATAAGAATGCCAGAATAAAAAAGAAAGAAAATAAATAAATAAATAAATAAATAAAACCAAAAGGGAGAATAAAGTACAGAAAACTTGATTTTCTCAAGTTCGCTTGACGGATATATGTATATATAAAAGGTTCGAAAAAATCTACCCCTTAAAAAAAAACGACTTAGAAACTTGACTCTCCCCAAAATGGAGAAGAGATGAATGCAGATACCTGTATTTTATACATACACATATCTACATTATAGGTGTATGTATATAGATGTTCAGAAAAAGACAAAAACGTAAAAAGGAAGGATACAAAAAAAAAACAAAAAAAAAAAAAAACGTTGGGTAATTGCTCGTGATTTTTAAGAATTCTCAAAGCAGCCACGAATTGTATTTCTGCAGCAGAGATTGGAGGAGGTTTTAGCCCGCTTCGCTTTTACCGAGAAAAGTTTAATTGAGCCACTTGACTTCAAAGCAACGAGCAGCAGCAACGGGAGAATGCCTCGCCCCACCAGGTCCACCAGTTGTGCCTGCTCTAATAATTCATACAATTGCCTGAGCCAAGAAGACTTTGTAATATTTCACCGCTCATTATTTGTTAATTTCACTAATTATTATTATTATTATTATTATTATTATTATTATTGTCAATTATTATTATCATCATTATTTATATCGAATTATATTTTAACCATAAAATAATTTAAATTCTATCGTATAATAACAATTATCTAGATTCTATAACAGAGAATAAACGTTAAAAAATTTTCAAGATAGGTAATGTTTCTCCCATATTTATAAAATCTCGGATACTACCCGTTTCAACAATAATTACAACGAACATTGAAACACGGATGAGAGTGAGCTTAGTAAAAGCTCGCTCTTTAACCGTTGCAGTTGTCACTACCTACCGCGAAAGCGCTCGACCGTTCGTATCGGGAAAGAAAAATATAGAAGAATGAGAGAGCTACCTAGATAGGTATTATATACCTGTACCTATAATATAGGTAAATAAAAAGACAATGTTGAACGACATGAATAGGATTTACCTCGCTTTGTCATTTTTATTTATCGTTTTTTTTTTTTTTTTTTTTTCTATTTTCTTAACATTTTTTTTAACAAAGTTTCATAGAAAGCGAGTAGGCAAAAGTACTCGAAACTATTGGTAAGTAGAGAAAACATTTTTCAGATGGGGTGGGAGGGGGTGGAGGGTTTGGTATCTATTACAAGTCTCTGCGGTGAATAGATATAATACATTTTCCAATAGTGAATAATAAAAGAGTAGAAAAATTTTTATACCCTTACTCAATTCTTATAGGTTACATAAGTTACTTGTGTTAAATTTACCGCATCTTTCATACCCATTCACCTTAATATTTCTTCCTCATACCTCGACATTGCATGGAGTAAAATCGCTAAAAAATAATAGTCACGTCACATCAACGGGGGTAGAGGTAGCTACCTAGTACTTGTATTCCAACGCCGTTGAGTAGAACTATTATTTCAAGCACCGCATAGCCGGCTTTTAACTGGATGGTTTTCCCGGTAGGAAACGTTTTCAACTTTAGGTACTCAAACGACTGCAGGCTCATTGTCAGTTATCTAGAAGCGCTAAATTTCAAACCCCGAGTATCCGGGAAAACTGGCTAACTATATACTTACTTTAAAAAAAAATGAAGAACGGACCGATGAAAAAAATTATACTCGATTACTGAACACTGCAAAAGTATCTAGAGATAATATAACCAACAATCTTTTATCTTAAATCAAATCGACGGACGCCGTTCATGCACTCTGAAAATTCTTAGCCCAATGTTACACCAGAATGATTGCACAAAATAAATCTGAATCATGACATTTTTATCTAATTTTGTTTCGCTCATTTTCGAGTTGGAAATGTGTGGAAGCAATCATGAAATACAGTCAGGATGTAATGCGTCTTTCCTTTTACCTTTTTTTTTTTTTTTTCGGAAAATCATTCGTAGTTAAAGTACTTGTTTCATTATTACAGTAATTACTGTGTGAAGCACAATTTAATGTTCAGAAGCAGTGGCATATGTAAAGGTATGATACTTATTTCTGAGATAATAGTTTGGCTTGTTATCCGGTAGTTGCATATTGCAGAGAATAGAGTTATGCCAATTTTATAAATCGAACGACTGATATGGTAGCAACATTACTTACTACCACATGAAGACAAATTGTCTGACAATACAAGTAGAGAGAAAACAGCAACCTACCTATTCCTGAATCGATTTCAGATTACTTGCTATACGAAATGAGAATACAGTGATGGTATTACTGCAAAGTTGTAGACCAGTTGACAGCTTGGAAGATTAGGATAGTAGTTGATAGCCTCTGAAAGGATGTTCACCAGCTTACACTGTGGCGCCTGAATGTGAATAGGAATAGATACTTTTACTGGCTTATACCTACTGTGGAAATGATTTTAGAAATTTAAAATATAAGAAAATAAAAACATCTTAGCAACAAGCGACAAGGTGGACTACCGTTATCAGTGAAGAGATGAATGACATGGGCGACAAAGTAAGAGTGGAAAATGGCAACTTTTCCTTTGCTGTGATATGCAACTGTGCAATAACGGTGTGGTGAGATTGTAAGAGTAATGCGAATAGACGATGCGACTGCACTCTCATCCGGCAAAGTTCACAAGGCAATGTTAAGCGTGACTTTCGCACGGGCTGAAGGATCCCACGACGCACCCTAGGCACACCTCGACGTAGGTCAGTGCCGCTTCCTGCCCCAACGGTCCTCGTCTAACTTTGCATTGTCAATTAGGTAAAGACGGATGCCTTAAAGGATCGTCCTTCCGTTGGGAAAGCTCGACAATCTTCTACCTTCTTCTTTTTTTTTTTTTCAGCTTATTAAAATATTCTATCCAACAAATTTTCTGTAACTACGAACTTCCGGGTAAAGTTGTTTTATACGGATGACGGATAATCAAGGTAATTATAAAGGGAGATAGAGGGTAAAGTTATTCTACTTTGATCATAGTTAACCTCCTTTTCTTTCTTTCTTTCTTTCATTTTCTTCTTTGATATTTTTGGAATGTTGACTTTTAGATGAAAATGAAGATATGAAGAAGAGACGAGGATGAAGAGAATAATACTTGTGGGAATTCTCACCACCTGAAGTTACTTGCAGTTCTCTGGTTTAAAAAATTCCAACAAATTCTCCGACTTGTATATAGCGTAGTATACCAACATCTACTCGAGTAATTTCAATTAGCAGGAAACAAAAACCTCTGGCTAACTCCGAAGCCATCACCGAGAAACACACGCAAGCAATACTTTCCGAGAATGTGCCAGTTATAATTACGTACTGCGGTAGGTACTAATTATGAAAGCCGCGTGTGAATGAATAGAAGAAAAGGGGGCTGTACGTCATGTCATACCCAACACAATTCCATTTTCTACGTATAATCTATCTAATTATGTAACAATTATCATATTTCTTACTGAGGATAGTCGATATATCTTTCAAGACGAGAACAAAATGTATCATAGAATATCTTTCGCAAGTACAGCACAAGTTCATAAATTTTGAATATTTCGTTCATGCTGCGCTATACCCGATATGCTAAACTATTTCGGCAATAATAGAGCAAGAATTTCCGTGTCTTGGATTTTCTCCACACTATGAAATAGTCCGTCTGCAACTCGAGTTCACGTAATCCTGCAATTCGCATGTAGAGTTGAACGTCAAAGGGTAAGCAAGCCGGAGCTTCTGCGTTGAAAATGTAGCAAATGGTAGCCGACGGTCATCAATGAGCTTATATGTTGCCTGCCGACTGCATGGTCACGTAATACAAGGGCATATATGTTTGAAACGAGAGTCTATGAGGGTTTCATCTCTTCCAGTGCTACACAGTCCCCCGGTGCAAACGTGAGTGCAACGATTTTGTTACGGAATTGCTATACGCTGTACGATATTGCATTAACGGTGTTATAGCGATCCCAAGTGAAGCTGATACCAGTACTGAACCAGATAATACTATTTTAGACATGTGAGACAGACTCGGGGCAAACTGTGTTCCGTAAAACAGATTTTTGAAATTAATGCTTTCACGCCGCGTTTCTGCTGAACATTCTTGTTCCTTTGCTGATACCTTCATATTCGCATTAAATTAAACTTTATCAAAGATCACCGTGTGATATACATTTTTCAAAGTTTCGACCCGAAAGTGTGAGTTCTTCTTTCCTATAAAACACCAAAAATGTTTTGCCTTCTCCGGTCTTTCCAAGTTCCTTATTTTTTTCCTTTGATCTCTCTCCCATTTGCAGATCACGTAATTTCAATCATCTCATAATTCTCGACGTTATCTATGAGATTTTTAGTTTCCTTCTTCGTTCATACGTCCAATTGCACCGTTACCTCGTTGGTGATACACGGTTAGTAACACTTTGAGTGAAAATTTCCGGGATGGTTAAACTGGATGGACTATTACAAGTATAGAGATACGCTGAAGGTGCACTAGGTGGATGTTACAGTCAGGTTGCACACCTAGATGGAATAAATTGAAAAGGTGGATGAAGAAAAAAATGGGAAATAAGAGATGGCCGAGGGGTTCGAGCTCGCAGTTCGATAGGTAATATGATTATTCTGCTCTGGCGGATGGCCCGACGCTGTGAGAGAAACTTTAGAAGTTGCCCTCGCGGGCGAGCATACCACTCCAAGATAATGAAACGTTCCACAAGTTGTCGAGTGCGACCCCATCCCCGGATTCACCTCCACAGCCACTTCTATCACCTTATTCCCAGTACCACAGCTATATGTATAGTAGCTTCACAATTGTGGAAGCACGAGTTTCGGGCCCAACCCATATCTCAATAATATTAATGCATTTCGAGTTGTTGGTCCCTTTATCGTCGTGTTACGTGTATATACCGCGAGGAGTCCATAAAGAAATTACCCACCTGCCAATACCAATTTCCTAACTTTATCGATGGACGTATAAATTATAATGCATCCTGACAGCTGTTCTGAGAAGCATTTTCATCGACGTAACATACCTATACCTGTATAACTTGTAGAATTTTTTACAGATCATAATACTCGATCTCCTTTAAGGATTCTCGTCCTTAAATTTCACTTTTATACTTTTTTTCAATTTTTTTCTTTTTTCTTTTTTTCTTATTCAACATCACGAAGTAGCAGATTTTTCTCTTTTTTCTGTTTACTTTTTTCCTTCGTTTATTCCTTTTTTTTTTTTTTTTTTTTTTTCAATCTTTAATTTCTCGTCAATTAAGCTAATGGAATCCGAAATACGGGAGTTTCTTTCTTATTCTTTTAATTCTGTTGTCGTTTAGTCTACTCGTCACAACGCTACAGCTATATACGTATACGAAAAGGAAATTGATTAAACATGAAGTATTTCGACGAGCTATAAAGCACTCAAATAAATAAATAAATAAATAAATATTCATATAATTTAAAAAAATTAGAAAAAAAAAAAAAAAAAAAACCTCATAACTGAATGAAAAATTATTATAATCCCGTTTGGTTATAATACCAAAAGTTTTCCATCGGTATCATTTGTCACGATTGATATATTAAAGGCTGGACAATTTATTTATCAAATTTAATGCCAATAATCGGATACCGTGATAATTTTGGCAATAAATTTATAGATTAACACATTACTACATTAACGGATAAACAGCTCGATTACTCAATATTATTTCACTGAAATTACATACTCGGACAGTTACTAGAAATGCTGAAATTAATCGAATATAGAAAATCCGATGCTATATCTATAGCTGTAGAAAAAAAAAAAGATAAAATACTAAAAAACTGTTATCACTTTAACATCGAAATAAGCACTTAACGTTCAATCAGATTTCCAGATATTTCGACTCTGTCGAATATCAATTTTTCGCCATACCTATACATCGCGTGACTTGCTACGATTAAACGTATATCGGAGATATTAATTTGTATATAGCTGAACGTATGTACGAAATACACGATAGAGAATTGTACTAGCGTTAACTTATTGACTAACCAAAAACCGATTCGTATCACTCTTGTGTTTACTAAACAATTAAAATCTAACGGCATTAACAATATAACATTATAGGTACCTTATTCAAAACCCTTTGAAAATGAACCAACGTCAGACCACCCACATAGGATAAAACTACAATAACGATTTTTAAAAGTGTTGTATAGTTAACAGTTATATCGATTAGCCCTTGGTTAGATCTTGACTAATGTCCGATATTTATGAAGCCGAACCTTTGATCGGTTAGTAATTTCACCGTAGTATACCTACCATAATCGAATGTGATATAGACATGAGAAAGCGGCTTTGAAACGTTGTTAATATTTTTTTCCATTCAAGATTAACGTTACTAACGTTTCCCGGATGAGTATACTGAGGAATAACTACTCTCAACAGTCCAAGAGATATAATAGAAACTATTGTCTAGGCATGGGAATTTATTTCTCGACAATTCTGACTGTGAGAATTCTTCAGAAATTTAACCGTAACTAACTTCACGGTCAATGATATAATATTCTACTTGCATTTCAATACAATATGTTTGTGCATCGTACAGTCTAAAAGGATTCACCTCTTATCTTCGTAATCTGTAAATTTAAATTAATATAAAAACTTTAAGGAGCAGAACGATTTCGGTGTTTTACACATCCGACTGTTTGACTTGGGAATTTTTTTTTTTTTTTGCCTTTTGGAGCAGATTATCCAATTTTGATGTTTAATCATTCCGAACTTTGATTTAGACAGGCAAAATCCTATCTACGTTTACGGATATACGAGTCCCATATTGATCTGGCAACGAATTTTATCCAGAACGAGACTACGTATCGATGTCTGCACTCGATAAAACGGCACTACTAATGGCAACGGTTACTTCTGGCGAATGTCCAACTGCACCTATAGTAGCACGCAGGAGTACTACACGCGATGTAGGTATTATTTCGATCATTGTGGCAAAGAATTTTCTTTTTTTTCTTTTTTGTTTTTTCTTATTCTTTTCTTCTTTTACGAAACCTCGAATGCTGTCGTTAAAACATAGAAATAATGTTGAACCAAGATCGAAGAGATACGAATTGAACTTTTCTTTCAAAGCCGTTAAACTTAGCTTTTAGATGATGATGTTTGCGAGGTTTCGAGGTTCGATCAAACAAGTAGATAAAACATTTATGTTGGTATTTTATTTGACTTTGTTTGATCTTATTTATTCAATTATTGTTAACGTAGGTAATTATATACATATATATGGATGCATGCATGTATACGTACAATAATGCCGACTATGATAAAGTAAAAGTTGAAACTTTTTCGCCTCCCGTTTTAAAACGAGAATATAAAGAGATGAAAAATTGTAGATCTGTAGAACGAACAATACAAGAACGGAAAAATGGCGAGTCGAAATACTGATTTTTACGAAGGACCTACCGCTGACAGAATCGTTCCACTCGGTAGCACAGCAAAGTCGTTACTTTTCTGAAACATAAAAAGAACCTCGACGAAAGAATTACGAGATCAACAACATCTCGTGAAATGGTGCCTTCGCTATGGGCTCTTGAAAGCCTTGAACAACGCGTATATCGGACAACCCCTGAGGACCTCGAAAGGACGTACGTACACGATAGACAGAAACCGTAGGGAGTTACCGCTGTTTCTAGAGCTTTGTCCTTATCGGTGTGATTGCAATTTGATCTCGGCTTAGCTCGGCATTGCCCTATTGCCTTATTGTCTGTTCTGGAATATCGGACATGTTGTTATACCTAGGCGAAGCTACACGACATGAACCGGTAACTACAGCTGTGACATATTGTATACACTATATGTCATTATATGCGTAATCCGATAGATTCATTGACACGTAAAATATGCCAAATTAATTAATTTTTCAAAACCGGTTTGAACGTTTAATTTTTGATTTTTTTTCGTTTATTTTGTTCAAATGTAGAAAACGGGAAGATTTTTCTTATTTATTCTATCGCATTTTATACACCGTCGAAGTAATAAACGTGTCATAAAGTTTCTCACGGTGCAGCTATAATAGTTATAGTTTTTTTTTTTGTTTTTTTTTTTCTCTCTTTTTTCTTAATGAGCTCGAATTTGAATAATTAAAATCCTTCGTGAGTATATTATATAATATTGTAAAAAATAAATACATACATACCTGAACACATATACTAAAATAAAATTTTATATGCCACGAAATATACGTTTTGATTAAAGATTTATACGATAAAATTCATATCCGGGGACAGAATTTCCTGTCGATGACGCAAATATCTTGGGAACCGTGTGTATATAAGTACATACATAGATACGTACATATATGAGCTAAATCCAGTGTACATTCTGTGAGGGACATCGAAACTCTGTATAGGATCTGATTTTAGTCAATGTACATATACATACATATACAACACATTATAGGTATATAGCTGGTATATGTATACATATATACAGTCGATTACTTAGATCTAGGTATGTGCCAACGTAGGTATATGTATATCCAGGAGCGTATATATATACATACATATAGCGACTATGAGGGTAAATTGGAGATCTGCTGGTGTATCCGGCTTACGAAGGGTGCCTAATAGCTTATTAGCGAATGAGAATCAGATATCATCAAAACGACTAATGAGCTCGAGACGTCTCCTTCGTAGAATTCATTAACCCATTATAAACGGAGGTCTATCTATAGAGAAGACCGGGATAAAACGCTCATTGGGAGAGTAAAATACCGACTCAAAATTGTCAATAAAATTTTACAAAATTTAAGAACTTTAAGAAAAACGTTTTTTTTTTTTTTTTGTTTTTGTTTTAATTAAATTATCACAATTTATAACTACGATCACATATTATATCGTATAAACGAGTTATCCGCATCGGCACAATCGTCATGAAACCATTTTTTACATAAATTACAACTTATCCATGATAACAAAGGGACTCCGAATACAACTCGTTACAAAATGTATATATGTGTGTAATGATGTGTAAATCGGGTTTTATTAACCTTCGATTAATGAGCGGTTTCATTTTATTCACAATATCAGGTAAGTATAAAGGTTGGTGGGTAGGCAAGTAGGTACACGAGTTCGTTCGCATTTTATATAATATAACTCTTTTATTTTATCGGAAACGAAGAGGACTGAGAGAGAGAGAAAGAGTGTATATATATGTATATGTAGAATGTATGTAGATACATATACGTACATTTATTATATCGTGGGATTAGTAACGTGTGACAATCAATGCATATCGTGATTAACGAAATAGAAAATAGTGAGTGCGGTAAACCGTGATGGGCTCAGTTGAGGATTAATGATGAAAATGTACTATATGAGGACTACTGGTCCATATAGTGAAGTTGTAAATGCAATTTCACTCGAAATTGGTTTTATTATAGAAATGTATTGCTGGTGTAATTTTTTCTAACTTTCTACTCTTTACTAAAAAAAAAAAATTCTATTTATTTATTTTATTGTAATACGTTCCATCAATTTTATTATCTAATTAATTATCTAAACTTTTTTCAATACATTTTAACACAGTAATTGTCGTTTTATATTTTCTGAATATTCTTCCTACAAAATGCGATCATAATGAAAATTAAAAAATTCCAGACGGTCAAGATTCCAAAACTTGATATGCCTCTCCATTAAATTTACAGATTCTTGGACTTTCGGAGCTTTTAAATGTCTACATTACGATCTTTTTGAATTTTATTATTCTGAATTTTAACTTTTCGAAAAATTCGAAGTCGTCTGAAATGAATTCTTAGTTTTGACCGTTCATAGCATCATAATTCATGTATAATAACAAGGGTGAAAAATAAGTATTAAAAAATCAGACGTAAAGTATAATGAGATGAAATGACCTCAAAATTGAAAACAAAAAAAAAAAAAAAGAAAAGTTTCTAGAACAAGAAGCAGAGGGAGTGCGAAGGGGAGAAAGTATTCAATTACAACATCCTCTACTGCAGTGACCACAATTCTACTGATAAAGTATCAAAATTCATCGATATTTCGTAAATTGTAACCCCCACATGTGGTCAATGCATCTCGTTCGGCTACATGTAGACGCCTACATTAAAAAAACGTGAAGCGAGATATACTATACGCCTACGTGCGTCTCGACGCATATAGATAATATATATCTTAGGATTCGTAATAATATAAAGAAAGATTTTTTTAATTTTTTTTTCCCTTACAATGATAGTCGAATTTGTTAATATCCGATGATCAACGTCTTCAATATTTGCGGAGAATCTTCAGATATATATAAAGTCAACATAACAAACAGTGAAAGGAAAAATAATTCTTAGGATTTATCAACAATCGTTGAGAGTTGAGTTGATTGATTGGTTTCTTATTTAGCAACGACCGGATTCGATGTGATGAATTAAAGTGAAAATTGACGGATATTAGGATATATATATATAGAAATTATTTCCAATTTCTATATATCTACTAACCTACCTACCTACCTACCCATCTACGTTGTACAGAAATTAGGAAATCGATTGACGTTCTGACGTACCTTTGTGTCTATATGCCTCTGCCGCAAGCCTATAATTGCGTAATACCTTGTATACCCAGTGTCAATCCTGAAAATGCAATGGACAGTGTTAATTACCCACATCACCCTGTAAATAGACCTAGGTGAGAGCCAAAATGTACCTACGCGATAGAATACAAAGAGGGAGAGAGAGAGATGTATACAGAAAATCGGCACGATCGAGACAGATACAAAATTTCCCTATACACATATCGACGAACGAGATACGCCCTACGAAACTAGGGATGCGATGCATTCGATTTGTAATAGCAGGGCGTCAGTTGAACATTAGTCACAGCAGTCACCCAGCTGCCAGTGATCGAGGGCCGAGTATAAACCCTAATTATGCACATTTGCGTACGTACAGGCCTCGGGATTTTGGGTAGCATAATTATGTCACTCTTCCTGGCATTTATACGACCAAACTGCCAAACGGACGGTTTAACAATCTTGACGAATGGATACGGAACAAACGATCTCGGGTTATCTGCGAATTCATTTACAATTTTAATAATCATTTTTAGAATTCCCAGGATTAGGATATTGCTTCTGCAATTAACAAAAGGTTTAGTTAATATCGTGACGGAACACGTCTGAGAAAAAGATCGCTTTGAAATATCAATAAATGAACGAATGATTGGTTTTTAACAATTTTATCTTCAGATCCTCAATCGTTATTAATATAAATCGCTATTTATTATTATCAATCTTTCAAACCGATTCAAAGTCTTATTTCTATTGCAGAAGAGGTGTCATCCTGAACAGAACATACCCTCCGAGGAGTGGATTAAAAATCGTCAGGAAGGAAGTAACACTTGGAAGTTTTGATTGAAAGAGACCGTGACAATGCGACTGGGAGAGAAATCCGAGAGGAGTGGGTATAATAGCACGTTTCCTGTAGGTACCTACGTTTCAATAAACGACCAATGAATTTGTTTCTTTTTTTCATTCTCTATTCTCTTTTCTCTTCTCTCTCTCTCTCTCTCTCTCTCTCTCTCTCTCTTATTTTACTCCCCTAATCGTAGCTCTTGTTACCTCAACGGGTCTCGGACGGAAGTAGAGATCGTGAGAACAATCGAAAAACTAGCTCAAAGTCACCTTCCGTATCGGCGTTGATATAAAATTGCAGTTTCAAAGTTTAGAAAGGTTTGAATTTTTTATCGAGAGATTATTTCTCTAGGTACTCTTTTAGTTTTTCGTTTTTCTTCTGCTTATAGTTACATTCGGCTTGAATTATTGGATAACTCACGATGCAAGCTCTGATTCTTAATACCCGATAATAACCGATGAGTATTTTCCAATTTTCTTATCCGCAGCTTAAAGTTGTTTAAAAATTAATCAAACCACGATTTTTTGTTTTCGTACATAATCGCCATTCCACCCTTTTTCATCAGACAAACGTAGGTATGTATTCACCTACTCCAGCTTTCACCTTTACAGCTTTAAGGCTTAGGTACATACCTGAGAGACTTTTTGAGCTAAGGGATATTTCGAATCCGAATCACGATCCGGACGACCGCGACGCTTGGACCTCGCCAGGAGGCCAGCCAGACCTTTCCTTGATTGGATAAAGAGTCGTGGTTAGGCCGCTATCAAAGATGGCGTATTCGAAAAAAAAATTTTTTTTTTGTCAGAGATGAAGAAAAAAAAAATAAACAAATAAATAAAACAAAATAAATAAATGTCGTGAAAAGGTTAAATAAAAAGATGTGTACCCCGGACAGTCCCGAGTATAATATACATGTATATAAAATCCGGAAATCATCACTTGTTCGACTTCAATCTCTCGATGATTGCAATTTTATCGTGAAGTGAATGCTGTTGAGTTCCAGGTCACGCTTTAAATTGGAATTTGGTATAGAACCGAGCAACTTGCCCTTAGTTATAGCCTTTGATCCTTTAAGCGATCCCTCGTCATCCCGATCAAGAGGAAGGCGTTGATTAATCGGTTCAATATTTCAAATTACTTGTATCGAAACGCCACTTCCCTGCCTAATCGAGGATACCTAAAACGGTGATTGAAATTCCGAGAGGTCACTGCAGTAAAATGTCAATCAGATGCATACATAGCTGTGTTGCACCTATACCTATATATACATATATATATATGTCATAGCGTCGGAGTAAACAAATCAGTTAAATATTTGCACCGAATTAATTGCAACAAACCATCCATATTTCAGCTAATTGATATTTCGTGCATAACTGTTGAAATTTAATTAAATTCAGGCTAATTAAAATGTTGGTCACGGAGTGTACGGTAAAAGGTATATATATATATATATATATATATAATTATAGCGGGGAAAGGTATAGGTATAGGTATAATTTGTGAAAATTCTCCCCACGCTAACAAAGTATGTAATACGAAAGAATAAAGTTTCAAGCTGTCTAGCATTAACTTTTTATCATTCTCATAACATAATTTTCTCTAATACCTACCACTCCGAAAATTTCTACGATTTTGTGATTATTTAATTTTTGTTTTCTCCTTTTTTTTTTTTTTTTTGTTTGCAGAGTGTGAGAATCGGATACAGAGAACCGCGATTATAGATATTTGAGGTAAATTCTATAATGAGATTTATAATAATCGATAAAATCGATAGTTTTCTTTAATCCATGATTTCATCTGCATGAATATCTCATAGTCTTTAATTAAAAAATAAACTTGGAGTAAGTATATAACGTTTGTGTTGTAAATAAATTAATAAAAAAAACAAAAATCTCCGGAAAAAATATTATAATCCTGACAGCACGGAACTAAATCAAAATGTTGAGAATCGAATATTAATCCTCTAATAATCGGATTGAGATGGTTAAAAGCAGTTATAAAATAAACAGATATAATCCGCTTAAAAGAGGGGTGCAGCGTAGGGTTCGAATCCTTCACGTATAGCGCAAATGTGTAAAATAACAATTTTTTAATGTTTTTTTTTTTTTTTTTCTTCAGATTTTCGAGTTTTAATCCAAGATGACAATTTTTTATTTTTTTGTTTTTTTTTATTTTTATTTTTTTAGTTATAATAATCTCTCAAATTTCATATTAACCATAAATTTCGGCACAAGTACGTTAAAGCCTGGTGGAGGTAGAACTTGGCTATGAAACATCGAGCGAAACCATACTATGTCCAGAAGCGTCCGCGGTTTAATACGTTTAATGGCTTCTCGATATAACTTCTGAGCGAGCTTCTCCCAATAATATAACCACGAATAGCCCGTTGTTAATGACGTTACAGAGCACGTATAGCTATTAAAGTGGTTCTAATTAAAGCATATTACACGGAGTACCAAAACTCGTATAATAATTTTGATGGGGGATCATTATATGTGAACAATGCTCAATGCAAAACGCGATCCCCTAATTCATAAATCGAAAAACGAAAAGTTTAATTTTTTATACACCTTGTGATGATCCGCGATGAAATTCTTCAGACCCGATCGTATCTTCGGTGGCATTTAAACCGAAAAATGTCTCTCCCTCGGCTGAAAGCCAACCCTCGTAAACGAAATAATATAAAAACTGAAAGAGTTCGCGTTATTGCAGGAGTCAAAATGCCTGAAAAAAAAAAAAAACAAATATATAAATGTGCTAATGAATACACAAAACAAAAATTTCTAAAGACTGGTATCTGGCATCCAAGATGAAAGGTTTTATTTTTAAAACAGAACATCGAACAGCCCTTTAAAGAAAGAACCTTTATCCAATGTCCAATTTGAGAAAACGTATACTGCAGATGTGTTGTAAGCACATGATGTATGATACAAGTACACATCTCAGTTTCTCTCGAGATATCTAACTAAACGTGAAATGGATGAAGTTACCCTTAAACATTTGGCTCATGTACGGAGTATGGGGGTTGTAGAAGGTTTGGGTTTGAATATATCGTTCGAACAGAACGAAACCGGACCCAAAGCTCCGGGGCGCAACAATAGAAGGCTTTATTCAACGCACGGTCGAAACTGCTCAATCGAGTTGCACCCATTACTTGAAGTTCAATTTACCGGCACGGAGAACCGCGGCTACTATAGCTACCCCCTGCGGCCACGATCATGTGGCCATTCCACGATCCGGAGCAATCTGTCACGCTGTCCTAAGCTCGATGGAAATGTTTAAAAATCATTTGGAATATTTCTTCAGGGGTTAAAGATCGTCCCTCGAGTGTTAAAAAACGACCATTTCATTAGAGCGAAGGTGTTGTTTTGCATTTTAAAAATTCCGAACGGCCAAAATTCAAAATTTTAATGTATGTTTCTCAAAAGTCTGCATACTCGGTTCAGAGAACTTCAATTAAATTAAGAACTTTCCGACGTTTTTAACTATCCGCATTCCGATCTTTTCGAATTTTAATACTGTAAACCTTAACGTTTCTAAAAATTGGAAATCGGCCAAAATGAATTCGGAAAATGGTTGGAAAATGCGGAAATTTAACGCGGCCCGTGTACCCCTAAGGGTATGTTTTTTATTATTTATTTTATATTTTTATTAGAGGTGTAATTCAGTAGTTTAGATTGATGATGGTGTTTGACTGTCCCCACTCGAAAATAAATACTATTTTCGTTATATATATATTTGATGATAAAAGTTTGTTCGATAAACTAATTAATAAGAATCCCTCAGCACTTTTGAGTTCTGACATAGATTAGGATTGATGATAATATCAGTAAAGCATAAGGATACCCAATTAAACCGCATTACTTTACTAATCAGGATTGATAGCGCAATACTTACTCATTTATATTATATATACCTCATACACCCACATTTCATATCTCGCTTATCGTTATATTAGTTAGATTATATGCTAACAGAAGAACAATAATTCAACGACTCGCATAGCATAATAATTCTAACAGCGAGAGTATTCATGCAGGAATGGCGTGTCAGACCGAAATATTTTTTAATTTATTTTTTGTTTCTTAACAACGCGATTTTATTTCAAACATAAATTATCATACATTAGAACTGATGATTATGTATGAAAAATGTCACATCTGAATTTAAATGGCGTGACTGTAAAATACTGTTAGAAAAATTTCAAACCCTAATCTTACATTAACACTGGTTTTACTTTGAATCGCAATAAACTATATGAGAATCGAAATTTGAAAAATGGTTATTTTCAAGATGTGATTATCTAGTTAGTTCCTTAATTTACTGATCATCGTTTAATAACGTTAAGAATAATTCAAAAAGGAGATAAAAAACGTAGAATGAGCATAAAACATCGAAAAGGATTTATAACCGTCCTACAGTCATTAATAGTGGCATGATTAACCATTCGCCAATAATTAATCCAAAGTTTAAGTGGTTAGTGAGCGAGTGAAGTGCAATTTTGTTGTTAAAGATATACGACGAATTCAATTTATCGCCAATCCCATTATAAATCATGTCGACTTATTCTTAACCTAACTGCGGTAGCTCGAATCACATTGCTTTCCGGTGATATCCTTCACACCAACAGCACACTATGTGATACATTTGTACTGGTCCTGTGCACCATGATGCAGTCTTGTAGTAGAGCACCAGAATAAGTTATGCCAACAGGAAACCTGTACGTATATGGTTATCATCCTATCACGTCGTCGTCGCTGATTCGGGTGTAAATCTTTCCGTACTTTTACACGGACAGATTAATGCATGTAGATATGTATGCATATATACATACATCGATACATATACCTATATACATGAAAAGCAAGGCAAGTGGCCTTACTTGCGCTTAGGTAGCCAAGGCAGAGTGTACATACTCGAAAGAGCATTTGTGATCGCGCGCACTGGACACTGGTTCACCTTGGACGACGGTTGTAGCAAAGTCGATGCCTGCTGCTGCTGGTGGTGCTGTTCCTTGCTGCTCCTTGTTCCAGGTTTGCCCATGACCATGGTAGAACCCGAACGGGCACTAAGAAGGCTAGTGAACGATGTAAGATTGTAAACCTTTCGCAAATGTCAGAGATAAGCTTCCGAATTATTTTGGAATTTTTTTTATTTTTAGATAATTAATTATCGAATGACCTCATGCCCATTTTTCACACCTCAGTCAATTTATTCAAGACGATTATGATTACGCAGGTGAACGAACGACAGATTTTATTTATAACTAGGTGCTACATTTTTTAATTGTTATATATTTTAAATTTCCATCTTTTCACTTTCGCGCATCGAAGATCGCTGGGTCCTTTCTAAAAACGGGTGAAAATGTCCGAGAGGTAGGTAGCGTCGATTCATCATACTCAACGAAATTAAAAATCGCTTGAAAAGACGCGGTTTTATATCAATCCTCGAATAAAGTGAAGAACAAAAGGGTCGAAGGACTTGAGACGGCCTACTTAAGATCCTCTAGAAATTTTTTTTCTACAGCTGAAATTGGTTAAACAGTAACTGTCAGTCCTGTCATACCGCAATAAAATTTCATGCTTCTACCCCTTCAAAACTTATTTTTCAAAATATCCCCGATGTACGTTTTTGTACAAAAGCTCACGTCTCGATGAAAGAAGTAGATATAGAGTAATGAGATTTTGCGTGAATCTCACAAACAGTTTCCCGAGCTAATAACAGCTTCGAGAACGCATATTTTCAACCCGAAAATCCTAAATCAATTTACCCAAAATTCAATATCTGATTCAAATATTTTCTTTCCCTTTGATCCACCGTTTCAAAAGTTGCGTCAAAGTAAAATTTCTTTATTGGGAACTAAAAAGGAAAGAATTTTGAATAGAGACGTCGTAGTCTTTGATGGAATATGAAATCATGAAATGACGATGAACGTCCAAGCAAAAAATAATTGATAAAAATAATTCTGTACAGCGATAGATTATACCTAATCCTTTCTGCAACTTGATAAATGATAATATCGCGTTAAGAATGTACTTTCTTATTTTTTATCGATCCTTATTTCGATCTCAGTTCTTAGAGTCGTTTCATCTCGCTCTCTAGGCGAGGTCCTTGCTCTTAGATCTAACCATAGGTAGGTACTAGTGGCTTGCGACATCCTAACGCCAGAGCTAGACCAGAGTTTACTACGACTGCCGAGTCCAAGGTTACTACGCTTTCAAGGCACACGACTAAGCTTATTTATATATATAAGAACACGTACGTGGGAAGGTGAATGTGCCAAGAGGATAGGCATAATACGTAACCGTAACTGAAACCGTAATCAAATTATTTTTTATTTTTTATTTCGTTTTTTTTTTTTTCCTCTAGTCTTACTTTTTTTTTTTTATTATACTATATTTATAAACCTGGACCGGAATCAAGAATTTCAAATATCTTTTCTCTTTTATTATTATTTTTTCCATTTTGTTTTATAACACGCGAAAGAACACACGTCAAGAAATTTCCTTATCGTCTTACAGATACGTCAAATGTATGAAAAAAGAAAGAAAAAAAAAAAAAATATTGTTTAATCGTTTTTATGCAGGTGTCGGAGATGTAAACGTTTAAAACGAATTAGTAGTTTGATATAAATCTATACATACATACATATATATGTATAGGTATACCATAAAAGTTTACAGTTACCTATATGATTACGTGAAGAAATAAAAGTATAAAGAGGAAATGGACAGTCTTACGCAAGACAATTATTTCTACTAGTTTTTTTTTTTTTCCTTCTTCTTATGCCTATACAGAGATCTGCGTATATAAAGGCACATGCGTAAGGTATATGTGTGGATGATACGATGATTAAAAGCAAAAAAAAAAAATTGAAAATACCATTACAGAAAGCCCTTTCGGTTTATAACGAACTGAAATACAGACATTGTGAAAGTAAAGGAAGCTGCGTAATAATTTGTGGCGCTGACGAAACGCTGAGGAACAAATATGGTAGGGCCATGGTAGCCGGAGGGCCTTAAAAAATGATTCGAGCCAAGCGTCGTGCGAGATATAAGAAGAAGAAGGAGAAGAAAAAGAAAAAAACAAAATAAGGAAAATGAAACCAAAAAAAAAAAAAGAAAAGGAAAAGCATATATAGTGGTAAGATTGGAGCGTCAACTTAAGAAGCGATACAATAACTCGAGGATTCAATTCACACCTGTAGCGTATCCAAGTGAAAACAAAACGCAACCTCCTAGTATAAGAGACAGGCCAGAAAAGGTTTGACGCTTCCTCTCGTCATCGGGATATGTCAGGTGGCAACTATAAGCCGTCCCCCACCTAAGGATCAAAAACGCGGCACCTTGGGTCCTTCTTCGACCCTCTCGAGTTAAAGGGAACCCTCTACCCCCCTTTCCTCAGTAATGGTACCGCGTTTGGGTCTGTAAGTCTAAGGGAGCTGTTAGAACAATTTATTTTCAAACTCGAAGGTTAAAAATGTTTCGAAAATTCAGACTTTGTTGCATCCAAATGTACCTGATCTTTAACCCTTTCGCAATAATTATGGAACCGGCTATGTATACGATGCGTTAATCACTTCTCGACTTTTTTTGTATACACAGTATGTACAGGTATGTACGTACATATATACATTGAATGGAATCCATATTTCACATACCGTGATTTGTTTGCTTTTGCTCGTTTTAAATTGCGATAAATTATTCTATCGACAGTATTACATTATATATAGTTTGTGTAAAGGGAAAAGCGAGGATTTATGTTATGACCGTTAGTGATGATCGTCGCTAACGAAGTAGATGAAAATTCGTGTGTTGTACATTTTGGAATGAAGTAGGACGAGAAGGGATTAATTTTTTCGGTAATTCTTATCAGATTTTTAGGACCTATGATTGTACTACTTTCGCGACTTTAAATATCGAATTTATAACGTTTTGAAATGACTGTGGCATAACCGCGCCCTAAGGACGCGCGCTCTGAGCCCGGGAAAGTGAACCGACCACGTTCCATCCCTACCTAAAGTCTTCGGTCTTCCTCCCGCCACCCGCGCCCTTGCACCACCATCCTTCGCCGACGAAGAGGCTACGGCGTGGTCCAGCTCTCCAGCATTGCGAGAGAACCGCGTCGTGGCAGACCGGCACCACGTGCAGACCGGAGAAGACGGAATTATTAATCTCTGCATCGCGATCGGGAATCGTAATGCGTAATAGAAAATATACTAAAACTAAGAACTAAGAGAATCTGAGGTTTTTAGAAAATACTAACAAATTTATGGTATTTTTGGGACCTGGTTGATTTTCCAAATTTTGAAAGTTATTAATGGTTAAAATTTCGAATTTTAATACTCCCGACTCTCAGTTTTTAGAAAGAGTATAATTTGTCCGAAAGTCTGCATAGTCGGTTTCAAAAATTTCAAATCGAAATATACCGTAAATTCAAAATTCGGAAAGGCCAGAACTCCGGAATTTGAAATTTACTCATGGAGCGTTGAGCCCCTCGTAAAATTTTCAAATTCTTGGAGTCTTTAGCCGTCTGCATTACGATCTTTCTGAATTTGAATAATCTAAACTTCATCGTTTCCAAAAATTCTATACCGTTTCAAATGAATTTGAAATTTTCACCATTTGGAACATTTAAAATTCGAAACTTCAACCCGCCCCCATATTTATTTTCCAAATTTGTGGTACGCTGAAAAGAAATAAACTGTTGACTCCGTTTTTTTTTTTTTTTTTTTTTTTTTTTTAAGATGCTGACTTCGATTTTGAGACATAATTCAAAATAATTTTTAGATTTCATGGAATTTGCCTTGGAAAAAATTTATTTCATTGAAGAAAAAGTGGTACGTTCTCGTAGACTTTTTGAAACTTTAAGATTTGAAGCAACTTTTTTTTGTAAATGTTGAGAAAAAAAAAAGTTTGTTACATCATGCTCACAACGATAAAAGACTAACCGTATCTCTATATATGTATTATTGTTTTTTTTTTCCTGAAGATACATCATCTTGGAATATTCCCTCCAAATCTCAAAAAGTTTTGTTGACCGATACGACCTGTACCTACCCTGAGACAATCACTTTTTCTTCGATAGACTATAAAATCTATAAAGTAAATCGAAGTCCATAAAATGTCAAATAATTTCAAAATTATGTCTCAAAATTTTCGTAATTGCAGAAAATTATGAAAAAACTGATCAAATAGAATATTATTTCAAAGTTCAGTAGTAATTTGAAAAATAATTTATACACCCTCAATTGAATCACTAAATTTGAATAAACTTCTGTAATAAAATTGAGCTTATGAAAAAAATATTTTTTTTTTTTTTTTTTTTTGAGGTATATAATTCGGCATTTAATTATTTTACCTATATAGAAAATTGTTAGTGAATGATACGAGTGTAGCAATATCAGAGTAACGAATAATAACAAGAAAATTGAAAAATAGAGTAAAAATGATTGAAGGCTGTCTCGTACAGAGATATTGTTTTTGATTGACAATTTAAGTCCTCATTGCTTGTGGAACAATCACTAATTAAAACAGTATAATTGGAGTCCATTGTATTGACATGCCTCGGAGTTAGTGCAGACATTGAGTAATCCAATTACAGGTGCAGCACAAAGATATCTGTAGGGTGCAACCATGTCTGATTCAGAGCTGCTATAGGAAATCGGCTGTGTTTGAAGCTGGTAAAGCCGCTTTGAGCACCGTGAGACCGTATACCCTACATACATATCCCACCTTAACAAACAATGGCGATTATAAAGAGTTAAATAACGTATAAATTCCTAATCCATGCACCCAATAAGATAATTTTATTTGATTTGATTAAAGACCGTAGAAGTCGAAAAAAGATGTTTTTTTTTTTTTTGCAGATTTTTCACGGTTGTCATCTCAGAGATGATGGAACCTCTGAATTCGTTGCAGCAAAGCGCTCCTCTCCTTTTTTTCCCATGGCCTTTTCTCCCCGCATAACTTATAGGGGATTCAGAATCACCCTTGAGCCCATCCCCCGTCTTAAAATTCCAAGAAATTCCTTCCTTCACTCAGGGGGGCTCCAAGAGATTTAGCAGCGTCTGCCTGGTTCAATGAAATAATTTCGAGGCTGTATTATGGGCAGGTATAGAACTTTCAGAACTGGAATACCAACTGGGGAACGCGACGACGCCCAGTTTTGACTCGTATATATATGTATATATATATATACCCGGTTGTTTGACGCTAAGAAAAGTTTTACTTCTACCTGTTGTACGCCTCCTCTCCTTTATCACCGTACATTTATATACGGATCTTTGTACTCATATAATATCTATATTTATAGCCAGCTATGTGTATCTCGTAATACCGTCCAAGAAATGAAGCTAGAAAGTGAGAATATCATCGCCGGATAGTCACAGGTGCTGGTTGACTGCGAATAACAATTTTCTTCGGAGGCTGCAGCTGAGAACACGCTGCATTTCTCACGGGGATATATATACATATATATCTTTCTCCAGATTTTAACTGCATTTCTTGAATTTCTTTTCTTTTTTTTCTTTCTTCTTCTTCGTTCGGTTAAATTTACACATAATTATTATATACGTACTATATACGAATGATCGAATCATGTCAAGAATTTATAATATTTTTACTTTTTGAATTCAAATTTACATTCGGTAACATAATTTTGATGAAATTTGTACAATGATAATTGAAAATTTTTCATTGAAATTCTTGTCACAAGTTTTACACCCCGAACTCGAATTCATTTATATCAATAGGATTGAGTGTTCCTTAAATTGCCTCTAAATCTTTGTCAAAAATGGTTTCAAAAAAATTTCAACGAGGAATTTGAAATCGAAAGAATTATGAACTGTCGAGACGAATTTTTTACTGTTTTTTTTTCTTTCTATTTCTATTTTCTAAAGTATAACGATCGAGGAAATTGAATGTCAGCTATAGCTGCAGGTAATACTTGCTGTAAGCCTCGGGTATAAATAAATTACAATGACTGACTGTCGACACCTAACGTACTAGTTCACATCTTACTTGTAGTACTGCACAAGTGTAGTAAATGTATATGTATAAGGAAAAACGAATAGTTGAGGTGGAAAACCTTCTCGCGCATGAATAGCTGTCGATTCATTATAAACGTACGGATATTTTATACGTTTGATAGCAGGCGGAGGGTAAAAGCGGTAGGTATAGATACGAACGCGGCTATGGCGTAAGAAGATCTGCATAATATCATTGGTATAACGTCACCCGCGCTTTATCCTACGTCCCAGATACGTTTCTCTCTCAACTCTGATCTCTGATCTCCCATCTTTCATCTATAGAATCTCAAATCTCGACTATCGATTCTAGCGAGAAAACGCGTTCGTATGATAAGTGAGGATTGGATTGGATTGGATTGGATCCGATTCGCGACTGCTGCAGTATAGATCCGCAACGCGAAGTCAACATCCGTTAAATAACCGCAAGCCCACCTTTCTGCTCCACAATTTTCTTGCGGATTTAAAATCCCGCTGTATATACCAAAGCCGAAAGATAAAACGAAACTTCTTCTTTATTTATTTGATTTTTTTCTTTCGTTCTTTATTTTAGAGTTCACATCATCTACAAAACATGTTTTGTCATCCACGAAATTCAAATTTCAAAACATTTACAAGAAATCAAGAAATCGGTTGACCTGTCGGACAACCCTAAGACTTCCCGCTGTGACAAATACGTTACAATTAATTGATACTATTGTGTTTATAATAAATTAAAGAAGGTTATAAGTATAATTAGTTTTCCGTATACAAATCTTTTTTCTTCAATTTCTATTCTTCGAATAACTTTGAAACTACTCGACCGATCGATTCCAAAATCTAATCAGATCTGAGTCTTGATGAACCCTTTCGATCGCCGCAACAATCATTCAAATCGGTTAATTCTTTCCAAAGATATCGTACGACAAAAAGAAAAATTTTCGTCGTGCAATATCGTTTAAACCAATCGTTCGATTTTGATGAATCTTGCGGCGATCGAAAGGGCTATCCAAGACCTAAGTCTGATTAAGTTTTGAGACTAATTGCACGAACAGTTTAGGAGTTAGGCGCTAAAAACATGAGAAAAAAATTGTTTTTAATTTTAATTTTTCAAATCATTTTGAAACTACTCGACCGATCGACTCCAAAATCTAATCAGATCTAAGTCTTGATGAACCCTTTCGATGGACATAAGAACCATTCCGATCGGTCGATTCGTTCTAGAGATATCGTAACGCAAAAATTTGTTTACTCACACACACACACATACGGGCGTTTATCCAAAAATAGTCAGAATAGCTTCCTCGGATCCCAAAACGTCGAGATCTGATGGAAACTCGATTTTCGAAAATCGGACCGAATCCAATAACTTCCCTTTTTTTTTTGAAAATTTACAATTTTCATTCTGGGAAGTTAAAAATCATTGTATATATATATATATATATATATATATATATATATATATATATATATATATATATATATATATATATATATACATTTTTTACGTGTAGGTACGCGATTAAATATCTCTCGACCGATTTTGCAGAAGTTCTAAAAGGAAATCCTGTATTCCGCAACGATGTGCTAATAAGCTTTTCAACTCTCCATCATTTCCGGTTTCCAAACGGCGGACGTCGAAACTTTGAGAAAAATTCATAACTTCTGTATTTCTCAAGATATCTGAACTATCTTTAGAACCCAACTTTTTACCATCGTCACATATCTTTCAGAATTTTTTTTCGTGCCCCACGAATTCTTTCGTTAAAAAAAACGAAGAAAAAAAAAAAAAGACGAAATATCAAATTCGACGATATGCAAAAGTATCAAATATTGAAATAGATTATTTTGGAAAAGCGGGGGTGTCTGCGGCTTCATTCCATCCTGCGTAGCTCCTTTCAATTATCCAATTATTCAATTATCGTTCCGTTAGTCAGCTCCATCAGCGTAATGGGAATCCTTTCAGTCGGCTCTCTAGGTCGTTAAGTAAGATAGCGGTGAGTACAAGAGTAAGAAGTGGCATTGAGAGTAGAAAAGCCGTTCTCCACGAGGATATACTTATACCCCCTAAGTACGTAGATACATACATACATATATACACACACGAACCCTTAAACCGCAAATATACCAAAACTAATGACGTAAATCTGCAAGAAAGTGAATCTAATTAACAGAAATTTTAGCTGTTCTTTCATTTTGCCGAAAAAACTGCAATTCTATTTTATCTGCAGAATTATCTCCTACGTTATAATTCAGATGTGTGTATCAGAATTAGCGCTTTCACTTCAAATTCTGATCAACGTCTATACATCCTACTAAATTTTCAAATTTTATAATTACGATCTTAAGTAAGTTTACGAAAAATCCACTCACCGACTTATTTTTGTATTTTAGATTTTTTATTCATTCGATAATCAATTCACAAAACGTTTCATTCAAAATTGAGGAGCTGTAAGTCGAAACCAGAATCATGAAGTTTCTCTAAATTTCAGATTCTCGATATCGAAATTAGATTAGAAAATTGAAATTGAAATTAGAATTTCAAAAGTCTAGTATGTATCTAGGTTTTTTTTTTTTAAACGGACTTAACTCTAATCTGTAATTGCAAATAAAAATTTCATCACATTTCTAATCCTACCTTCAAATTCTATAATTTGGATTTCTAAATTTCCATCGAGAACTTGGAGAATGGAATTTCTATTCCGATTCAGGATCTATAATAGAGCAGCGATCTATCCGTTCGATTTAAATCTCGAAAGTCCTGATAGCATAAATATATTTAGTAAAAATAAACGGTCTGATCTATATGGGCGTGTTATATATATATTTATATTAATATTATATATAAGTAAGTCAGTCTATCTGTCTGTTCTCTATCATACAAGAACCTAAACGGTTATGTCACTTTACAAGAACGCGGGAGGTAGCGAAGGCACGCGTGTATGAATGAATACGAGAGTAACCATAATTTATGAGTCAGTAGATAGCGGAGAAATGCCTCGTATGCTAATGCCTCGTGAGAGATAGGCAGATATCTTACCCTTCATCTCTATCTTATTCGTCTTCTCTTACTTCCTTTCGGAAGGATTTCTCAGTTCACGATTGGAGAATGGTTATAGGTTTGTATAGGTATATATGTATGTATAAGGTGTACATATATCTACCTACCTACGCACCCCGGTGTTAAGAACCTCTTCTAACATATACAGTATACCTAAATTATATACAAAACAATTTGTACATATCTCGGCATTACTCATTGCACAGGCGTAATAGGTATAACACATTTTCATTATTTGTTAGTCGATATGTGAAGTCGAAGTAGGATCGGACAATGGATGATTTTTTTTCTTTCATGTTGAAAGTAGTTTTGATTGAATTTTTTCTTTTTTTCGTTTTTTTTTTTTTTTTTTTTTTTCAATTTTATATACATGGCTTTATAATTTTGATAGATTAATTGCTGGATCGTTATTTGTCGTAAATATTATGCATTGATGGATTTAAGTGTATTAAAATTTGTGTATAGGTATATGTATGTGGATGATTTATTATTATGAGAAAAGAGTGATGTTTGGTTAAAATTTGACACGCACGTGTGATTTCATATGAATATATTTATAATATATAGTATATAGTATATTATGGTAAGCATCCTGTTTGTAATTCGATGTGACAGCTTATAATCATGTGTAATCTATTCATGCGTGAAACATTTCAATTAACATATAGCGTGACATATGTATACATGAAAGAATGTTTAATCTATATATACAAGTAATTGAAAATGTGATGAAAAAAAAAATGGAAGGAAAAAAAATAATAATAATAATAATAATAATAATTTGCAATCTAATACAATGCAGATTTGTCTCCGTAGTCACTGTGAATTATTATTGATCGAGTGAATAGAGAATGAGCAAGAGAAAAACATTTTTTAAAAATAAAAAAAGAAACACGTGAAAAACTACGAAATTGAATTTAGTTAGAATTTTTATATCAGCTTTCGTGGGATCTATATGGTCGCTAGATTTTCTAGAATCTTAGGGGATTTATGACTTATAGGTATATGGTAAGCCAGTCTGCCGATAGAGCTGTCGAACTTTCCGAGTTCGGTTCAAATCCAAACTCACGTATTTCGCAAATTGCGATCTATTCAAGAATATTTGAACAAACTTCCACTTCGGGACAGTTTTATTTTTCGAATTTCTTCTCAACGATATTTTTCCGAATATTTTCTACAATTTCTATAAGATTAAATACAGTGGTTTGGTTGCCAATTGAATAGCTATATCACGTGGCTGTGTTGGACAGGTGAAGAATATAAAATTTGACTCTGCAACATGAAATTCATAAAATTTGCTAATAGTGTTGAAACAATTTCAAAAAAACAAGAAAATAAAACAAGTCAGAAAAACAGTTTTTTGGGGTTAACTTTTCATCAAGAAGGAAAAAGTATAGATTTGTCAGAGAAAGAAGAAAAATATAAAAAAGTAGTGAAAAAAAAAATTAAAATTAAAAATTGTATTTAAAAAAAAAAAAAAAAAAAAATGCCCTATATATTGACAAACAACAATTTCATACAGTGTATTTCATCCCAATTCGATCTGGGTATATTCGTTACTTTTTTTTTTCTCTTGTCATTGGCAAGGAACGCTCTATATATAGACAAGCAACAATTTTATACAGTGCGTTTCATCTCAATTCTATCTGGGTATATTTACAATTTTTTGTTGTCATTGGCAAAGAATGTCCTATATATATGTACATAAAATGAATAACTCAACTCGGAAGAACATGATCTTTCATTTAGAAACGTAATACAGAAGAAAAAGTATAGGTTTGTCGTTAAAACATCAAAAATCGATTTATTTCCGGTAGAACCGGAAGTTCAAATTAAACGAGACATGATAATTTTTCATGCCCATCGTTTGGTTGTAAATTCCTGTGAATTTCAGATTTCTTCATCGAACCGTTTCCAAGATCACCGCGCGAGTTTGTCGAACAGACCGACAGACAGACCGACATCTTTCTAAAAACCTGTTTTTCGGATTCTAGAGGGTCCAGAACGTAAAGATTTGTTGAAATTAGCAAAAATCACTTTTCGAACGAAGCCAATACTCTTCTTATATCACCGTAGGTGATGAAAAGTAATAAAAACAATATTGTCTTCATTTCCTGAACAAAAATCTTACGTCCAAGTCTCTTCACACTAAATCCGCCTCGTACCTGGTCATACCACCAAATTATCAAAAATCCAAAAATCATGTTACATAGAAACTAAAAGACAAATGTTTCTTTATTATTCTCTAATGTCAAAAGTTTTACGCCTCGGCACGTGACAGGATTTATTTTACGGTAATCGCAACTGTAACTCGTAAAGTTCGGATAAATTTTCTTGTTCAAGAAGTACATTGCGTTGATGTGAATGGTCATGCTACCCCAGAGCTTTAGTACCGCAGCGTTACTTTTTGCGATAAGAGCTGTTTGCCGTAAGCCGTGCAACGTGCATCGTCAACGACTCGAGTCGATGATCGTCTAAAAGTACACTCGTTCGGTTCACCGGTTCGTTTCTTCCTCGATTAATCGGTTATGACGTAGTTGATAGTCTTTTTTTTTTCTTTTTTTTTTTTTTTAATCTTCATTTATTCGCTTGCCAGCTCGTATACCGACCACTCGCAGCCGTAGGCTATGTACAGATCGTTTAATCGTTAATTATTTAACGCTTTAAACAAGCCACGAGCAAACAACGTCGAGTTATAATAAAACCTGCGACTAATTGATTGACTTATTGATATTATTTAAAAATTATATTTAATGAGTATTATTCATGATGTGAAATTTAATCGAGCCTTATTATAAGCGTGTATTAGCGTTATATAGCTTTTAGGTATATATATTTCCCTCGAGAAATATTGTTATCATGGTGTAAATTATAATAACATGGATGCATAAGTAGCTGGGAAAGCATTAATAATTAATTTGGCAACCCCGCCGTTATTATTACCGTTAATAATATTAGTGGAT